>VYXB01003839.1:0-108860 GCA_013397135.1 Pachyramphus minor
ATGTTTATATACATATATATAAATAATGTATATATTATAGCCTACAAACTACTTAAATAGAAATTTTTACTGCTTGGACACATGCATAGCAGCTCTCGTTCACTCTAAACTTATTTTGATGTCAGAAAATCTAATACATGTTTTTCTCTTGTGAGGGTTCTTTTTTTAGACTTCATAGANATATATATATATGTATCAAGTGAATCTTGAGTGTGAATAGGGCCAGTTTGACCATACTTGTTTATATTTAAAAATTAAACATATATATATACATATGTTTTTTATATATAATTATTTCTCCGTAGTTGAATGTGAATACCTGAAATTTCAGAATCTGAGAGCATTTTTGTGCACTGACTCCATGCTTTCTTGCTTAGGTTCAACATAAAAGTGCAATTGCAGATTGTAGCAAGCTTCATGCTCACTGGTGTCTCTGGAGGTGCAAAATATGCCCAAAATGGGCAACTTTTTGGGCGCTTTAAGCTCACGGAAACACTCTCAGAAGACACTTTGGCTGGACGGCTGGTGATGACCAAAGTCAATGCTGTTTATTTATTGCCTGTCACTAAAGAGAAGTCAGCACAGACCCAAGGAACCAAAGAGAAGGTTTATGAAGCAGCTATTGAGGAGAAGACAAAGGATTATATCTTCTTGAGGGTATCCAGGGAATGCTGCGAAGAGCTGAATCTTCGGGCAGATTGTGAAATGCAGGTGGGTCTGAGTGCAGGTGGGTTTGCTCTGGGAACTGTTTGCCCTGGGTTTGGTTTGGCTCCATGGCTGGTCTTGTAACTAAACAGAAATAACCTCAGATTCAGGACACTGGAGTTGCCTGGAATAAACACACTTCCACCAAAGGATTCTCTCCTCCCTTTTATTTTGTTTTGGGGAAACATATGCAAGAATCCTAATGTCTCTATTTAACATGGATAATTGGGCTGGGAAGACTTATGTGGTTCTGGGCTCTTGGTTTTGTGTTTGTTTTCTTAAAACAATAATTAAACTTCCTAATTGATTCTATTGGAAACTCCACTGGAATACAAAATCAGCTGGGGCTTCAGGAACTGACTAATTTTTCCTTGAGTGTCTTATAAATCTTAGCCTGAGGCAGCAAATGTATTCTGCATTTAAAAATTGGGTCCTAAAGTTGTTTGTGAAAGCATTTGGTACTTCCTGCATGTATCAGTGAACTGGTGGTCAAGTTCTTAAAGTGTTACCTATATTTGAATGAATTCTAATTGTGAGGAGATTTTTTTCTGATTTCAGTATTAACTGAAACTTTGGAAAGGGATCCTCAGGTTAGAACTGAGGAGACTAATTTGGATGTATAGAGTTTTTGTTAAAGATCCTGGAGATTTTGCTGTTCTCTTCAGTAGAGTTGGTATTCCACGTGATTCTTAAACGTTGACAAAACTGCTTTGATTTCTGTGGGTTTTGGATAATTTAGGTGGTTTCCTTTGTTTCTGCTTCTTAATGATTCATCTTGGAAACTTCCTGATCCCTTGTTTACCTGCTGTTCTGGCTTAATTATAATAAATACACATTCTGCTGTTCTGAAATGTACCATTGATGAAGGTGGGATGGAGTGAACTGGTGCTTTAAACCCCCGTGGCGGCAGCCACTGTTTTATTTTTGGAGTTGTTCCTCTGTTCTGTGTCCTCTCCTGTGAACCTGGCACTGGATTAACTTCCTTTCCCACTGTTTTCTTCTTCTGGAATATATATTAAAACAGGTTACAGGCATCTCCTTCACAGATGGCCTCATTCAGTGCTGTGCAACAGCAAATAGGACTATTTGATTCCATCCAAGCAGCATTAAAACCAAAACAAATCACAAGCTGTTAAGGAAGGAGGTGGATGCAGGTAGATAATACGAGGTATTTAATGCCAGGCATCTTGCTTGGACTCCCAGAAGGGGCTGTTAAAATGTCACCCAGAGGAGCATCACAAATTTTTTGCATTTAAATTACCACTGTGTGGTCTGTTGTCAGCCTTGGGTCTGAGCAGAGATATTTTCCTTGTATAGACCAACCACGAGTTTGGGACCATTTGCACTTTGAGTGGCAGCCTTTTCCAAACACCTGCAGGATGTGGCTGGGGCGACAAACCAGCACTGGTGGGGATGGGGAGGACAGAGCTCTGGAAGGAGCTTGAGGTGCCCCTCGGGCTGGATGAGCTGTGCTGTCAATCCTGACAAATCCTGAACCACCTGCTGGGAGGAGCAGTGGGTGAAAAGAATTCTCCAACATTCGTGTGTCCTGTTTAAGAAAAGTTTCCCAGGCAGTCACATCCACTTCAGTGAGTTCCATATTTAATGTTGTTAGATTTGTTACTGCCCTTGTCTTTAGACTTCTGGTTGTACATCCTGCTGTAAAATGTGATAGTCAAGATGAATATTTCATGTTTGTGTATCTGCCAGAGACTGAAAGTTAATGGCTACGATCTGCAGGGATACAAGCAAACCTTGTTTATTTACAGCAGAACTGGTGTTGATTTTACATGCTACATAATGATATGAACAGTGTTATATTGAAATAGGGCAGGGAAAAAGCAAATGCTGATTCACAAGTCATTTTGAAGGAGATGATCTGCAAGAAGTCAACATTACTGGTGCACAAGAGGGTTTTTAAAGGTGTGATCCCTGTGGTAGAAAGGGATTTTGTGGGCAGATACAATGAGTAGTTAAATCTAGAAGGATAAATTATTTCTCCGTAGCAGGAATTCTCCTCCACAGGGGAAGGTTCATGAGAGAAGTTTGTGGCTTTGAGTGAGGCCTGTTGTGCCTAGAGAAGTGATCATCTGCTTTTCTAACTCTCCCCCCCCAAGTTTACTGTCTTATTTTGATAACCATGGTGATCTTTAATATAACAAATTGGATTTTGTTTGTACTTTGTAAGGAAAACTTAGTTTAGCTGAAAATTTAAAGTTTTTATATAAGTTGTCAAAAAAAGATAATTGCAAAAATTTATTCTATTATTGCTTCTGATTGGTAGTAATAATTATTATGAGATTAAAGTGTGTTAAGTAATAATGGACTAATAGAGTATCAGTGAGTGATAAAGGATTGCATTAATAGATCTGAGACCAGATTGTTGCTTTGGGCATGGGAGTGACTGTCACCTCCATGGCTTTTCTCTGGGATGTTCAACCTTCCCTGCTGTGGTGGTGCTGATGGACCAGCTCATCTTTGCTCTGCTCCTGTTCTTCTTATCCCTTAATTGGTAGGAGAGAACCAGCTCCTGTAAGGTGGTGGTGAAAGCTCTTAACAAGGATGGCCATAGAAATTGTAAATAGAATTGCTATTTCCAGGTAGATGAGGGTAACTTTTCCAGACAGGTTGCAGTAATTGGGCTGCTGACATGCTCACAGTCATTGTAAATCTCAGAAAGGGACTTATTTACTCCTATTTAATCACAAATGCTCATTAGAGTTGTAGCACAGTAATTACAAAAACATGTAGTGACAGCAATGCTTTGGAAAAAAACCCTAAAAATGTGTGTCAGTCACTTGAAGTTCTTCAGCAGCTCTTGGGTTTTTTTTGCTGTTTATATTAGTGCAAATCTGTGTCAAATTTTGTCTAAAGGCTTCTGTGTTCCTTGTGAACATGGAGTTCTCTGGGTAACACTGATCAGATTCTTTTGTTTTTGGAGAGATTAATAATTGCAAATTGAAACATGTGTAAGTGATAATCTGAGTGAACTGCTTTTGTTTCCCCAGGAGCTGCTTTTATCCTGAGCTCAAATTTAGAATGTATTTTTCTCTTTACTCTATTAGTATATTTATGTATCAACTAATTTCACTCTCCATTGTTCAGTTCTGAATTGAATCAGGAATGTTAACGTGCTCTGTGTGTTTTTTCTGGCTCTGTACCAGAATTTTTGTTGGCAATATCTTTTATTTACTAGCATTAAAACACATGTAATTGAGAGAACAAAGCCAGGAGTGTATTAATAAGCAACTGATTGTTAGAAATTAACTTTTGAGAGTTCTAATAGTTGAACATAAATGACAACTTAATATTATTCCAGAATGTTTGACTAAAAATAATGTTTGGGGTTTATCTTTGCTGGTCTCGCATCTGATTTAGGTCATCTGCTGATCTGTTAAATTTTCTGGCCTGTCATTTTTGTTGAGGTTGTTCTTGCAATAAGGGGTGAAAGCTGGTATTTGTAAGAACAATGTTTTAGGACAATAGTATTTTCCAGGAGTGTTTTTTTGTATTAAAAAAAAATTTCCAAGAATGTTTTCCCTTTAATTATTTTCCTGAAAGTACAGTGCAATCTTATCTTAAAAGTCAGACAATGAGATCACATTAGAAAAAATGCTGGTTTCGTCTTTGATTCAAAACAACAAAAATTAGCAGGCTAATTTTATCCCAGCTCTTTGGACTGAATGCTGTTTGCTGTTTCCTTCTGAGAGCCTCTGCAGGAAGATAAAAATGTGTCATGTACAGCAAAGTCTAATGAGCATTTTCTAAATGAATCCTTTTTGTTCACCTCTTCACTTATTCCTTGATTTTGTGCTGCAGGTTGAACTCCAGTTCCAGCTGAACCGCTTACCCCTCTGTGAAATGCATTATGCCTTGGACAGGATTAAGGACAACAGTATTTTGTTTCCAGATGTCAGCATGACTCCCACCATCCCCTGGAGTCCCAACAGGTACACGAACACCAGCACTTTAATATCAGAGATTGGGTGGTAGTGCAGCCCTGAATTTCTCATAACAGATGGCTGGAATGTGCCCTAGAACGAGAAACAAGCCTCACTCTTCATTAATGGTGAGGGGATTCAGAGGAGGGAGTGAAACTGTGCTAAATAAAACAAGAAAAGTGATCCTCTTGAGGGCCAGAACCTGTTGATTGGTTTTCCCTGAGCTGTGGGTTTAGAGGCATCACAGTTCCACTGTGGCTGCAGAAAACAAATCTGCTGCTGTTAATTACTGTGCTGTCTCTCTTCTCTGAAAATATGATACTTTATAGGAATGTAAATACCAGTTCCAAGGAGTTTGCTGTGCAGGATCCCAAGTGTGCAGAGCCCTGTTTGCAAGGATCCATTAGTGCTTCTTGAGCTTGATGCAATGAGCCCAAATTTGGACAAATCCCTGAGAGGGGTGGATGTGGAAGGTGTGGGAATGACTCTTGGAAGGATCCTTGCAGTTGCAAGCAGCCCTGAGATTCTTTGTACACATATCTCACAGTTTCCTTTATGAAATTATAAACCCCTGTGTCACATTAATACTTTTCAAGAAACTTAACTCTGATGCAGTGATGCAGTGAAAATAGTTTGTCTCGAAGAGGAAGCTTAGGGAAGAGAAATGTGAGGATCAGGGAATATGGACGGTATTCCTGCTGCATGGGGAAGGGTAACAGAGGCATGAGGTTTCTGTACTTGGAGAGCAGGGAAATGAGAGGAATGTGGAACTGATCCCATGCACAGCCTGCGAGGAGTCGTGTGGGGTCTCGAAGGTGAGAATGAGGAGTGGGACTGTGGTGCAGGACGAATCAGGAGATGGCTCAGGGATTAAAAGGAAAGTGATCTGGCAGAAACCTGAGACCTTGAGATAAAGGAGGACAAAAACGACTGGAAAAATTCTGGTTTGCCTTTGGAAGTGTAGGAAGAACAGATCGATAGAAGGGCGGGAGCAGGATGATTGCTGGGGGCATCAAAGCTGTGACAGCACTGGCAGAGAGAAGGGTTTTGTCTAGAGTTACACTACAAAGCTAATGGAGGTCAGTGGCAACCTGTTCACGGACTTAATTAAGTCTTGAGTGAATCCTACAAGGAAATAGTGTGTAAGAATAGTTTGGAAGCAAGCAGTGGTTTCAATAAAAAGGTAAGTCAAGTAGGTAGAACTTTGTCTTGTGTAGATGTTGGTTGTAGCTGATATAATTTATTTGTATAATGTTTTATATTTTTTATACATAATGCATAAATAAATAAATTACAGTTGAAGTCACTGTAATAAGTATGGGTTTTTTCTATCTGGTGGCTTGGTTTGCCCTGCCTTAAGAATCAGCCTAACTCCAAGCTGTCCAAACTTCCTTCTGTTTTTCTTCTAATTTTGTTTTATGTCCCTGTTACTTTCCTATATTTCTTAGAATCTCCTGCCAGCTTGTTGTTCATAACCATCTTAAAAGTTCAGTGAATTCCCTCTTGATTTTACTCCCTGTTGCTGACTATTGCTGAACAGAATCTTTCCCAGTCTGTGAGAAGTGTGGTGCTCGTACCAAAGCAGATCACATTACTAAAGTATGGCCATATGTGCAGCAGTGACAGGTGTTTTTTTACTATGCCTGTCTACTTTTAAATCTGTCAGTAGGAATATTAAAAACTCTGTCTAGAAATCTTTAACCTCTCTTATGCTCACTGGAATTTTCTGAAAGCATCTTCCTCTTAGTGTTGGTGTCACTGGCTGGTTACAGCACAGATCCTTTTTTTAAGCTGCTTTGCCATTAGAGGTATGTGCCTTGATGAGCTGAAAAAAAAGAAATTTGTAGTTAATTTGTAGCAATTAGTTTTTTAATTACTTTTTAATTTGATTGTAGATAACTCTCCCAAGCCCTGGAGCTGTGTAACTGTTGACTTTGAAAGTTGACAATGTAAATACCACAGGGAAGAAACATAACTAATATAACTATTATTTTGCATGATGGTAGTAGAAAATCATTAATGTTTACTTAGTTTTGTTATCAGGGGATGGTGCAGCGTGTACTTTTTCTAACATGTGTGCTGTGCAGGTTAATTATTGTTAGGTGAGATGATGTAAATCAAGAATACTTAAGTTCCTTGTGAGAAAAACACAACTGATTTATTGCCACTATCAAATTTTTATGATTAAAGCATGTGATTGTTTTGCTGGATTTGTTGATTTGTTTCGTGTGCCTCAGTGCCACAATCAATACAGCAGCTCTGTAAAAGCTCTTTAATTTCTCTAAAGCTTTTGAAATCTTCCCTCCTGTCATTTCTGCCTGACAGTGGGTTGGCAGAGCTTGTGTTTGTAACCTCTGGTGCCTCTTTTTGCCCAGACAATGGGATGAGCAGTTGGACCCTCGGCTGAACGCGAAGCAGAAAGAGGCTGTTCTGGCGATCACGACCCCCCTGTCCATACAACTGCCTCCTGTTCTTATCATCGGTCCCTATGGGACAGGAAAAACCTTCACTCTGGCTCAGGCAGTCAAGCACATACTCCAACAGCAGGATACCAGGTGAGAGGGGCCACTGAATAACTCGAGGCGCAGAAAAAAGAGGCAATTTTTTAACTTCAATTCAAGTGAAATGCAGAAATAGAGAAGGCAAACCCAAGCCATCCGTCGTGTTTTGAATGATAAAGTAATTTTATAGTCTTGGCCTGTGTTTTCCATTTAGAACAAAGCTAATTAAAATGAACCATATGTAGAATGACTGTGATTTGCTCGACATGGCGAGTTTTGCAGTGTGCTAGATAATAAAAGCTGTTCCTTAATATCAAGTCTGGATTAATAATTACAAATAATTATTGAAAATCTGTTTGAGCTTTAAATCTTCCCATAACTGAAGGGTTTGAGTTGAGGGCTGAGTCATACAGTAGGTTAGACTAGTTTCACGAAGAGAAATGTGCAGGAAGATGGCCACTGTTTCCTTTTTTTTGTATTCTACTGCTTTGAATTGTTTTCTGTTTCTTCATTGCTTTTTTATTTGCATCCATTTATTCCAGCAGGATTCTCATTTGCACCCATTCTAATAGTGCTGCTGATCTCTACATAAAGGATTATTTACATCCATATGTAGAAGCAGGCAATCCCCAGGCAAGACCTCTCAGGTATTTTTTTAAGGCTTATTATGTCTCTATAAAATACTATTCTTAAGAAAAGGTGTCTATAAAAAAAGGTTAAAGAACTTTTAAAACATAAAAGCATATTGGCATTACCAGCCTAAAAGGAACGTGAAACATTGTCAATGTAATTTTGGGTCATTTGTTAAATAAAAATAAAGACATCCTTTTTTAAGCTTTTATTATTCTACTGATAAATGTGTCTTTCCTAATGAGCAAGCTTTTGATATGCTCCTCTAAAAGCTACTATGATAAAATAAAATGAACTTTATTGGTATTTTAATTTCAGAAAACTTTGGCTCATGCTTAAAATGCTAATTTGGAAACTGGGGTTACCCACCTGGCTTCTTGGAGAAAAACTTTGGTGTCATAGGAGCTGCATGTTTAGAGAATCATGTGAAAGTAGTTTGGCCTCTTCTGAGAAGTCATTGTGTATGTGTTGAAATGCACTTTACCACTGGAGTTTTGGGGAAATTAGCTAAGGAAAAAAAATGGAGAAGTAGAAGCTTAAGAGCAAGGAGGGTAAACTTGCATGGAAATAGTTAAGGAGGATTTTATTTATGGGCATAAATCTGCTCCTGGGAATATTTTGCACAGGAATCACAATGTATACTTTATACTGCCAGCTTGGTGTATATATGCATTTTAAATTATGGGCATCATTTTCTGGGTGCCAGCATGTGAGTTTATAACATTACTAAGAAAATGACTCTGTGTTTACTTGCTGGCTATTAAAAGCCATCCTGGACTTATATTTTATGCAATGTCAGTAAAGGCAGTGAAGTTATGTGGAAGGGTTAGATTTACAACAGGTGTAAATTCCCTTAGGTTTGTTGGCTTTAGTTGCCATGTGACATTTTACAGACACTGAGGGTCTGGCCGAGGAGAGGGCAGTGTCTTTCTGAAAAGATACCTTTGATCTGGTTGTGTTTTAACACACATTGTCTTAGGCTGATTTGTAAAGCACTTTGTGATGAAAAGCATTATGGTGTATTAATTTTCTGGTGGGGAAAAAAAAGTGTGTAATCCACACTTTGGGGAATACTGGAGTGTGATTTAACAGGGCGAGGAGTTAAAGTTAACTACAGTTTTATTGTGGTTGACAGGCTTTTGCTACCTCCTTTTATACTCTTTTTTTCAACTACATAGTGCAGTCTCAGAAATATTATGAGAAAATACATAAAAAAGTGGTATTTTCTTTATGGTTAGTATATATGTACATTTGCCAAGAAAATTAAAGCACTAATTAAAAAGTCACTGAAGTGTTTGAACTGAAGTCTAATTGTCATAGTATTGGCTACAAAGCCTTCAAAAAGTGCTTCTGGAAATTATCTGATGTTGTTCAACTAGTCAAGATACCTCTGTAGAAAGTTAAAGTTTTAGAAAATGGAGGCACCTCTGGAGGCTTGTATATATATATATGTAAGTGGACCCACAAGTATGGATGTTTTCAAATAAAAAATGTAACATATAATTGTTTGAGCAGTAAGTGCATCTCAGCCTGCTGGGGCAAGAGTTAAAGGTCAATTTATCTGAATTGAAGGCCAGAGCTGTGTGAGACTCCCAGCTCAAAATTAATTATGGAGGTACCTCCCTTATTGACTGTTGTCAAGATATATTTTCAAATTAAAATCGTAACTGTTAGATTAAAATCATTACAGGGTGATCTGAGCCCCTTGGAATATTTTAAAGGAAGCATCAAGTGGAGGGGAAGCAGTTAATTAGCCAAGGTGGATGTGCTGCTTGCAGAGTTTGTTGTGTTTCTAAATAACTGAACACTTTGCCTTAGCTTTTACTCCTTATTTACTCTACAAGTGATGAGTTGGCTGTTCAGTATCCTTGCTAAAAATGTTTCCATAGCTTAGTAGGGTGCAACATAATATTTATGTTGTTCTTAAAGAAGAAAAGCTGAATTATTTAGCACTGAATGCTGAGAGCTATGTAGATATTTCTGTGGATAAGATGTACACTAAATAAATTATCCTGTCAATAATTCGACATAAAAGTTGGAAACATAGAGTTTATGGGGTTTTTTGTTTAAATATCATGTTATAAATTTGTATCTTTTCCTAGCAAATAGCTGTTTATGTCCTTTGGAAAATGCAAAGTCAGAATGAACACTGAGAATTTATGTTAAATCTCAGTTCTGCACCTAAATGAAATACCAGTGAAGCCTGAAGGCCAAATTCTCATAGTCTTCATGCCCATAAACAAATTTTTACCCAGGAAAAAAACCCATGCCCCTGGGTTTGATTAGTAGATGAGTCAACTGTGTTGGGGGCACACTCCAAAACATGACTTTTACTGGAGAAACTTGACACTGAAACCATTTCACAGACTTATGTAAATGATGCAGAAATGTTTCTGAAGGAATGAAACCCAAACCTGAGCTACAGTTGGGAGCAAAGAGCCTTTGGTGAGAGCCTTTCTGTTCATGGCAACACCTGATTTTTAGTGCAGGAGCAGCCAGGCACCTTTAGATGGTGAGTCAGAGCTGTGAGAGGGAGTAATTGGCTCCTAATTGCTACACTCCTTTTCTCTGTGGATGTGCTTGTCTCCACCAGCTGCTGGAGCCTTCTGGAGGTGGGTGCTCAGGTAGCACTGTAGCTGAATAATTTAGATTATCACCCTCTCCTAAAAAATCCAGGCAAGAAACAGTGGTTGACGTATCTGTTGTTTATTGCTATTATTTTACTTGCATATTTCCAATGCAGTCGTTTCCATACTTTCTGTTTTTATGGAATACTAAGGGAAGAAGAAGAAAGAGGTTGATACTGCCTTTATTTGTATATTTAATGTTTTTGTTTCTTCCTAATCATGTTGTTGCTGTCAGTTCACCAATGTCAGAAAGTAAGTTGATTCTGATTAAAATGTCTCAGCATTTAAAAATCCTTTGATCATAACATATATGTGTAAGTACTGCAGGTATCCTGGAACCAGGTACCTTCAGTATGTGGCTGCTTCAGGAGATACCCAGGCTATAAAAACTAATCAATAGGAGCAAACTAGAGTCTGAATTAAAAAAGAAAACAAACAACAAGCCAAACCAAAACCCCAGCAGGTTTTAAAAGACCATTGCCCTTTTATCCAAATTGCCTGTAGTAAAGTTCTTGTACTGAAAATGGAATTAATTTATCTTATCAAATGTTAGTCTGGAAAATAAATTACTCCTCTGCCAGTTACTTTTTTCCCTTGAAACTCAAGCTTCTATCTTACTGCATCCTCAAAGTAAGATGGATTAAAAAAATTAACTTTCAAGTTGTGAGACAGGTTCTTCACATGATTTCTGCATCCCAAGGAACGTTCTTGTCTGTGAGAATGAGCCTCTCTTTGGAGATGAATCAAATGGAAGAGGGGAATCAGGTGCTTTTAAAGTTTTCTTTAGGCTTCTTGGGCCTACTTAGATTTATTTTTTTTCTAATGAATCTCTTAACAGAGGCATGAAATTAGACTATTAGATTCCTTTCCCTCTTAAGTTTTTGTGCTCTTTTTACCTGAGGGATTTCAGGTGAGAAATAACTGCACAAAATCTGAGGAGCTGGGATTGGAGTTTATCCAAGGGGAGTTCTTTGGAGTACAGCCTGAAGAGAGAGTCCTGGCCTTTTTATCAAGAGCTGGGAGGAATTAGTGTCTTCTCCAGTTCAGAACAGGGAAAAGTGAAGAACTGAAGTTTAGTCCCCATTTGCTCTGTTGTAACAAGTCACAAGAAGTACAAGTTGCTTTGGTAGGACATCAGTGCAAATGAAACTCTTTTTAGCCTCCCTCAGGGGTTCTGACTCCAGGCTCCCCCTTTATTAAATTTTAAATGTATATTTTAAGTAATTAGGAGCAATCCCAACCTGGAATGGCTCAGTTTGACTAACATTTAATTGAAATATTTGCGCAAATTTAATTTTGAGGTAATGGCTAGGAAGGTGATGGGATATAGGCAGGTCAGCTTGTTGTATTTTTGGCTCATTGGCAAAAGATCCACAGAAATTAAGGCTGCTGTTATAGATATAAAGAAAAAAAGCTTTTTCCTTTACTCCTTTATTCCACACAAAATGCAGTTTCAGTGCACGTTACCCAAGTGTTAAGCACAGAGGATATACCCAGTGCTTTTGCAGAAGATTGAGTCCCTAGTTTATAATCTTCTGGGATTTCGATTTTGAGGTGATTCTCTGTGAATTTGCTGGTAATTTTACTGCCTGTGCTTTGGGTAAACCTTAGCCTGCAAGGTTTTAATTTCTCCAGAATTAAAGTCTTGGTGTGAGGCACATGATGTGAGAAAATCAACTCTCAGGTGAGCTGTGGGTACTTTTATTTTCTGTAGCTGGAGCTTTTGCCCACTTTTGTACCCAGAGCTGCACTACTAGAAGGTATTATAGGTACTAATGAGTATTTTGATTAGTGCTTGGCTTTACAGGTGTTTATGAGAAGTTTAGTCTTCTGTTTAATCAGAATTTAAGGGCATGTCCCAGGATGAAATGTTATGATTTGTGTCAAGCTGTTAAACCCCATTTTTGTAATTGGTTCTTCCAACTTTAAGAAAAACCCCACCTAATAATGAAATTACAGGAGATTTTATTAGCCCAAGTTGCCCCGGAGAAAGAAAGCCCTTGTTCAGTGGAGGTTTACTTCTATCACGACATTTTCCAAGTAGTCACATCTGTCAGGTGTTTTTATGCCAGTGGTGAATAATAGCTCTGGGATACCTTTTTGATCTCACATCAAAATAAAAGAAATTAATGGGTAAGCAGCAATGCAGTTTGAAATGCTGTCAGCCAATCTGTGAGTCACCCACAGTTGAATTTTTGTAATAAAAGACAGTGCATGGTATAATAACGTCTAATAACCATAATATTTTGCATTTCAATAGCACCTTTCATCCAAGAATCTCAAAGTGCTTTACAAACATAAACTCACAATAAACTCAGTAATCCTTACAGTTCTCCTGTGAGGTGGTAGGTGAGTATTAGCCTCAGTTAGGGCTGAGAAAGTGAATCATACAAAAATATACTGAGGTCACATTAGAAGGTTCTTGTTCTGAGAACGACTCAGGAGTGTGGTGGGTGCTGCTGAGCCCGGACTTACCTGGAGTTACCTTTGGTCACCCAGTGTCATTTTGGTTGGTTGTGGTGTCAAATTAAAAAGCCTTTCAGAATCTTGAAGTGTCTTTATGTTTCATGTTGTCCAAAATGGACATTGTATCTTCACAACCCAAATTTATTATAATCCTGATCCTTGTTTCTCTCTCGCTCCATGGTAATTTTCAGTCATGGGTGGACATGTGGTGCCCAAAGTCCCTCCAGTGCCATCATGTTTTGCAATTCAGTGCAGAATTACACTTTCCAAACACTTTATTAATGATTTGGGATTTGTAATATGGGCGCAGAAGAAATTAAATAAAGAACAGATAAACCAAACAGCATTAAATCCCATATTTAGAAGTGAAATTAATTTAAATAGCTTCATCTTAATTTGCTTTGGAAATAAACTGAAATAACTTGAATTCTAAACATTGATATCTGTACCATAGTTGCTTGTAGTTTAAAGAAAAAAATATTATATATTACCTGCAGTGGATGGGATGTGCAGACTGCAGCTCTGGCAGTTCCATTATGTGGGCTATAGTCATAGTTCAGCTGGGGAAATATATCTTTAAAATGAGTTTATTGTTAGCTTAAAATTAAATAGACGTTGATGTGAGGGTCACAGAACTTCAATATGTGAAGAATTTACAGATTTCCATATGTGAATCAATCCTTGGTAGTTGTTTGTGTATGTAAAATTGCACTGCAGCAAGTAATGGAAAGTAGATCCAAGATATTTTAGCATGGAATTCTGCAGAGTCGTGATGTTTTGCTTCTTGAAGATCATGTTTATTTACCAGAAAACTGAATATCAGTATTTGAAATATTAAACTGTTGCTGTGTTCAAACCATGTAGAAAATAAGCCCCTTTTTCTTTTCTAGGGTATATTTCAGAAATCGCTGGGTAAAGACTGTTCACCCAGTTGTGCATCAGTACTGTTTGATTTCAAGCACACATTCCACCTTTCAGATGCCACAGAAAGAAGACATTCTAAAGCAAAGAGTAGTAGTTGTTACTTTAAATACATCACAGTATCTGTGTCAACTGGATCTTGAACCAGGTAAAGTAATTTCTGAACAAGAAGTGTCCGTGCATGAGAAGAATGCTTCTTATCAGTGTTGGTTCCTTACCCAGTGCTTGGAACTGTTACAAAATAAAGGAAACAATGATAATCTTAAAATGCTCTTTTGGTTTTCTTTAATGAATAAATGTTTATTACAAAGCTGTAAAATGCTGGCATTCAAATTAACCTTTCTCTTGTTCTTTCTTTTCCTCACTTAAAAAAAAAAACCCAAAAAACAACTAAATAAAGAAGCAATACTATGTATGATCTGGTGTTTCTGAGATCCAGGAGGGAAAATTCTGTTTGAGATTCTGACTTTGAATATTATGCTCATTAAGGTCATTACTCAGTGGAGCATGTAAGCATAAATACACAGAGGGCTTTTTCCCTTGTTTTGTGAATTGTTCAGCTTTGCAAACAACTCCCACAAATACAAGCCCTGTGCTTTGTTAACATGATACATTTAGGGTTGTTTTCTAAACTGAAATACATTAGACTGATATTTTTTGGGGGGAGAGTCTGCTTAGGGTTTATTGTTTTCTTTATCTCCCAGTGAAATCCATCTGCTTTTTGGAGAACATGGGATTTCTTCACAGAGGTTGTTAGGATTAGTTTTTTTTATGGCGATGTTTAAGCATTTGTTGCAACAGAGAACTGATATGGAATTTATGGTAAATATTTTCAGGTCTCTAGACAGAGATAGCTGCTTTGTTTGGCAATGAGCTGTGTACAGTCATGCCATAGTAATGTGTGTGCAGCTGTATGAAATTCATGTTTTCCAAAGAAAATGGCTCCATTTTTATGTATGTAATCTTAATTGGATGGTGCACTAAGTCCTCTAATACTTGGCTTTAAACCTTAATATGTCACAGATGTCAATGTATACACCCACTTCTCTTCTATACCTGTCCTGAATTTACATTTCATGCAATATAAGTCTACAGTGGCCAGTTTTTTTTCAAGTGCATGTTCTCCAGTGCATAGATTCCCACCCACCAAAACCATTGGTCCAGTGTTGTCATAAGATTGAATTTAAATTTTCCTTCAACTTCTGTTCCTTTTTTCCCCCCCAACATTCCTTTAAGCCCATAACCAGCAAAGTGCTCAGGTATGTGTGCAATTTTAATGGGAAATTTAGTATATAAAATATATTTCATAGGACTCAAGTACATGAGGAAGTCATTGTCATTGTCCAAAGCTCTTCAAGTCTCATGGCGGTGAAAAGACTTTCAGATTTAAAAAAAACTGCTGAGGGAGGTTTGCCAAGAGACATTTTCTCTTAGTATAAGGAGGGCTCAGATAAAACACATTTAATTTCATGTCTGTCAGAAGGAAAAGGCAGATCTGGGGGCTCCTGCCAGTGTCACTGGTGATCAGGTGACCACTGTTGGTCATTTGATGGGTTTGAAAATTGTTTGTGTGGTTTCTTGTAGTTGCTAGAAATTAATTTGGTTAATCCATTTTTTCCCCCAAGTTTTGGATACTGTCAGAATACAGAACATTAAGTTCAATTTTTTTGTTGTGTTATTTTTTTGGGTACTATCAGAATACAGAAGGTTAAGTTCCACTTCTTGTTTGGTTATCAGTGTTTATTTTATCATATTTCAAGTTCATTTATTTGCTGGTATCTCTGTTTTACAGGGTTTTTTACACACATTCTGTTAGATGAAGCTGCTCAAGCTATGGAGTGTGAAACTATTATGCCTCTAGCATTAGCTAATAAAAACACCAGGATTGTCTTGGCTGGAGACCATATGCAGGTAAAAGCTATAGAATGTTTGAATATAAAGTGCATATATATGTGTATATATATATAGTATTTGTATTTATGTATTTAAATTGTTTATCTGCTGCAAATCAGATGGGAAATCCAAGGAGAATTCAAAGGATGTGATTTGGATAAGATATGAGGGTGGTTATTCCAGTCAGGGTTTATGACTTCTATTCCCTGTTGATTTTCGAAGGAATTCAAGAATATGGAGTATCTTTATTATGATTTAGACGACTTCTTTTAAATTTTTATTAGAAGCATCATGATCTGATGAGGATTTGAACAAGAAGGAAATAGGAAAGTGAGAGTAGCCAGTGCCTTTATGTGGGAGCTGCTTGTTTAAAGAGCTTAAAACACTGATTAGGGCTGTCATTTTGCAGCCTGTAGGCACGAGAAAGCACGCTTGGAAAAGTCAGCTTTCCTTGCTTTATTGATTTAGGCCAGATTTATTTGGTTTCATAGATTTGGCTTCAATTCCCTTGACATTTCACAATAGCAATGGAGTGGATGTTTGCTTTGGTACAGTAACAGACTTAGAGTGGTGTTGCCACCTGTGATTTAATGCTGCTGGATCATTTCAAGCCATGATATTAGTAATCCCAAGGACTGGGGTAGTGCTTTTTAAATACACATCTCAAAAGTGCTTTCCAGGATGTCAAAATTCTTACAACTTCAGGCTCAATCTCTGGGTGGATGAAGTTATGGCCTGTTTGTCTCAGGCTGCTCTATAGCTCAGGTTCTCACAGAAGAGACTCAGATCAGGTATCCAGTATTTAAATCTCAAAAACTTAAATATTTAGCTCAAGTGAAACTCAAGGTCAGAATCTGAAATGTGTGTGTTCAGAACGACAAAATAGATTGGCTTAATTGCAATTTTATTCTAAAAATCTCTTGTTCATCGTCTTTGGTTCTGTTTCTCCTGCTCTAATAGATGGTGGGTTTATTGTTAAACAAGCCCAGAAGTAGTTTTTAGTGTAACATTAACTAGGTCACTTGGGGTTCTGTTTTTTCAAAAACATTCTATTTAACTTTTTAAACTGTGTTAAAACTTCTTTATTTTCTAATCTGTGCTATTTGTGGTAGTAACTTAATTGTAAAGTGGTTGCCAGAGTAGTGGTGTAATTTAATTCAAAACAGTTTGGGGTGTTAATACTAGATATAAGGGCTCTGCTCTTTGCTTAGTTATTGGGTGTTCTATTGTTCCTTTAAGACCATGCTGGTTTTTTGTGACTTTTGTGGTAGGAATGGGCATTTCTCTGGAATAGCCTTGGTCTGTGTCTTCCAACTCTGAATGTACAGTAAAAGTAAAGTTTCATTTTTTTTGTTTGATGCGAAATACTGATGTTGGGAGCATGAAATTCCGAGTCCACATACTTAGTTACATTTTCTTTGTGTGTGTGTGTCTATTACAGCTCAGTCCTTTTGTCTACAGTGAATTTGCCAGGGAAAGGAACCTTCATGTCTCCTTGCTGGATCGGCTCTACGAGCACTACCCTGCGGAATTCCCGTGCAGGATCCTGCTGTGTGAGAACTATCGCTCCCATGAAGCAATCATCAAGTAGGTGTGAACTTTTTCACTGTATCACGTGCTTCTTTGACTGGTGTGAGTGAACCAAAGAACAGCCAAGCACAGCTGAAGTGTCTCTGTGATGAAATCTTAATTGTGGGTTGAAATTTGGTCTCCTAGAACAGATGCCAGGGGTTCAGTTGGTTGTGGGACAGACCCCTCCTTCAGGTGGGGGTGCTTTGGCTGCAAGACTTGCACACTAAGCCAAAGCAGAGCTAACTTGCCCTTTTTATCCATATTATGTAGGGTCTATGTTTCTTTGAGCCATTTCAGAATTTTAGCTTTACTGGGGTGGATTATCTGGGAATTGTAAGATGTGGGCAGTGCAAGGAACATATGGATATGCAACTGCGAACAGAAAAAAATAGGTCACATTTTGAGTGTGTTTCTTTACTGTTGACATCTTATATTACTTCTCTCAAGACACATTAATCAGTGGGTTTGCATTTTTATGCTATGATAAACTAATGGCTGCTAGTGTAATGAGCTCATCCATGAGCTGTGCTAGAAAGAATAAGTGCAGTCATGGGGAAAAATGCTAAAGTTTAAATCCTGGCTCAAATATGTACTGAGGAATATTATGTTGGTATCCAGTCACATTAATTAGGTTATCACTGTGTTCAAAGCAAAAGCAGAAATATTTAAGTGCTCAGGGGAATCAAAAGTGAGAATGTGAAATATTTCCTTGCATAGCTTGATCTGTCTTCACTTTATGGACTTTGTAATTATAGACTCAGTGATGCTAAATTTCTTACACACTACTTGGAACTGTGAGTTTGAAATGAGAGAGCATTTGAAAAGGAAGGTTTGTTCCAACTTTTGTTTAGAGGTCACTTCTGTGAAATTTGCCTCAGAAAGATCATGAAAATTCACTTCAGCACTCGGAGTTCAGACAGTGAGTTCCTAGAAAGATCCACTGTGCTGAACACTGAGGTAAGGACTGCAGGAATCCCACCAGGGCTGGGCTGGTGAGAGCCCAGTGTGCCCAATCCCAGCAGGAATTATTGCTGTGGGAAGTGAAAGCAGCTGAAACTGTCTCAGGGTGGTCCCTTTAGATGTCTCAGGTCCACTTTTTTGTATGAAGTGAAATTTCCCCTGACAAATGGGACCATGGTACTTAAGACAGAAGTAAGTAAGAAGATGGTTCATGGAGGGTTCATTAATCATCCCAGCTCCACTGAAATAGAGACACCATGAGAAATCAAGGCAAGAACAAGCCATTAGTTCAGCCTGACTTTGGAGCTGTAAGTGGAAAAAACAGTCTGTGTAGAAATAGTTTTGTTGTTTAATGAGATCTCATTACTAAGAGCTAATTTGCAGAAGAAATTGTTAATTCTGCTGATAGGCAGCTGTGGACTGACTGCAGCTCTATCCATAGAGGAGGTGAATACTCTCCAGGGTTGTCCTGGGTAAGCCAGGTCAGGTCAGGGCTGGGCTGCAGTTGTTTGATGGTGATTTGGTAGCAGACAAGTTTCTTTAGCTTTTCCATGACCAACTACTTCCATCTTAAGCTACAAGAGCTGGAATCCTGGAAGAACTCATTGGACCCACCAACTGCACAGGATCCTGCTTCATGTCAGGCTGTGTTCAGGTTACTGCATCCACTGAGGGATGTCAGAGAACATAGAGGTTGGAGGCTGAGCATTGAAAAGTTAGATTAACCTAAATTCACTAATTACTGGAAGGCAGTAGATTAGTTTAGCCCAACTGTGCAAGCAGTATACAGGATTTATAGCAAACTGCAGTCTCTTCTTGCTGCCTTGTTGTCTCATCCATTCAGTTTGCCTTCTTCCCTCCTGGTGAAGGCTCCATGAAAGCAGTTCTTGCCCCTGTTCTTTTTCGATCAGCCAGCTCTGGAATGGCTGCTGCCAGCAGAGGAACCATGTTCTGGTTGTGTTTCTCATGTCTAGCAACATAGATTGGCCTGGAGTACAAGTCACAGAGGAAAAGGTTGCTTGAAAGCTCAACACTTGGCTTGTGTTGTACTCAGTACACATGAAATCTGTAGTAAATTTATCTTCCAAGTTTAATAACTCTTAACTGATGTGAGCAGGCCCATCATCCAACCAGCCTGGGGAATATCCAGTGCCAGACACCAAGTGTTCTCTTTGCCCAGTTTCCAGCCACCAGAACTTCTGAGTGAAACATGAGTGAGAATGTTCATGACTTTGTCAAGCTTTCGATTAGAAGGAAAAACAGCCTTTGTAGAAAAAGTGTTGGAAAAGCATAATTTTAGTGCCTTCTGCTCTGTCTGTGGTATGGAAATATCAGTTCAGAGAAATCACTTGAAGATGCTGAATAGTAATTAGTGGTTCTGTTTTCCTTATGAAGTATTTTGTGGTTGCATATTTTATCGGTGAGATTTGCATATTTTTATCAGTGAGCTCATATGTAGACTCCACGTTTTTATCCTGTTTTGCCTTGTTACAGTTACACATCTGAACTTTTCTATGAAGGCAAATTGATGGCAAGTGGAAAACAGCCAGCACACAAAGACTTCTACCCTCTGACTTTCTTCACAGCACGTGGAGAGGATGTGCAAGAAAAAAATAGTACAGCTTTTTACAACAATGCAGAGGTAACTCTTCTTTGGGTTTATTCTTGATTGTTTTCTTAAAGCTCCCTCCAGATTTACTGGTTTATGCTTGGTGTAGGTAAAAGACATAAATTGTGGAGTTTGCTAAACATGATATAGTGAAAATTGCAGTGGTAGTAAACATTTCCATTAATTTCTCCTCTTTTTTTCTCTGCAAATTGTAAGCTGCACATCGTCCTCTCAGGCTCATTCTTCAGGATGTCTTTCCACATAATTTGTGTGGCATTCTGATAGATGTATCTTAGCAACTGAGAGTAACTGCAATTTGAAGTAAAACTTAGGTTTCTTTGACTGTTGTAGAAATGTTCCCACTCAGATAAGACTCCTCTGGAGCTACATTTCATGTTTGCTTTAATATGTTTAGGATCAGTGTCTAAGTGATCATGGGTGGATGAGACTTTTTTGGATGAGAATTTATTCTCACTATGTTTGTTTCCTATAGATTTATTTGTATTCTTCAAAAATTGCTTTCTGTCTCATTTCTCCCTCTGTGTTTAAAAAAAACAACCCAACCCAAACCCATAAAATCAACCAGCAAACACGTGAGCAGCACCCACCTCCCATCCCTGACTTGTTGATACTTTTTGTAGTGGAAGATATCGTTTTCCAGTCATCTCCAGTTAGGGGAGGGAGACAAAATGATAGAAATATCACTAATTTTCTTAAGCTTAGGAGGAGTTTCAACTTGTTGGGCTGCAGTTTAGCAGTGCTTGTTATGAAGGACTGCTGAGCTGTGTTTTCCCCTTGTTGATCATGGTGTGGTTCATCTGATGCACAGTTTTAAACCTGTTTGTTGTTGTTATGATGCACTTTTCAAGCATTCTTTGATGTCCTAAAATATCTACTTAAATAAGAAGCTTCAGTGACTTCTGGACACATCACTGAAAAAAAACCTGAAGGCACCCGACCACTTTCATTAATCTACTTGGATTACTTTGCCATTTAAAAAAAGTTGTAAAAGACCTAAAAATATCTTCAGTGACCAAGTAACTGTCTGAAAACTGTGAGTCATTAATAGCCACGGGCAGAAATGAAGGACAAGGGCTGCTGAAACACCAACAGGAAAAACTGGAATTAGATGATGAGGGAGATTTTTTCTGTTTGACCCTTAATGGCTGTTTGCATTGGGGCATCTCTTGGTTCACTGGTGCCTATATTAGGAATTAATCTGGAAAATGCACTTTCCCTTTTTGGTTGTAGTTCTAAAATTTCCCTGTGTGGTGTTAATTCTAAATACATACCCAGAAGCCTTATGCTTTCAGAGGAGCTTGCCAGAATACCTACAAAAGATCATTACTTTTGTGCTGTGGTTTTTATAGATATCAGAGTTTACTCTAATGTCCTTTGTCAGTAGAACTGGCTTTTAAATACAATTTATGTTGCAAAAAGTTGTATTCAGGATTTGCTCTGAGACAGCCACATTTTCACTGCCTTCTAAAATTACCCAAAATAAACAATTTGTGACTTTTTAAGGATGAACAGGTTTTTTTTTGTTTTGCTTTAAGAGGCTGAGCTTGCATTTGTGATGCTGTAGGAAAAGTGCATCATCAATTATCGTGCTTTAAATAGCTGGAGAAATATTTATTGAATGACACATTGAATGTAAATTTAAAACAAAAAACCAAAAAAAAAAAAAAAAAAAAAAAAAAAAAAAAAAAAAAAAAAAAAAGGAACTCCTGTAGTGCAGTACCTGTATTTGGTGTGTTGAAATGAGCTGCTGTAGCAGGAGGTTACTTTGAGCCTGTCTCCTCACAGGAGGAGGTTCTCAGGTTTTATTACTGCTTAGTCTTCCCAGTAGCACATTTCATAGTCTTTCATCAAGATGAACTGGCAGTTGATGAATAATCTGGAATTCCCAGTGATACCCTTTGGAATGCAAAGTGATTGTGCTCTGGTATGTGCACTCTCTTTCCAGAGTTACCAAACTCTAAGATGACATCTATAAAATCCAGAATAAAAATAAAATAATCTCTGTTTAGGCAGTATATTTATTTATGGAAATTGGATCAAGTATGGTAAGACAGGTCCTACTGTACTTCACATTTTCATAGGAATAAAAATTAAGGTTATAATAGCCAAGTTATTACTTTAAAGATCATATTTTAAGATAACAAAAAGCTGCTGTACAATAAATTCATTGTTTTAATACATGGTATTTTCGAGTATCACCGTAGAATGCAATAACATTATTGCTTTTGTAATACTGTGTCATGTAAGTGCTTTAGAGCTTTAAAATTCTCTTTCCATATCAAAGAATGGATCATACTTTTAAGAACTCTGCCTTTTCTTTTAAGGTGTTTGAAGTAGTGGAGCGTGTTGAAGAATTAAGAAGGAAGTGGCCTGTTGCCTGGGGCAAGTTGGACGACGGCAGCATCGGGGTGGTGACGCCTTACGCTGATCAAGTGTTCAGAATTCGGGCTGAACTGAGGAAAAAAAGGCTGTCAGATGTCAGTGTGGAGAGAGTGCTCAATGTTCAGGGTGAGTAACAGCTCTGTGTCCCAAAAATGGGCTAAGGAAGTGAAAAATGGGAGGGGGGAAGTTAAGTAAGACCTAATGAAATTACCGTGAATCGATGGAAACAGGAGAGCTGTGATCCAGATGGTGTCTCAGCACTGACTACCAGGGCAATAAGCTCATGGGGGTGAGGTTATGTGTTCTCAAAATGAAGTTCAAGCTTGCTTAAAAAACAAACTGAGTGAAAAATGTGAGAACTGATCAATTTTTAACATAAGGGGACAGCCGGAGTTCTGAGTAAAAACGTAATGAGGCTTTAGCCTCAAAATGTTTTTACTGATTTTTTTTTTTTTCCCATCTGTAAAAAGGAGTCCAGGAGAAACCTAAGGAGAAATGTAGGTATTTCTTCCTGAAATCACACTGATAACAAGAATTCTGTGTAGGCACAGCCTGTTGCTAGGTTGCACTTTTAGTCAGTGATAAACAAAGGCAGATAATAAAGTAACTGAGTGACAGTGAGTGGTGTGGGCTCTGTTTTTTCATGGTTGATATTGGTATAGTTGAGAAATTTTAAAATATCAATCAAGAATGTCCAGAACTTTCATTTAAGGTAGAAAAAATAAGCTCAAGATTTGTTATTGGCTGCCTGGCAATGTTGTGAAGATAATTAACATTTCAGAAAGTTCTGGAGTGATTAATATCAAGGTGAAAAGTAAGTTTTTTAAAGAGGAAATATTCTTGTAATGGAATATGCTATTTATAGTGCATCTTTTAAAATTTTTAAATCTTATTATTCTTGCATAAAGCTCTTCATGGGAAGGGTTAGCTCTCAGTTCAGAATCTCTAGGTGTGAAATTTGGCTGGCAATTGCAGTGTTCTGGTTGTGGTAAGAACAGAAACAGCAACAATTATCTCAGACATTTGTGTTTTTTGTCTCATTTTAGGAAAACAGTTCAGAGTCTTGTTTCTCAGCACAGTACGAACACGGCACACGTGCAAACATAAGCAAACACCAATTAAAAGGAAAGAGCAGTTACTGGAGGATTCAACAGAAGACTTGGATTATGGTTTTCTGTCAAATTACAAACTTCTCAACACTGCCATTACAAGAGCACAATCCTTGGTAGCTGTGGTGGGAGACCCTATTGCTTTGTGTTCCATTGGAAGATGCAGGTACTTTATAGATACTCCTTGGTTAATCAGGGCTCAGGGTACTGGAAAATGTCTTTATCTGTGATGGGTTTAGTAAAATGATAAACTGCCTTTTCATGTATTTATAGTTGCTTGGATTTTCACTTGACAGAAACAATTGAAGATGCTTCATTTTACTTTCTAGTAGAGGGTTTTTTTTGTACACCCATTACAGTTTTAGATATAAATAAAAGTAATACATAATTTGGAGTTAAAAATTGTGATGTAATGTGGTATTTTGAAGTTGTATATCATGCCAGTTTTAGGGTGGTAAAAGACTTTAAAAACCTTCTTTTTATTTTGATATGTCTTCATGACACTTGGAAAAAACTCATTAAGGTTTGAGTGAATTTACTTTTTATAGGCCTAAATGAATAAATGTGGAAAATGCTGAGATATGTAAACACTGATGTTAAGGAGACCAAGTTCTTGTTCTTCAAAGGTTGGGTTTTTTTTTTTTCAAGTGGAAGAGCTGAGATTTTGAGATGATCAGAGATAAACCCTGCAGCTGATTTCTCAAAGAGAGGAAACACTGCACTGACTACATTATTAAAATAAAGCTAAAAATACGTGTTAGTCAGTTGTTACATCTCTGTTGTGTTCTACTTTCCTGAGCAGTACTCTACTGTATTGAAAAGGAATGTGGTTTTCAAGGGTTAGAAGTGAAGGAGCCAAATGGAACCCAAACCTGTGTTTGCTGCATTTATGACATAGAACCTGAATTTAACCACTTACCTGCTGGGGCCGTGTCAGGGGGATCTGTGCATGAATACAGAGATCTGCTCTAAATGACTCATAACATATTATTGGCAGAGAAATAAAGGTTGTGGGCTTAGTTCACTTTTCCCTTTGCCTGGTTGGGTTTTTTAGCCATTTTTTAGCTGGTTTATGTAATGAACTGATGAGAAAGAGCCCTGTGCCTCCCAAGTGCTCCTTCAAAATACCTGAAATAGGGCATGCAAAAACTTAATAAAATAAAAATACAGGCTGTCAGCAGGTAAACGAATTACAGCCTTGGCAGTTAAGCATTGAGTTTGCATTTTGAAGGCCAGCAGCTGTTTATATATGTATAGCTGTTCCAAATTATAAAACAAAAAGATAATTAGGAAACAAGGAGCACTGAAACTTTATTAAGATGTAGCTCGAGCTTTCCCTTTAATACACCATTGTCTTGTTTCACTGCATAATTGAACATTCACTCTTTGAAAATAGTGCTGGAGGGGCTCAGGCAGAATGCTGGGAAAAGGGCTCTTTTTTAGTACAACAGGACTATAGAAGTCTGAAAGAAGTGACATTTCGTTAGGAAAAACAGACCTCAAAAAAGTTTAGAGTGTACTGGAATTTTATAAATATTCTAATACCTGTCAAAATGAGTCAGGACTGTAATGATAGTTGTGGAGAGCTTTGTGAAGTGTGCCCAGGGTGATCATTCCATTCCTCCACACTCCAACCGGACCAGACAGGGGCTGTTTTGGCAGAATCCCCCTTTAAACTCCTGAGCTCACCAAGAGGCAGCAGCATTTTATTCTCTGTTCCTACACCCCAGTGCAAGTGTTCCATGTGTGCAGAGACTGCTTGGGGCGTTCCAAGCAAGAGTGGATGAGTCTCAGTGGATTTGTGGAACTTGGCGGTAGGTTTGGTGACTGAGTTGATTAATCAGAGGGAATTCCATCATTAAAGCATCCCAGTGAAGTATTTAATTTTGGGTTTTAATCCTCACTTAAAACCTTGCAAGATCTCTTTGCCTTAGAGCAAAAAGCAGAAAAAGGGCCATCTTGCATCGTGAATTTTAAAAGAGCCATTTCTTGCCTCTGTAAAATCATGACAGAAGATGGGCTTTTAGGGAAAACTATTTGGAATTCTGAAATGTATCAGTAGCATTACAGAATTCCTGCAAGACAGACATTTGTTCTTTTCCACAAAGTCAGCTACTCAACAAAATGTGACACTGCTGTTAAAATTAGTGTGCAGCAATCTCTCATTTTACTGGTTTTGGGGAAATAACAGTGTTTGCTTACAGGCCAGACCTTATTACTGAAGGGTGAACAAGCATGAGTTATAATCAAGCACACTTTTAAGATTACTGTCTTTTAATACTTTTTTTCGCTAACTTTCATTATTCTTGGATTTTTTGGAAAGAGACAGCTCAGTCAGGTTTGGGGTTTTCTTTTAAAGTGACATCTTCAGACCTTATTTAAATATCTTTTAAGCTTCAGTGACTTCACCCAAGAAGTTCTTTGAGGTTAAATAAAAAATAAAATAGTTGTAAAGTTTTTGTGTAGATCCTGTTGTGGATGTTAGCAATATAAAGACTTTATAAGCAGTAGAAAGACATGTCATGAGAAAGGAGAAGACAGGGAGGAATGTTCTTTTATTACATGGTTTAAATAACCCCTCCAAAAAGCTGGCAATAGAATTTTCATAGAGAAGATGTGTGTCATCTGCTGGTTCTTTCTGGCTCAAAATTACTTCTATATGTTATAGAAAAATCTGACACACAATAAAATTTATGGGTTTATTTGTTTTCCACCAGAGGATCTCAAAGGATCTCTAGATACTCCGAAATATTAATCTTCATGTGCCTCTGAAGTGTTTGACAAGAGTAGTTTTGAGGGAATATCTCACCTTTGGTATTTGCTGCACTGAATGATCTGCCTAAATTCAGAGAATATATTTGACATCATCTGAGACTGAGAATCTGTATAATCCCCATGACTATTTGAGTTTTAACAAGTTCCTTAAATGATATGCTTTTCAAAATTTTTAACCTTGTTGATTTTCTAGGAAAAAATCCCAAGCTGGACCTGTCCATGACGTTAATATTGAATATGATACACACCCAGTGCTTTGCTCTGACACCATGGACAGACCTGTGTGTGCATTTTAAATGACTGGGGAACTTCTCATTGTGCTGTGGGGTTGCAGGGTGGGTGGCTTGGGGTGTAAAATGAGCATCCACAGAGAATAAAAATGCCACACAGTTCTGTTAAGACTTTTAATTTTCACAACAGCCATTCAGTCTTACCCACTGTTCCTAAATTGTTTCCACAGGAAATTCTGGGAAAGGTTCATTGCCCTGTGTCATGAGAATGAAAGTCTTCACGGGATCACATTTGAGCAGATCAAAGCTCAGTTGGAGGCTCTGGAGTTGAAGAAAACCTACGTGTTGAACCCTCTGGCTCCCGAGTTCATCCCCCGAGCTCTGCGGCATCAGCACTCGGCCAATCCCGCCAAGCAGCAGCAGTCCCCTCCAAAGGTAAAGCATTCCCAGCCATGGGTTCTGTCAGAAGGGGAAGTGAATGCAAAGGAATGACATAAAAGGTTTATGGAACAAACTGTTTGTTTTAAAATTGCATCAATGCAATCGGATATGAGTGCGAATTCCAGAGGGATCCACGGCGTTTTCAGGTGAAAGCTCTAGAATCGTATTCTAATAAAGTATTTAGGGCTGTCCAAGTCCTGTTTCCTTACTAAAACATACTCCTTGGGTCACTCTGGCTTGTTCAATGGTAAACTTCAACCTCAGGTTTTTAGATAAACCAAATCAAACCCTCTGACCAAGAGCCAATCCCTGTCACTGACACCTTGTGCTCTGCCTGTACCCTGAATAAACAACATGCAAAAGGAGTAAAAGGAAACAACAAAACAATAGGCAAAAGGGATTTGATTTGACTTTAAAAATCACATTTAAAATTCAGGGACTTGTATTATGTAAGGTAATTTTTTGATGCAATTAAAAATGTAAAGCGGTTTCTGGCATAGATTCGCTCAGTCATAATGTCCTTCAGAAGACCAGATTTCAGCAGCATCAAGAGGGCAGAGATATGAAATTACCTCTGAGTGGTAATTTCATCAACTGCTTTATAAAAGCAGGTGAAGAAGTAATGAAAATATATGGCTTCCTTAGGATGATAAGGAACAACACTAAATTTTAGAGCTTTCTTGGGCGGTGATATATTAGTAATTCTATTTTAATAGTTCTTTGTAGCTTATTTCAAAGTAATTTGAGTTGTGATTTAATTAAAATGTGTTTAGAGATGCAGCTGAAATGCATGTTGTCTTTGTGATGAACTCAGTTGCCCAAGAAGGAAGAAATGCATGGATTTCCCATAGCTTTGCATTTGTGTTGCAGGCTGCATCACTGAAATGAAATTTTTACGACAGGTTTTTTTAACAATACCAAAAGGAAAGCCTTCCCTTTGGCAGTCCTTCCCCAAAGAGGGGTTGTAAGTGAGAACATTTGGTTTCTTCATCAAGATGCATTACTTTCTGAAACAAACACCAGATTTCTAAAGCATCTAGTCATGTGTCAAAACACTGGGCCTACGGAAAACCAGAAATTACAGAAATTATCTTTAAATCCACTGCTGCACTCTCCATTTTTCACGAGTGCCTCAACCTTGAGTGCATTTTCTTTAATTGAACATCATTATTAATACTTTTAGTTTCCTAAAGGAAATAAAAAAAGGTGTTTGAAAATGCAGGTATAGTACATTTAGGGGAAAAAAAGGGGGGTGGGTGTTGGGGGAAGTGAGAATCTTGTGAGTAGATGGCTCTGTTTATTTTCCCTTGGTTTGTTGGTAAACTGAGCCCTTGTGCTGTAGGAATGCGAAGAGACACTTCCAAACTGCCAGTGCTGTATTTTCAGCTTCAGATCTGAGGTGTTTAAACCTCCTGTATCATAATTCTAAATAAAATCTCTTCCCCCTGGATACAATTGCCAGGCAGCGTGTGCAGTACCAGCAGTGCAGCAAGCAGGTAGTACCCAGCCACACACAGACTATGGCTGTGAGCAGGGATACATTTCCCTCTGCTCGAGTTTTAAAAGCAGATGGTTGGCTTTGCTTATTTTAGACCTCCTAAGTACAATATTTAACACTGAAAATGAAAGATTAAAAACCTAGTGCTGGTGTATTTTGTAGCGAAAAAGTGAGAACAGCCTCTGACACCGTGTTTTGTGGTGAGTTTATGGACATCTGTGCAGGGCAGGGCTTGTCTTTCACATGCTGTGAAAAGTGATTTTGAACAAACAGCACCTTCTTATTCAGCAGAATTGCTCCTGGATTTATGTAAGGGCATTAAAAACCTCCTTGCTGTTTAGGTTTTAAAGAAGGGAAAATGTTTCAGTCTTGCCTCTGTGAGAGGCAAACCAGCCAACACAGAACTGCCTGTCTGAGGGCATCTGCCTTCACCCGTGTTCCTGCGGCTTGGCTGGGCATGGGGGTGAGGAGGGAACAGCAGAGTTGGACAGGGACAGCCTTTATTGAAGGTGGTGATGTGGAAAGGGGAAGTTTTCAGAGCTCGGAGCTTCCCTCGGGGTAGTTCCCGTACAGCAAATTAGGCTCTGACTTCACAACTTTGCCTCCCTCCCTCCTGCTGCCTGTGCTCCAGCTTCTGGTCTGGATTCAGGCACTTCATCCTCGACACCTCCTGCAGTCAGGGAGGGCCACAGGTCTGATTATATCTCTGGAGAAAACTCTCTTCTGTTTGTTGACTAAGGGGGGATCCAAGGAGTGACAAGCTCTTAACTGCCTGCAGTCACCCAAATCTTGGTCTGAGCTCCCTCTGAGCACCTTTATGTAACTGAATTTTTATGCTCCAAAGGTGGAACAAGTTTTTAGAGCAAACTGAGTGTGTCTGTGCTCCTTTGTTGTCAGTCAGCATCAGTTCTAGTGTAGGTTTAGGGCTTTTTGGGTGGGGAGGTAAACCTTGAGGTGAAAATCTCTGAGAAATGGCAACAATTAAGTTAATAACAGACTATTATAAAGTCATTAAGCCATCACAACTATGAAAAGAAAAAGATAAAAGAAAGGCAGCACCTCCCTTCCCCAGCTTAGAGGTGGCCCCAGTTGACTTTTATTTACCACTCTGATCCTGTGACATGTTCATGCTGTGACGTGTCCTGTTCAACAGGACAGCTCTTCTTACAAACTTATGTAACTATTTGCTGTTTCAGTTTTAAAAATATGACACCTATAAAATACAAGTCTGATAGGTTAGAACAGAGGTTTTCTAGACTTCTGCACTTACAGCTTCACTCTAACTGATAGTATAACAGACACAGAAATGCCTTGTGCTGACTATGAGTGATTGAGGCATGTAGCTCCTCTATGGTTTTAGATTGAACCTTGCTCTGTTTGGTGAATAAACAGGCTTCTTTTGTTTAAGTACTGCAGTGAAAAGCAATTATTATTTTATTTTTCAATAATTCATTTTTAAAATGAGAGGAAAATTCGGAGACCAGTTCTTTAATCTGGTTTATGCATGAGTCAACATTGTCAAACAACCTGTCTTTGTACCCTGACTAATTTGCTCAGACTGCTGGAAAACTGCCCAGACTTATCTCCTGGGCAGGGAAAGTTTAGCAGCATCAAAGCCTTTTTAGATTTATTTTAAATTTGTGAGCATACTTAAGTCCAGATTAAGTAAAGTATTCCTATCCTGCAAAGGACTTAAGAGCATACTGGCACTTGAATATGTGCTCACAGTTTATGAATGTTAACTAATTAGTTGATGCTGGAAGCTCAAGAGCACATAGGAGAGATAACTCAGTTCTGTTAAAATCCTTTTCTAATGTTCAGGTCACCAAGGAAAAACAGTTTCCTCAGAGCACTGTGGTTCCTGGCTCTCCTATATTGTACTTTTGGGGAGCAGTCACAGAGGAACCACAGTCCAGGATCCAATAGATGGGATGGGGCAGGGAGACAGTGTCTGATGAGGTTGGGTGAGCACTTGGGTAAAACTGGGAGAAGCTGCTTTGTCTCCAAGGTTCTTGAGCTGGAATCTGGAGGGGAAAATGGATCATGCTTCCACTAAGAGCTGCCTTGGCAGAGGAATACTGAGGGTTATGTTGGTGCTGGATGCTGCTCCTGAAAAAAGTGAGACAGTGGAGAATGAAATGGTGAGGAAGGAAACTCAGAATATGTGCTGGAGCTCTCTTTGCATCTGGAAACAGGCCTTGGGAGAGTTTTCCCAGAGGGACTTGTAATGACCCACTGGTTAATTGGATTAGTGGTATTTAATGTCCAGCTTTGTGAATTCATAGTGTCAGGTGATGGAACTGGACAGGTGAATGTGTAAGAATAAACTGTTGGGCTTCTTTCAAGCTCTGTTTCGTGTTTAATTATAATGTTCACTTGAATAAAAAGCTTGGGTTTATATAATAATGCAAAACATTGTAATTATTGGGGTTTTTTCCTTTAAAGGGCAAGGTCCACCATCATAACCAGAACGACCATTTCCCACCCGATGGAATTGGTAAGTATCTGCTGTTCCTGGAATTCCTGAGCTCACACTGATGTGGCTTCAGTGACATTGATACTAGCTAGATATAAATGGAGTATCTGGTCCCTTCTTTATTTGAAAGTCCTTTACTTCTTGTGTGCACCTGGGAAACAGATTATAGGCTGTTAAATGGACATTAGGTGTTTCCAAGGCTCTCCCTTTATAGGTGTTGTGTGCACTGACTTTGGAGCCTTAATACAACATAATTGTTGGCTGTGTTTGAAATTCATACTGTAAAAACCTGTCCCAGTGTATTTGCACCAAAAGGGTTTGGACATTATATTGCAGACACTTTTTTTATGGGGTACTTTGAACTTAAATTGTGCTGTCAGATATTACTGATACTACCTTTGCAAGGTAGCATGCAACAGCTGAATAATTTTGTTATTAATTTGAAAAAGCATTAATTTAAAACTTGTCTTCCCTGCTAAAGAAAGGAGGGTGATTTTTAGTTTTTGATGCAGTGCTTAACAGCTGCTCTGACTGTCAGCATACTTAATTGGTTTGGGATGTTCTCTCATTAATGCACTTACCAGATACCTGGTTCTCTGTATCTCAACTCATATTTTCTGCCCCTTCAAATTTTTGAAATGGAATACAGGATTTGATGAATGCTTTCTCTTGGTGTAACAGACCTGTGCTGTTAGAGAGTTTCACACAGGCTTTATAAAGATAGATGCTATCAGGATGAAAAATAAAAGAAGAAAAGAAAAAAAGAAAGACAGTGGCTTCATGTTCTTTTTGTGTTTGTATCTTATTTTTTTCTGTATATATATCTTTTTTTTTTGTCTTTCTTTTCAGTTCAGCCCAATCCTTCTGTTCTCATTGGAAATCCTATCCGAGCATTTACTCCTCCCCCTCCTCCTCTGGGACCTCACCCCAACCTGGGGAAATCTCCAAGTCCTGTTCAAAGGATAGATCCACACACTGGGACAAGTATTCTCTATGTACCTGCTGTCTATGGAGGAAATATGGTCATGTCTGTGCCTTTGCCTGTAAGAATTAATTTTCTGTTGTTCCCCCCAAGCCCTCCTCAATTACTGTATGCACAAAATATATGGAAAAATCAGATAGTGAATTTATTGCAGGTTTCTTCAGCACTTTGCTTCAAATATATGGGCTTTGCTGGCTTTAGGAGTGGCAGTGCAGAGGACCACCAGAAAATAGGGACTTCAAAGCCTTGCTCCCACAAATAACTCCAGGCAGCCTAAAAGCAATTCCATGTTCCTGTAATTTGGAGTGTTTTAGGCACACCAGTGGAATCTTGTCTCCTGTGACTTGAGCCACCTGCCTCTGAATTATTGGCCCAGTTCAGTTGTTAATCATTGGAGAGACATTGATGATTCACACTGAGTTTGTTTCTCTTTATTGGCTTCACACAGCCTGAATTACCAGTTTTGGAATTCTGCAGTGCAAGGTGTCTGAAGCGAAGTGATAAGAAAAATAAGCATAATGGGGTGTTTTTCCCTTCCAGAACCTCATAGTGAACCAGTTTCCTCTCCAATCCCTTTCCTTAATGACATTTGGGAACAGAAGGAAAATCTCTGATCAGGTCTTTTAGGCTACATTTATGCATGGAATTTTGGATTACAAATCAGACTGTCCCTCCAAAATTTACACAAATTAAAGAAGCAGCCTCTGCTTTATTGCTACCCTTCACAGTCACATATTCATGGAGGAAAATGCAAGGAAAGAACAAAGGCTGCAAAACCTTCTAACATCTTTGTTGTGCACAACTCCTGAAGACTGTGGGAAGGACATGGAATTAAACACACGCAGATGTGTTTAATTCCATTCATAATGCTAAATGTTGGAACACAGTTAACTTGGTTTATTTCCAATAATCATGAGTCCTCTGCTGTAATTTGGGTTGTGGGTGCTGAATAGGGGACTTGCTGTAGTTTCAGTTGCATGCCTTAGATCAGCTGGCAGCTGTAAATTGGTTTTCTTTGCTAGGCCAAGGAATTTTTCTTTTTCCAAGCTTACTAGAAATCTGCATTTGATGAGTAAATTTAAATGCAATGAGAAGGCCAGCAGCTGTATCTTTGTCATGCTTGCTCACATTATATTAATATCAAACCAAGGTAATTTAAAAAGCTCTGCCTTATTGTTCCAAGGTTAATATATTTTTTATGTATTTCCAATTGAAAGAAATATATTAAAAATAAGTGTTTTGAGCTCACCTTCCCTGAGGATGGATTTTTAAATAATTAAGTGGGAAGATTGAGGTACTAATGAGACAGCTACATTTGCAAAGAGGCTCAGAGATGTTTTGAGGTTGTACAGATGCAAGAGTAGCCTAGAGCTAAAGTTCAAAGTGCAAATTTCAAGGGCAAATAGTAATTTAAGAAGAAGAATTGAGTGCAAGTTATTGCACTTGAAACAAGCAGGGACCGAAGTAAAACGTGTTTATGTTCATGTAAGATGAAAAGATGTCTTTGCTTTGTTTAATGCAGTTCCCATACCCAAGGTAAAAGCAGGAGGGGGTTGTGTGCTGTCATCACCAAGGGATGCTCTGGCAGCCTGAGTGGTGATTACTCTCCCTGCACTCGCCTCTGATTCATGTATTTTCCTCCTCTTAATAAATTCCCTACAGGGAGACATTGAACTAATTTGATCCAGAGCTGTCTTCCTTTGCATTCCTTTCAGGAGTAAAACTGAAACTGTTGTTAAAAAATCCAGACTTTTATTACCTACTTTCAGGAGGTGGATTTTACTTCAGATGTGCAATTCATGTGTAGCACGGACACTTTGGAGCAGCCCCGTCATTCCTCACTGATGGAGAGTCTTGGATTGTACCAATAGCCCTGTTACCTTCACTAAGAGTCTCCTGGGTGCAGAGGAATGGCCTGGCTGCTCCTTCAGTGGGTACAAAATCCCAGCACTGGCTGCTAAAAGGTCTGTTCCTCAGGTCAGAGGCTTCTCCCTCTGTTCTTCCCTTCAAGCCACAACCTAATGGCTCTTAACTACCAGGAGAAATGGATTTTTATTTTCTTGACCTTCATCCACTTCTATTTAACCAGAGAAGAGACTAATCCAAAGTTTATTGAACTACAATTTGTCCATCAGTCTTTTCTCTCAGAATTTTGTAACCACTGAAAAAACAATGGGTTTTGATACAAAATTTTTTGCCCAGGGTTTGTCCTCTGAAATCTTTGCAGCCCTTACAACTCTCCCTCTCCAGCACCAGCTGTAGTTGTGTGTGTGTCAGGTCATCTGATGTAGGGAAAACTGTTGTTCCTCACCTAATATCAGTGTGCTTGTTACTTCTCTGCCTTAACAGGTTGCATCTCTCTCTGTTTTTATTTCTCTTTTAAATTTTTTTATTGTGCAGGTACCGTGGACGGGGTATCAGGGTAGGTTTGCAGTCGACCCTCGACTCATTACTCATCAAGCAGCTATGGCATATAACATGAACCTGTTACAGGCACATGGGCGAGGGTCTCCTATCCCTTATGGCCTGGGGCATCACTCTCCAGTTAACATGGGACAGCAGCAGCTCCAGCATCAGGAAAAGGAGCAGCACGAACAAAGTCGAAACGGTCAGTGGTTGAAATGGCAGTGAAAATTGGGCTAGATTTGAGAATTTGTACTTTAAATTACTTTATGATTGTACTTTACCCTTTAAATAGGATGTTTTGGAAAGGATTTCCCTTTGTCCCTTCCTTCCTCCCTCCTTTCCTTCCTTCACCCTTTCCTCCCTGATCGAGGGATCTGCAGAGTTGGGGAAATAACATGAGATTTGCCATTACAAATAGAATAACTCAGGTACTGTGAGATTCAGAGGAGGAAGAAATGGAAGTTGGGGAGGGGTGTGGAGGGTATAATTGTTCCATCTCTGTTCTGCAGTACAGTGCTAACGACTGCTGATGTTATTTGCAATTAAGTTGGAAGAACTACTTAGTGATGATTAATGAACAAAGTGCAGAGATTAAAGGAAAAGTGTTATTTAGGTAAATGATATTAAATGTCTGTGATGCTGTAACTGCTATACTAATAAGTCTAAATTTCCTGTGTCTGGCAAAAAAGAAAATCCCCAAATAATAATATTTCTATTGAAACTAAATAATTTTGTAAATGTTTTTAGGTAAAAGTGAAAATGCTGCTGGACCTGAAATCAGTAAAATTCGAACACCTGAGAAGAAACCTCTGGAATCCAAGCAGGTGGGTTTCTCTTGTCTGGGCTTGTGGTTTGGTTTTGGGCTTGTCTGTTTATTTGTTCGTTAGGTTTTATGTGCTTGGTTTTTTATTATTCTCTCTTTTAATGAGTGTAGTCATTGCTGAAATGGTTTTGTTTGGTTTTTAACGTGGATTTTCAACATTTTTCCTTCTCTTTTGTCCAGGTTGATTTAGAAGCCAGTTCTCAGCAGAGGAGCCCCGAGTCCCGTTCCGGTGTTGGTTTTCCCAACGCTAAATTCCATCGCAAAGAGAATCCCAACCCCAGGCAGCTGAACCTCCACCTCACCCCACCCCACTCCCAGTTTGCAGTTCCCAACCGCCACTTCCAGCACCTCTCCCAGATCCCAAGGCAGCCGTACCCTCTGCAGCAGCAGCAGCAAAACCTTTTAAGTCAGCAGCAAAATCACTTGCCTGACCAAGCAAACCAAATGCCACCCCAGCAGAGCCAGGTAGTTCAGCAGCATAACCATTTGAATCAGCAGCCTCCACAACCTTCACAGCTTTCCCCTGCTTACCAGGCAGGCCCCAGCCAGTCTTTTTTTAATAATCCAATTCCCCACCGACCGCATTCTCCTGCTGTAGATGCTGTGATTTCAGAACAACACCCCCCACCTCTGTTACAAGAAGTCAATAATCCTTTGAGGCCTCTTGCACAGCACAACCCCGTTCTGCCAACCCACTTGAACAACTTCATTGAAGAGAATCCATCAGGAATGCCCTTAGGGGACACTTTAGGTAGGTGACTTTTCTTTATTTAAATTCAGAGTGTGCAATTATAACTACATTGAAGTGAAAATGAAGGAGGTATTTACCTTTTTCAGGCATATTGCTCTGAATTGGGTCATTGTTGGGTTAGTTTCCATAAGTAATGTCATTGAGCATAATTTGCTGCTTGAGGCATGTTTGAATATTCAGCACTTTATTAGAAGATTCATGTTTATATGATTTTCCATATGATTTAAATAACCAGGTTATACACTGCAATGCAGTTAGTATATAATAGGCCCTGGAATATACTGTTTAAAAAGTATTCTTTTTTTTTTTTTTCTTTTTCTGACATAAAGATCTTTAAAAAAGGGCATTAGATAAAATTTTTTTTTAAAACTATTTTTGTAGATCGTATGCATGGAAATGTAGCTTTGGAAACAATAAGGCAGCAACAACAAGCCAGGTTACAGCAATGGAATGAACATAATGCCTATCTCAGTCAAGGCACTATTCCATATCAACACCATCACCATCCTCATCTACCACATCTTCCTCAGCAACCAATTGGATTACATCAACAGCAGCAAGTTAGGGCAAACTGGAAACTTGCCAGTAATACAGAAGATGAAACAGAGGCAACATATTCAAGGTATTTGTTTACTGAGTCATCAGAGCTTGTGTAAAATTGAGCAGTGGGCACCTATCTGTAACGCTGTGATCAAGTGCAAGGCACTTAAAGGTATTGCTTTTTGCTGCTGTTATTATGAAGGTTTAAATAGTTGGCAGGCTGACTTTACAATTATGCTTTTATTATGTGTTATGCTTTGTTCTGTTAGTATATTGGGTAGTAAAGCTGTAGTGGAAAAATATTTTCGTGGAGCTTTTCGGTGTTGTGTTTATGGAGTAAGGAATGGGTAGAGAGTAACAACCTTGTGTTTTTATAAAAGAGGTGTCAGAGTGTAGTTAAGGCCTATTTAAGTTGTAAATTCTTCAATTTGAAGTAGCAAGTCTCAGATTTATGTGCTTGAAAACAAACAAACCAGCCCCTCCCCAAACATTGCTCCCCAGTGAAACCTCAATTTTTGTTTTCAAAAACACTTTGCTTTTAAAAGCAAAAAAAATGCTTATGTTTGAGATGGAGCATTAGGGGGCAAGAGAGGAAGCTGTTGAATGTCAACAGAAAAATGGTTCTAGTGGTCATCAACTTTGATCATGTATATTGTAAAGGCTGGATTTTTAAATTGCCTCTGTTTACTGTCATCTCCCACTGTGCTTTCTTTTCCATCTGGGTTGTTACAGCCATGGTAAAGCATCTAAATGCCCTCTTATCTGACTCTTGGAAGTGCTGAATTGAATATTCTTGACCTTCTGAAGAAGTTTAAAAGTATGTTGTGCAAGTGAGGGGAATCCCTGATTGTTCTGGCTTTTGGCTTGTAAGGAGTTAAAATTTTCCTTAACTATGTGAACTTTTTAGCCTGTGTAGTAAAGCAGGAAATCCTTCCCTTAGTTGTCTCTTAAGAGATAACAAAAAAATTGATTCTTCTGACCGAAAAGGAAATCTCAAGAGTTATTAAAACTCTGAGATGACTCAGGTGGGTATTTCATCCGATTAATCCTCTTGTGCCTGATTTCTGATTGCTCGGTCCCATCCTTTGAAGTTAGGGGTCAGTAAGCCCAAAGATGGGAATATTTGAATTCAGTGGTTTGTGCTCTTGAGTTTTTTTCCACCTCAAAAAAAAGAGTGGGATTTCAGCAAAACTTTTTTTTTTTCCCCCCCTTGATGCATTTATTCTGTCAATGCAGATTCCAGGATTTGCTCCGAGAACTGTCCCACCGTGATCCAAGTGAAAGTCGGGACTTGGCCGAAATGCCCCCCCCTCAGTCGAGACTGTTGCAATACAGACAAGTGCAGCCCCGGAGCCCACCAGCACTCCCTTCTCCTTCCTGCAACTCCAACCACAGTGCTCACTTCCCCACCTTCACTGAAAACAACAGAGACATTGAACTGCCCACTAACCCAGCATTTCAGCAGCATTTACCCCAAATATACAACCCCCCTTTCTCAATGCCATCCGAACACATAACCCCATCTCCCTTGAAATACCTGCAACCTGATGGATCCTGGACTTATGCTAACCTACAGCAGAACCACCTTATGGGGCAGGGCTTTCACTATGGGATACCTCCACTGCCCCACAGGTCGCAGCAAAACCCTTTTATACAAATCCAGAACCATCAGCACGCGGTCGGTCAGGAGCCATTTCACCCCCTCGCATCTCGAGCAGTATCTGCCTCTTCGCTCCACAGCTTAGAAGAGGTAGGTGGAGGTGTTTGCTCGTGTCTGCTGTGCAGTTGTTGTGTTGTTTCACTATCACTTTGCATTGTGGAGTGGTCAGGGGTGCACAACACCTCACACATTAAAAGCTCAGCCTGGGAGTTCCTCGGAGGTGGAGTCGTGGCTCTCGGCACTGCAGGTGTAACATTTTCTCTACAAAGTGGGAAGTCTTGGCTTTTTGAGTGTTACTCAGAGTCTTCTTGCTCTGTGTCTGCCTGTTGTTTATCTGGGGTGAAATTTAACCCAGCCCAGGTGAAAGCTCTCGAGGTGACTCCGGACAGGCAGTGCCAGTGAACCAGCCAGGGGGCCCAGGGTGGAACTGTGAGTGTGGTTGAGTTACTTCTCACACAAGCTCAAGACCAGAGCTGGACAGGTGTTTCACCCTGATTTAATAAACCCCACCCTGCCTGAACTGATTTGATATAAAGCCATCTTGTGTGTTCTGGGGGCTCAGAGTGCTGGAAGTGAGTGCAGAGGTACCCGGCTGTGCTGCTTGAATCTGGGTCCAGACCAAGCACAGCTGACTCTGTCCCTCTCCATGTTCTCGTGTCCTGGACTCCAAGGAGGTGTATTATGGGATGCAGACCATGCCAACACATACAACTAGGACAGGTCACATTTTGAACAGGAGTTTTTAATCCCTGTTGGGATACAGAGTGCTGAGGAGCATATGATATGTAGACATGGAATATCCTGGTTGCATTCCAGGAATGTCAGAATTAATATTCACACTGACTGCATGTAATCCAATATTTGTACATAAGTGACGTATTTCTGTTAAGGTTTTTACAGAAGCTGTGAGGGGAGCCCTCCTGATCACTATCTCACATAATACATATTTAATTTAATTGTCTTTTGACTTCTGAAAATAGAAAATATTTAGTTTATGAGCCTGAGCAAAATAAGGAAAATTGAATTCCGGTTCATTTTACAAATTTCTGTCTTATATAGATCCAGAGAGGTTAATGGAATCCTCAGACCCAACCAGAGCTATAGTAAGGTTTGGGTTTATAGACATTTAGAAATTTGATGTCTCAGTCCATTAAGTCATCCCACCTTGTATAAAATCTAATACTTTGTGACAACACTTACTGCTGTCAGTACAGCAGGATGTAGGAACAATGTCTTTTCAGCAGTAATAAACCAAGAAATATTCCTATAGAGCCTGTGACAGCTCCTGCTATCTGAAGACAAATAGAGTGAGCCTTTATGTAATTAGTGCAAACTTGGTTTAGTTGTTATTTCTTCTTCCTTTCAAAATATGTGACAGAAGTGCCAAATGCAGTAAAAGTGTTCCAAGACAGAGACTTGCCTGTAAACTTTCCAAAACTGCTGGTCCAGCTGGTAGGTAGGACCAAAGAATGCACAAAGAAATCAAAACATGGTTTTAGGTGTATTTTTAACAGACATCTCTCATACCAGGCAGTTGTCAGGGCAGTTTTCTTGACTTTTGGTATCCTCACTAAACTGTTTTCTCCATCACTATTTATAAAACTGTTAATTGACTTGATACTTGAAAGCTTTTGCATGTGTTTAGTCAAACCAGATCTGAACTGCACATCAAAGGGAATACTGAAGTTATTCTGTCTGGTTCTGTACTTGCAAGTGTCCAGAATTTTGATAAATTCCTGCCTGCTTACCAAAATTGCCCATTAAACTCAATAAATGTATAATTTTTGAGTGTGATTTGGGCAGTAGCTTATGAATTTGGGGTTTTTTTTGTTGTTTTTTAAGAAAACCCTTAGGAGAGTGGAGTGTCAGGGTATGCAAGTGTTGATCCCTTGATTATGGCAACTAAAATAAGATATAACAGTTTTCTTTTGTGCACTTTTTCCCCCTGTCTGTTTTTTGTGGATGATACAGTAACAATATTGGGGCACTGCAAGCAAGTTATTTGATGTTTATTTAGCTAATTTCTTAGGCATTTCATTAGGATGTTTTCTTTTTCCTTTTACCAAGTGTGGATTTATCTGTATGACTTTTCTGTTATTGATGCTTGTTAGTCAGTGCAGAAGGGAGAAAATACCATATTCATTTTTAAAAATAAACTGTAATATAGCAGACTTAGTTTAAATCTTGAGAAAGTTTAGAGAGCCCTTAAATCTGAACTTTTGAAGTCCACAGGTTAATTAATGGAGCTCCTGCCATTTTCATCTCCATGATCTACAGGGTTTACAAGTCATTTCTGTGGTTTCAGATAAAATTCTCTGCATTATTTCTCCCGAGGGCAGAGGCTTCTCCAGAGTGTTTGTTTGTGTACATTCACAACATCCAGTGTACAAATGTATCCTGCTTCCCCAGATCCTGCTGCACAAGTCACTAATTTATCCTTTGGAAAGGGAAAGCCATTTTTTTTTTTTTCCTGGCTACATTGTAAGAACATTTTCTCTTGCTCTTATGTGTTTTCTGTGCTTTCTTTGCTTCATCTGTAAATGCTGGGTATCTTCCTCCTCACTGTGTGATCCATCGCCCACATAGGACTGTGAGATGTAAAGGCTGACGAGAATTAAGGAATCTCAGTTGATGTTCTTTGCAGTTGCTTTAAAATTCTCTATTTTGTGTGATCAAAACACATTATCAGTGACTGCAATATACAACATATGACTTGAAATGCAGGAGATTTTTTTTCTAAATGCAAAGGACATTTTTGTTTTTTAGTAAGACATTTCAGGGCAAAAATCGAGGGGGGGGAAATGATATTTGAGACATAAACAAAAAGAGCAAAAGGCCATTTTTTGTTTTGTGTTTTTTTGTTCACAGTATGAACCAAGAGGACCAGGCAGGCCGTTGTACCAAAGAAGAATTTCCTCTAGTTCAGTCCAGGCTTGTTCTGAAGAATTAAACACTCCTCAAGACAGTCTTGGTCAGTGTAAAGAGCTTCAGGACCACAGTAACCAGTCATCGTTCAACTACTCCTCACCTGAGTTGTGGGTGAACTCCTCCTCCTCTGCCCCGTACCCAAACATTCCATGCAACGGAGCCAGCAGAGCAGTTCCACCCCGGGAGTTGTTAGGTGGGTACACCTGGGTCTCTGCTGTAAGGAGACATTTTAAGCTGCAGTGACCAAGTCTAAATGAAAGGGTTGGTTCTGGGGTTTTTTCCACAACAGGTTTTCTGCCACTTCTTGAATTCCCAAACCCGGTGTTGAAGTATTTGTTGTTTCAGCGGTTAAAGGTTTGGAATAATCCTATTTTTGTTTGCTATCTTGTTACCATCCTGCTGTCTAAAGAATGCTGTGAGTGATCTCCTTCTGCAAAATCAATGCTGCTTCTTAGTCCTCTCCAAAAGCTCCAGTAAACCCAAATAGTCTCTTACAGTGCTTTCAAGTGCAGCTGAGATTTTGCTGAAAGGAACTAAGGTGACTGGTGGAATTTATTTGCAAGATAGATTGTTTGTTCCCAGAATCAGTGATATTTGGTGTTGATATTACAGTCTGGGGGAGCAGCACATAAACTGAATTAGTACTCTCAGCGTTTCTCCCGGTAAATTCTGGTACTTCATCAAAGTAGTGACGAGTTTAAATTCTCTCTCACCGTGGAACAATCTCAGTGGAACGTGGCTTCCCTGGTGGTAGGAGCAGTGCTGATTGATTGAGCAGACAGAAACTAAATTAACTTTTCAGAGCTGAAAAAAAACTGCAAGCAGAGAGTTGGAGCAGTGCAGCTGTTCTTCTGTTCTCGATACTTTCAGTGTTTGTGAAAAACAGAATAACCAGGATAGTACAGTTTCTTCCCCATGATTTTGCTTTAAGAATCTCCAGTAAAAATATGAACAATATCCCAATGTGCATATTAAAACCACTTAATAAGGCAGAAAACTATTAATAGGATGGTTCTTTTTGGCCTTAAAAGATTTAATTGCCTTTGAAACTTTATAAACCTGAAACATCTTGTGATTTCATAGTGATTGTGAAGGAGAAACATGCAGTGTAGAATGAATGAAAAAAGCTGTTTATATCAGCAGCAGCACTCAAGAGTTAAGTTCCTAACGTGCCTTTTAATTTCTAAAATGTGAAAATGTTATTTTGCAAACCCATGTGTATGGCAGCATCTTTTGTTCAAAACCTCAAGCTCAGGGCACCTCCTTCAATCTATTTCTATTTTTACTGAAAATCGAGGAGCTGAATGCACAGTGTTATATGACATTCATCACTGGAGTTGCTCCCTAGACTGGTGGTTATCTAATAGTGGTTATCTAATAGGAGCTCAGGAACCCTGGCAAGGTTACTTTGGGATCAGCCAATACCCCATTTCCTTGCTTTAATGTAAAGCTCGAGAACGCTTTGTGAGTAAAGTCTCCAGAGGACAGATGTGCATGTAAAAAGTACCATATCCCTACATTTGCTGTCAAGTACTAAATTCTAAAAGAAAAGGTCAAGTTCTGACTAGTAACTGCTTTTGCTATGAAAATATTCTTTGCTGTTTTGTAAATAAGTGTATATGGACAGTGCCCGTATCTAGTGGTTCTTGCAAACACGTCTCCATTTTCTGGCTGCTGTGCTTTCCCACATTCACAGCTCAGTGCCTGTGATGATCATATTTACAGCCCAAATGTGTTTTATGGAGCTAAGGGTTAATGACCAGTAACTGCACTGTTTGTCGTTACCATTGATTTTTATCCATGAAATAAAACCCCGTGAGAATGTGATGCTGGGAAATAATCCTGTGCCTGCAGTTTTTGCTGGAGAGAGACCCTGATCCAGACTGTCCAAGGGCTGATGTCTCCTGTACATCAGGAACGGCTGAGGCACCACTGTTGGGTTGGATCAGGATGGATTTATGGAGGGCAAGAGGAGCTGCTGTGAATTCCTCAGGGTCGTTACGTGCAGGCACTTCCCAAAATTGCAGTTTGAGAGTTTGATATGCATTGCTTTTTCTGTTGATAGAATGAAAATGATTTAAGTTCTTACTCAAGATGTTTATTTCATATTTTTCCTTCTGTTAGACACCTCAGCCACACACAGCTTTCACCTCTGGCCCTGCTTGTCATTACTTGTCTTCTCTTGAGTGCTGTGGTTATTTTGGGAGGTTTTTTTGCTCATGGTCTGGGTTGTTTGGTTTTTATTGAATCATAGCAACCCTAGCAAAACTGCTTTGCTTATGTTCTTTCCATATTCATTCTTCTATGAGTTGGTTATGGGGTATTTTTGCTTTATAAAAATCAAAAGGCTGTGTGTGACCCTTCCAGTGAGAAACTTAACTATATACTTAGTTTTCCTACTTTTGCGCTCACTTGGTGGTACATTTTTCTATGTGCCCTTTAAAAATAACATTGTAGGGTTAAAGATAGAAATAATTACAGAATATATGTGCTGTCCAGCTCTTAGGCTATTGCAGATAGAACATTTACCTGTGTTTCAGTGTAGAGTTTCTCTACTTGTGTGAGACAGCAGAATTCTCCAGACAAAGTAAGGTACTTCATTAGGATTCAGGAAATTCACTTGAAAGCAGTTTTATACCTCTGGTTTAAAGCACCATTTTTTCTGATAGTTACAGAAGTTGTTAAATGTGGAGCAAGAACATATCAATTAGCAGGAATGCATTCAGCCTAAAATACCAATAATTAGTTGCTTGGCATTCAGGACTCTGAATTGCTGTTGGAGAATGAATTATATATGGTGCTGTAAATTTTAATTTTAGCCTATTAAGCTATAAAGCAAGAGGAATGAAATACTCTTTGTGCTGTCTCAGTGGATAAAGTGCTTAAATTAGAGTAGATCCCACAGGGAAGCAGCTTACCTTCCATGCACCGGGCAAATCCGCTGTGCGGGATTGCAGGTTCGGTGTTACGGGCTGTGGGCACCCACAGAGAGGGTGTTTACAGTGCCAGTCCTGGGCTGTTGGTGGCAAGGACAGGGCACAGTCCCACAATGGGAATGATGCTAGGGAACTGCAAGGCCAGCTTGCAGCAACCTGGTCTAGTGGAAGGTGTCCCTGCCCGTGGCAGGGGGTGGAATGAGATGAGGGTTAGGATCCCTTCCAAATCTGAGTCTGTGAACTTAGTAATAATTTTCAAGGACACAGAGTGACTAAGCACAGAAAATGGGTGGAGGTTTCCAGTTTCAGTACCCCCAGCACTTGCTACGTCAGAGCCTTTCACTTACCCACGCTCCGCTTCCTCCTCCCGCAGCTCCACCCAAGACCGCGAAGCCCCCCGAGGAACACCTGAAGGCCGAGAACATCCAGCTCTCCAACTCCTTCAACTACAACGTGCTCCAGCACCTGGGCCAGTTCCCACCTCTCATGCCCAACAAGCAGCTGGTGGAGTCCAACAGCAGCAGCCCCCAGCCCGCCGGGAGCAAGCCCGTCATGTCCTACGCCAGCGCTCTGAGGGCCCCCCCGAAGCCCAAACCCCCTCCTGAGCAGACAAAAAAGAACAGCGACCCTTTGTCCTTGTTTCAGGAACTTAGCCTAGGTAGTTCATCAGGTAGCAATGGCTTTTACTCCTATTTTAAATAATCAGATTATTTTTTTTAGAGAGAATTTAATTTTTATTTGTGTCCGTAGATCTAAGATAGTTGGGGCTTCACCTGTAGTTGCAAATATTCCCTTTGTTTATATTAGTAAATATATCCTCACTTAATTGCTTTGCTGCTAGACTTGCAACTAATTTTTTTTTTTTAATTATATTCCATTATTTTGCATTTTTTGATGTGGGTCGGGTTTTTGGAAGCTTTTCTGTAGGAAAACACACACGTGTTATTTTTTAATTTGTGTAATGTTAATGATATGTTGCATTAAACTAGCAGCTGAGAGATTACCTGTACAACTTGAAAAAAAGAAAAAAAAAAAAGGAAAAAGAAAAAAAGGAAAAAAAAAAGTTTGTCTAAATTGTATTTAAGAAGATTGTAAGTAGCATTTACATTTATTCAATAACATTAGCATACTATGCTGGGTTTCTGTACCAGAAATGGCCAGTTAATGTAAAAATGTATGTTATTTCTGCTTAAATTCATTTAATTTTTTTTTTTTTTAAATAAAGGTGCAGCATCTTCTAAATAATTTCAGTTTTATCAGCTTTTTTGTGAAGGGATGCTGCATTCTCAGACTTTTATAGTTTTAGATTCTGTATGATGTGGTATTGTATTTTCCATCCACTGTAGGGTAAAGTAAAGGCATTCTTTGCAGACACCTATGCCATTGTTTGGAAACGTTCAGATAAAAGTATTGGTATACTTTAAAAAAAATAATAAAAAAAAAAGAAAAAAAAGGAAAAAATTAACAAAAAAAGCCCAAAAAAACTCTACATTTTATTTTTGGACAAGCTAGTAATATAAGCTTGTTTAAAAAGTTAATTTGATAGGTTTTTTAAATGAATCATGAAGCTGAAAATAAATTTTTAGGTATGTTGGTGCTTAGTAGATTTAATAACTATTTTAAAAAAAAATGCGTGAATTTAGTAAAAGACTTTTTTTTGTTTGTTTGTTTAATTTTTTTTTTCCACTATGCATGTGTAAATGTTTGTAATCTGGCTTTTTCCTCCCCTTTCTCCAGTGGTATAAAAGAATTGTGCCGCTTTAATTTTTTGTTTTGTTTTGATTTTTTGGTTTCTTTTTTTTGGGTTGGTTTTTTTTTTTCTTTTTTTTTTTTTTTCCGGTAAAACTTTTGGTACATTATTTGATGTTTACATTAAAATGTGACATTATACAAGGAAATTCAGATATTTTGCTAACTGTTTTGTTTGAGGAACATCATTAAAGAAGAGATTTAATGTTTGTCAAAGGTGTATCCAAATTAATCGAGACCTTCTGGGGATCAGAGTGGTTACCAGGTTATTTATCTGTGTGAGCTCTGAAGTTCTCCGAGAACCTGCCCCTTTAGGAACACAATCTGAAAAAAATTAATGATGGGACATTAAAAGAAAAATTTAAAAGGAAGCAAGTGTGAACAAAACCTCATAATATAAACTTTGTGGGGAAGGATTTCTGGCCTTGCACACTGTCCCTGTTTTGTGGCTGGGGAGCTCCAGAGGGGGGTTGTAGAGTTTCTCCTGTTTTTTTTTTCCTTAGTTCTCCTTTTACACTTGAAATAACTTTAAATCTGGGAACTGTTTTACAGGGATGAGCTGGGTGTAGCTGCAGGATTCCTCCACTTACTGCCTGTGGGAATGGAAATGTTTGAGCTGTGTGGGGGTGATTTCAGCTGTCTGTGGGACCCCTCACTGCGGAGCAGTGGCTGCTCCTGGGTCAATCAGATTTTTGCTCTGGTTACAATCAGGTTTATTTTTTTATATTTGGCTTCATGTTTTAAGGCAAGGGTCTTTATGAACTGGGCTTGATTTCAACTCAGTGCACTGCAGAGGTTTGCCTATAAATCTTCTGTTATAAGTCTTTGCTGGCTTATGGTTCAGAAACTTATCTGAAAACCTTTTTCCTTCTTTTTGCTGTGAAGCAAATCACACATAACTCGTTAATTTATTTCCTAATGTCTGTACCAAACAAGGGGGAGGGGACAGCCCCTGCCAAGTTGTGCTTTATCCCTTCAGCACCATCAAATCCAGAGGACCCAAAAATGAGTATAGAGGCCAAATTCTGCAACCTAGAATCAAGCAAAACTCCTGTTAAATGGGTTTTTGCCGAGCTGACGGCTGCAGAAATGGGAAATCCATCAGCAGGGGCCAGTGGAAGTTGTCTCAGACTCCTCATTTTGGCAGAACTGTGCCAGTTCTCCTCCATGGAGCACCTGGCACCGCTTGGAGAGACGGATCCGTGTGCCTGGACGTTGTGGAGAGTCCCTGGTGGGATGTGCAGGCTGTGGCAGAGGACAGGTAGGGTTCAAATGCCCCTCAAATGCATTGGAATTTCAGGGGTTTCCAAATCACTCATTTCTATGGAGCAGTCCTTTGATTCTGTTCACCATATTTGACTTTTAAACTAATAAACATCACTTGTTAATTTACTGCTCTCTGTCCATCAGTTAAAGGGAGATGGTCACATCTCACCACGTTTTATTCTGTTTTACACCAGCATTTGATCTACACTGAAAATATTATGGAGAAAGGAGCATTTTCTCTCTGAATTACAATTTCTTTATGAAAATCCCTGCTGGTCTTGGTGCTACATCTTCCTAAGTGCTCTCACCCTGGAGTTTGAGGATGGAATGGCAGAGGGCTTGTGACTCTCAGCTTTGACATGAATCACTGAATTTCTTCAAGTGAGGGGGTTTTTCCAAAATATTATTTCTTTGGAAATGTCTTATCTGGCCATTGTATGTCATATATACAGTCCTGAGTGGGATCTTTGGGTTTTAGAGTAAATCATCCAATGTTTATTGAAGTCATGTTTAGAAAACCCCCAAAGTGTATTATAAACTCTCCTAGGGCTTTAATCACACTCTTATTAAAATGAAATTAAGGCTTACAGATGGCTCCAGTGGGCACTGCTCAGGCTGCACTGTAAATACGGAGCTGTTGCAGTTACAAGGAAAATTCAAAATTATGAGTCTGGTTTGCATAAAATGTCTCAATTTGGAGGAAAATAGTGGGGGTTTGGGCATCTACACCAAAAGGGTATTTGGCTCCTTGACTTTTTTTTACACTTACTAGTACAGTTAGTGCCAAATCCCATTTTCCTGTGACAATAAACTCCCCATTGTCGTCTGTGGAATATTTAAATGACAGGGTCATCCGGATCCAAATTTAGAAAGCTGGTATTTAACACCAAGAATATGTTCTGGGTTTATTTTCTTTAATTCCAGTTTATCGTGAGAAAAATCTGGATGCCTCATGGGAGGTTGTCAGTGTGGTGGTAAGAACTAATAAAGAACAGGGAGAAAGATCTAAAAAAAAATAATTATTTGGTTCTAAAAAAATGAAACTTTTTTTTTTCCCCCCACATTTCAAATAGAGCCTCCATCCTTTAAAAAACCACTTAGGGAATGCAGCTGGGAGGTTGTCATCTAATACAGTTTGTCCTGGTTTTTTAATTGTGTGGCCCTTTGCAGGACGTGAATCCTGCCACTGACTCTACAAACCCTGTGAGTACCATTCCCTACTTTGATTAATTATTGCTTTGTTCCCAGATTTATGGAGTTCAGCTGGTTTTTTTGCAGAGATCATGCTCTCTAAGCAGTTCTTTTGCTGTGTGTGTGGTACCTCAGTGCTATAAGTGGCACCAGGAGCAGTGTTTGACCACTCCAAATTTCCTTTTCAGGCTGAACTCAGGCATATCAGAACCTGCACATTTCCAGGGCAGTGAGCCCACCACGCTCTGCCCATATCATTGTTCAACTCATTTGTTTTGTTAGTTTTAAAAGTTTCTGGTTTTCCTAGAAAAACTGCAGACAATTAACTTGTCAAGACAGATGGTGATGATCTATGGTGCCTATAAAAATTCGCACATCGTATTCCCTGACATGAAATATGGGCTATTTCTGTTGGTGTAGCAATACTTGAGCCAGTCTCTCTTTGTTAGCTGTGTCAGGGAGCAAGGATTGAATCCTCCTAAATTTGTTTTTTCTTCCATTCAGGAGAAGTAAAAGGATTTACAGCATAAGTGTGGAAATGTCAGTTCGGTGTGTGGGGGCTTTTTCTTTTTTGGCAACTTCAGTTGAGAGATGTTGAGGAGTTTTTACCTCATTAAGGATTAATAGATGCTGCTGGCAAATTACAGAGCATGCTCTGTGATCTGAATTACCCAAGACTGGTTAGAAGATGTTGTCAGTCCCTTTTCCATAAGACTTGACTCCCTCCTGGAGGGTAAATACCTCTACAGGACCGTGGTGGTGCTCCCAGAGAGAACTGGTGACACTGGGCACAATGCTGAACCAGAGCCCGGGGTGCAGCCCTTTCTATCACATAGAAAGTAGCCCAGAAATCCCAGTTTATTCCCTTCTCTGCATTTCTTTAGAGAGCAGCAGAGCAGTTCAGTGTCTGGATGCAGAGTGTGCAAGTGTGATGTGTGTATGTTTTGGATTTATGTTCAGTAGCTTCACCGGAGCCAGAACATCCATCAGGGATGACAAAGCAAGAACAATCTCATCTTCTTCTTCAGTCAAAACAGTCAAGATGCTCTTTTCCTGCCCCTTGGTGGCAGTGGAAAGGGGAAATAATTGGAATGGCTGCTTTTAGAGCAGGTCCACAACTGTCAGAGCAAGGAGAAAAAGGTGATGGGCACAGGGAAGTGACAGAATGGAAAGGGATCTGTGAAAAAACAAATAGGTGAGTAAACCTGGGCCATTGTAAACTGCATGGTCAAACCCCTGAGCAGCCTGCATATGCTGGCTCTCTTCAGGCACTGATTAAGGGAGAAATAGGGGTTTGTACCAGGATTTGTGGGTGAAATTCTCTCTGCACACCCCCGTCTGAGCACCCTGGTGAGCTCTTGGTTCCTCACGCTGCCGGTGCTGGGCTGTTCCTGCAGTACCTCATTGCAGATGAAGGGTGTTGGAGAGCTCAGCTCACTGCTTGCTTAAACAGGCAGTTTTCTTCTTCAGGGTTGTTTGTCTGACACCTTTTCTGCACATTAGATTCACACAACGCGGCGTTTAAAGACGAGGGAAGCAGATTCTCTCCACGCCTCCCAGCAAACCTTACATAAACAAAACTTTGCATCTCCTGGTGCGTCGGCTGTGGTTTAACACTTGGGCTTTGCAGGGTGATGGGCAGAGTTCAGCAGCCAGAATCACAGCCCCATGTCTCGTGCAGGGCCCTGGGGCACCTCAGTGTGGGTGTCCTGAGGGAAGGGCTGGACAGTGATGTTGGTGGCTGGTGGTTGTTACGTGTTCTGCAAATCAGTTCACCTCTCCCTCTCTCTGGTGCATTTCCCACTCAGTTCTTTGGCCATGTCCCAAGCCCACGTGTGCTCCTGTGGGATGTGCAGCAACCAGGTCCTTGTCCCTGTTTGGCTCTGATGACTCCCTTCCAGTGAGAAAGTTTCTTTCACATTTCCTGGTACCCTCCTGAAGTTCTGGTGGCCGTTCCCTGCTATTTACTCAGCTGAGAGAATGAAAACTGAAGCCGGTTACAGCTCCCCCCTCCAACATTCTATTCTTTTTCCTTTATGAAGGCAAATTACTTTTATTAAGTCTCAAAACACATTATCAGCTCTCCGGGAGAGAGGTTTCGATGTGGCAGAACGAACCTGCTGCAGGAGCAGTGTCTTTCCCACTGTGCATACCAATGACCAATTTAATGGACAGGTCCCTCTTCAGCAGTTCTTAATAGCAGGAAGAAGAAAACGAAGCCATCCATGTGCTTCTCAGTCTGGCAGGGACCATATGGAGTAGGGAATGATCACAGAGCCTCAGCTTGGAGCAGGAGGAGAATAAAGCTCCGTGAGTTTAAAGGCTTTAGGAGGCATCTTGCTGAGCCGCCTGAGCTCTGGCTGTGGGTGGAGGATCTTCCTGCCTGGAGCTGTGTGTTTTCTCTGCCTCATGAGTAAAGTGAGCCCAGAGAGGCTGTGAAACCCCAGCACTCACTGGGAATCTTTCCATTGCCCTCACTGGGGCTTGGATCAGCCCTGACACAAGGGGGAGTGTGCATGAGACAGGTGAGACCTTCCAGGGTGTGTTCATCTCAGATGTTCATGTTTTGCTCTTGAATATCGTGAGAGGGACTAAGCAGCATCTTGGCTGGGCAAAAAGTTGGCCCATCAAGAACCTACCTGTGGGTAATTTTTCCCAGAAGCAGCATTGCAGGAGAGGGATGGCACATCAGAGAAGGTGCTTCCCAGGGGCGCAGGACGTGCCACTGCTCCATGTGAGGTGATGAACTTGGACCCACGCCCCCAAACCTTGCTTATTCAAGCCCTGGCATGTCTGAGGTGGTGATGATGGCTGAGCTGGGAATGCTGCTGTGCGTGCCAGCTGCTCTGCTTGGATTAATCTGCCTTGTGTAGGTTGGGATCTCCCAACCTGGGGTCAGCCACCACAGGGTCACACCAACTACTTTCCTTTCTGTTGTTGCATGTGAAGGATCTCCCTAGAAACTGGCCTCTGTTTTCCTGAACAATGAAAATGCAAATTAAGAATGTCAGCTCTGTACCCAAAAATAAGACTTCAAAACCATTTAGCATTTCAGAGTGGCTCTGTGACAACTTGAAGACTTGCAGTTGTCTCTCATAATGAGAGACAGGCAGAGCTCCTCAGCTCACACTCACATCTGAGCACCAGTGAATGCTTTATCCCAAAGCTTTATAATATATGTGTTATTTGTAGTGATTTTCAACTTCAAAGAGCTTGAAAAAACATTACTGCAACTTCACAAAAGGCTTCTGTTCTCGCTGCCACTCTGCTGATGGGGAGATGGAGACAAGCTTGAGTCTGGCTGGGGCTGCTGGGGCTCAGTGCACCCCAGCAGGGTCTGGCTGATGGTGGAGCCCTGGGCAGCCCCTCAGACAGCACTTAACTGCTGGGGAATTTCTCCAAATGCTTGAACATGTCATGATTTCAGATCTCTTCAAATTGATCAGAGATTTTCTGTTATGAATTCTGTTTTCCTTTAGGATTGGGGACAGCTGAACATGGAGGGAAGGGCATCTAGTTCCCTTTTCTCTTGATTTTTAAATTATGGGTGAAAAATGTCCACTGTAAACCACATACTTTTTCCTACTTGGGGGAGAAAATGCTGAGCAGATTCTGAAAATTGAACTGTAAAAGAAGAAAAGAAAAAAAAAAGAAAAAAAGAAAGAAGGCTGGTGCTGGGGGACCATTATGGTGAGAAGGGCTTGGCTGGAGGGGCTGGAGAACCCCCAGTGCTGCAGATGGCCAGGCTGGGGGCCCCCCAGTCCTCCCAGTGCTTCAGGCAGCTGTGGCAGAACTCTGCAGGGGCTCAGCAGCAAAGCAGCCCCCTCAGCATCCCCAGCACTGCCTCGGGTCTGCGCTGCTTCAAGCAGCATCAACTCGATGCACTGGTGAGGTGCTCCCAGGGCTGACTCTCCTGGGTGTTCCAGGCAAAGTCCTTTCCATCTTGGCAGCTGCTTTGAAGGATTTTTCCTGAAATGTGGTTTTATATACACGTCTGCAGTGAGCAAAGCAAGATATTGTTAAAAAGCCCATTCACAGGGAACTAATGAGAGCCCCGTGCAAACACCACCCAGAATTACAGTGTCATTCTGGACCTGGCAGAATTTGATGGGCCAAGTGATTCATCCATCAAAATAATTTCCCAGAAAATCATGCTACTGGAAGATTATGCTTTTTATTAAAGGAAAATATCACTCTTAATGTTTAATACTTCTTGGCTTTGCTGCTGAAGTTTAAGCAGAACAAAAGACTCTTATCTTGTGGGGTTTTATGCCTGATTCAAAAGAATGGAACTGCAGGGTGTAAATTGGGAGGGGAAAATTTTTATCCTAATGCTACTCAAAGTTCTGATTTCATTTCAAATTTTAACAGTTTAATAGAAGAGCATAAGGATCCCCAACTTATTCCAGAGTGATGAACTTAACCCTTCTTAGGGAGGGAGAGAGCACGGCACATACGGGGACATGGACTCCTCATGGAGCCAGAGTTGTCTCACTGTCTCTCTCTCACACCAAGTAATATATAAAAGCCTGATATCCCTCACAAATCTGCACCCAACCACACCAAACATCATCTCCCTAACAAAGCTGTGTTCTCTGTGGCCTGAGCTGTCTCAGCTACATCAGCACAGGGCACCCCAAACTGGCACAGAGCAGTGCCGTTCAGCCACACCCAGGATGGTGCTGAGTGCTCTTGCTGCTTTCTCCAAAAAAAAAAACCCAAAAAAAAAGAAAGAAAAAAAAAGAAAAAAAAAAAGAGAGAAAAAAGAAAAAGAGGGGAAAAAAAAAAGATAAAAAGAGAGGAAAAGAAAAGGAAAGCAATAATTACAATCGAACATGCCTTGGTTCAGTAATGACTCACTTGATGGAGAGCACATTGTAGAGTGAGACCCAGACATTTTAAAAAATACAAATCTTTTCAGAACACTTTCTGGATTTTTTTTTTCCCGTGCTGGGAGCATCAGTGCTCTGGCTCTGCATCCATGCAGGTCTCCCAGGGGTTCTGGGGGAAGCGGGGCAGGGCGATGAGGAGCAGGGCGATGCCGCAGACGAAGAGCAGGACGAAGGCGGCGCAGGCGCAGGCGAAGGACCAGGAGTAGCTGTACTCCATCCACACCGTGTACTTGCTGTCGATCATCCTCTTCACCGACTGCCTCATCACTTCCACAGAGATGATGATGCAGAGACCTGAAGGGAGAGAGGAGCAGTGGGTTGAGTAACCAGCTGTCAATTCTTCATCCTTAATTAACCACCTCGTGTGTGGTTTCTGTGCAGGAGCTGCAGTGAGAGTCACAGGTGAGTCACTGACTCCAGTGTTGGAAGGAACCAGTGCTCAGAACTGCTGAGAGCTCTGCTGTAACCCAGGTCAGCTGGTGACCTGTGCAGTGTGATCTCGGATGGGAAACTCAAAGTGGGGGAGGAATAATTGCATTCCCTGTGGAGCTTTTCCAGAGGTTGAGTAAGATTTTTATTGAGGTGACAATTCTCAGCTCTGTCTTTCCCTCATTGTGCCATGTCAAGCTGTTCCTCAGTCTTCATATGTTCAGGGCACAGCTGTGTGTTTTGGGCCTGGATCAGCCATTTCTTTGGTTTGAGGCTTAATAAATGAGGTGGAATATTGTATATCCCTGGTTCAGACTGTGGTTGGCAGTGATTATGGTAGAAATACCCCTTTTAAAGAGAGTTGGAGAAAATACAGATGAGCTGCTGGGCAATGCTTGCTGAGCAGGACATTCTCCTACCACACAGGGACTGTGAAGGAAATGCCATTTTCAGGGCATTTTTAGAAGTGTTTCCATCCCCCCACGATCCATCTTAAGACTTCCTATGTTGTCCCATGACCCAAGAGCAACCCTGTACCTGCAAAGGTGTAGAACATGGATGCTGGCTTCAGCAGATAGTCCCTCTTCTTCCTGAAGGATAAGAGGACGCAGATCGTCCCGATGATCGCGAAGCCAACGCTGAAGATGGCAATGGCTGCAGCTGAAATGCTGTATTCTGCCAAAGGGAGAAGAAAAAACCCACCAAAAATGACAGAGTGTGCACATTTTGAGCCATCAGCTGTGGTGACATTGTGGTAGGTCACTCTGAGCAGTACGAGGTGCTGAGGTGGCTCTGGTGGATTATTCCCCTCAAGTAAAAACAGGGGCAAGTACAGGCTGTGTATCTTTTGAATGTGAAGGGCATAAAAACAGAGCAGGAGGGGGAAACACTTTCTGAACACTCCCTGTTTTGTTCCTCAGCCCACCTGGGTGGGGCTGATGGAGGGCTGGGCTGGAGCTGTTTGGGCTCTGCTGCGTGGATGAGGTTGTTAAAGCCTCACTGGGCTCTGTAGCTTCTTCCATCACCCCACACTCTGCTCGTGGAGTAAATAGGCAGCTCTCTGCTATTTCTATTCCCTTGCAGAGCCCTGGTGAGGCCCTGTGAACTGATGACAGACAGGCAGTGCTCCGTGGGCATCCGAAGGGGGGAAGTGTTTGAACAGCACATTTTCACTCTTTTTCCACTTGAAGACAACGATTTCCAGCTCTGTGAGAACCCAACTTCTTCAGGGCATGGGATTAAACCCTCCCAAAAAGTCCTGGTTTTTACAAAGCCAGCTAAGCCATGCTCTGGACACTTCCCCCAGCCCCAGAAACCTTCAGTGCCCAAAGGGAGGGGGAGAATTGCTAATCGAATAATTCAGGCCTTCATTTGCATATTGTGTTCGTTTTCAGATTAGTTTAATATTTAACACATGTAGCCATGCGTGAACATCACAGTGCCTGATGATATTTGCCTTCCAAGGCATTAAAAAAAAATATCTCCCAGGCAAAATCATGAAGAGTTTTTTTGCTGTTCCTAATTAGCTCCCATCCAAACGAGCTGTTTCTGCAAAGGGGAGCAGCAAATCACTCTTTGTTCTCACTGCTTTTCAGACCACTCTTTTATTATAATTTCCGTAATGTTTCTCTTTCCTCTGTGCTGGAACTGCCTGAAAGAGTTTGTTTCAATGTAAAATCTTAAGCTTTTCCTTTTGCCCCAAAGAAAAGAAGTTCTTCCTGATATTTTTCTCTGCAATGCTGTGAAGGCACTGGGTGCATTTTGAAGATCAGGTGGCTGGATCTGACAGTACAGGTGAGCAAAAGCAGGTGGCTCTGATTATAGGCTCACCTGTCCACTTAAAATTCCCAATCTTTCCTGTCTTAGGAAACTGCTGCTTTAGAAAACCCTTTTCCCAGGGTTTCCCACCATTACCATTTCCACTGGAAGCCAAGCAGATTGTTTAATACATGTAATGTAACCACTGGCTCGTATTTTCCACAGTGTTTATGTTGTGTGGCAAACTAGAAAGGGGTTTGTCCTCCATGAGAGGGTGAGAGAGTAGCATGTTAGGGGGGCCCTCAAAATATTTGGCTTTATCGGGGACTTAACTAAAAATGTGAAATTTGGCTGACTATTTTCCTGTGAACACTTTGCGTGTCTTTGCAGGATCCCTGTTCCTTCTGTCCATCGATCGCTCCATTTTTTCACATGACTTTCATATAAAATCAATATGAAGCATAAAATTCCTAATGGTCTTCAGAGAGCCTCTGCACTTTTTTTCAGGGTCAAGACTCTGCTTGGGGTATGATTTATTCATTTAGGGTTTATTCATATCTTCCCCTTCCATGGCAAAGGCTGAGTGTCACGGGCAGTGCCAATGTTGTAAAGTCATTTTTGTGCTGAAAAGACTCTTTGCAGTTTCCCTGTGTATTGACATTGTTTTATATTTGTGGGACAACTTATGTAAAGTCGTGTTTAAGGGTGTGATGATATATAAAAATAATTCTTTCCAGGAAGCTGGGATTTGACCTTGTGCAGGGCATTTTCCACATTTTTCCCAGCTGATGGTGTCTGATAGAAATTCCTCTGCTGCTTTCAATGAGACCAGAGCTGAACCCTCATTCTGGGGACCCCTTAACCTTTGATCTTCTGTGCCCTCCACTTCATAAAACACTAGGAAAATACTTTTTTGGAATAATTCTTACCTTTCTGGGTGGTTACTTCAAATATCTCTGAGGTCTCTCCTGGAGTGAAGTGCTTGAAGTAGGAGCAGTTGTGGTCTGAAAGGGAAAAGGAAATTCAATTTTGTGCGCTTGGAAACCTCTGATAAAATGTAGTAAAACTGAATTAGTTCTTTATTGATGTATCAAACTTGCAATGTTTTTGAGCCTTGCTACCCTTGGTGATGCCGAGAAGCTGGAGTTGGATCTGATTTCCTTGGGAGCAGATGAGGACACGGACATGCCAGGACACCAACTCCAGCATGGGCCAGGCTGAACCCTCTCTGATACCTTTTGTGGGCTGCTCCCTCCCTGAGCTTTGCACTCTGATTGCTCCTCTGTTTAAAATATGAATTGCAGATAATTTTTCTCATTCTGTCTTTGGCCATCACACGTTTCTACCTCTCTGTGTTGCTGTGTTTCCTGGGGATGTCACCACCATATTGGGGTCCCAGACATGAGGCTGCTGCAATGCAGCAAAACACGTGGGGTTTTACTAAAATAGGGATGCTGAGGGCTTTTTTTTTTTTGGCTGTCAGTAAAAAAAGACCACATTAAAAAAAAGACCAAAGCTATCTGAAGCCCAAACAGTTGCCCAGGGAAGGGAAGGCTGCATGAACCAAGGGCAAAGAGGCTCTGGTTCAACCAGGCTTCACTGAAGTTTGATCCCATCAGGGCAGTCTGTTAAGGGAATTTGATAAGACAGCAGAGGTAGACAGAGGGGACTTTATGAAGTTCCTCTCTCAGGACTTCCCATGAACTCTCTGCCAAGTCCAGGGGTGTTACAGGAGGGTTATGAAGTGAACAGGGGTGCAGATGGTGGGGCAGGGGGATATGGGAGGAGGGAGGTTGGTGGCTGAGTCTCTCCATGGCCACAATACTTGTTCCTCCCCAGCCCAGTGGAGCAGTGGAGCTGCTGCCAGTGGATACACAGGAGAACTTCAGCCTCAGCGGGATGGGAAGGGTCTGCTGAGGACCTGCTGACTCGGAGCTTTGGCAGCAGCAGGGTTGGGGTGGAGGGTGTTCTGGCTATTTATAACTGGTTTAATTGAAGGTTTGGAGGGGTGTGGAGCTGGGAGAGCAGTTGCTCGCCAGGAATTTGGCTGGGAGGGCACAACTGTGGGGACGTGCTGAGCGGCGCCAGCTCTGACCACGCTGTTCTGCTGGAGAGGACACACTCAGCACCCACCCAGCACCCCCTGGCACCCCAGGGCGGGCTCCCATCACCCAGGAAACAGTGCCAAGGCTGCACGAAACACAGGCAAGCAAGGGGCCTTGGTTAATGCCAGCGTCTTGCCCATTAAATAATGGTTATCAGGAGTTAGCACCAGCTCCCTGGAGAAGCTGGGGGAGAGTCTGGGAGGATGTTGTGGTCCCTTCCTCCAGCACAGGTCATGGGGGGAAGCCTGAGCCAAGCTGGGTGCTAGACCCCTGAGGGAGTGCTGTGGGTTTCTGCCTGTGCCCATTTACAGCACAAATTTCCCTGGCAGAGGATCCCAGTGCTCTGTATTTTACCTGTTGGTTTACCTGTGGGTTTTTTCCTGTCATGTAAATGGCAGATGCTGCAGTTACTGACTCAAGGAGGATTCATTTTCCCTCTCCCATGAGAAAGGCAATTGCAAAGCAGTGTTTTTGGGCCTGTTAGTAGAAGATTCCTTCGAGACACTCTTATCTACTTAATTCTGTAAGCTGACTTTTATTTCATCTGCAGATTCTCCTTGCTGGCGAGGTTAATGTTTAGCTCTGGTAACTCCTGACCTGTTCTTTATTATCCTTGCAAATGACTGGAGGAAATATATTTGAACTCGGCCCTCTGTGACTGAAATGGCACATTTTTAGCCCCAAAGCAGTGGTTTTGTGCCTCTGCTGGTGCCTCAGTGGTGGCCAAGTCTGAGCATTGTGTCTGGTGATCCCAGTCTGGGGAGCATTTGGCCTCCTGTGCTAAATGGAAAGGAGATGGGATGAAAAACTGGGACACTTTATTTTGGGATTGTTTGGTTTGGCTTTTAATTAATTCTCTGAAAAGCCTGAACTCTGAGGAGCCCCCAGGCAGTACAAAGCCCAAGGTGAAGCCATGCAGACATGGTGTGCTGGGGAGCAGAGCACAGCTCTGTGTCCATGCAGGTGAACCAAACCAGCCCAGTCCACCCTCCACCCAAACCATCTTTTGGAGATGGACTTGTCTGCAGGAAATGAAGCTGCATCTTCTTGGGGCTTGTAGCAAAGCTCTGCCAAGATATGATAAAAGGGGTCATCACAGAAGAGGTTTATCTCTAGGGAAGGTGTTTTTGGAAGATTAGTTTTTTGTGGGGAAACTATGACCAGATTGGTTTTGGTGGAATGTATTGTTTCCAGTTTTAAGATGCTTCCATGCTCTGCAGAGCTGGGAATATCCATTTCAACAAGAATCCCTGTTATTCAGGAGAACTGAGGCACTGTAATGCCTGTCTGGTGCCATCATGAATAAGAGAAAAGCCCATTTGTGTCACACCACATTTACATAATGGACAGGACTTCCACTGGGTTTGATAATGGATGAAAGCTGTGTGGAAATCTTTGTTTCTCTGCACCCCAAATGCATTATCTCTGCCATGAGGTCACCCCACTGTGCTGATGGGGACAGTCCAGGGGCTCTGTGGTCACATGGACATCAGGGTTGTAACATGTGGTTTGTCACACAGTGTCCTTGCCCTTCCAGGTCACCCACCCTCACAGCCTTCCTGCTCCCTTCCCTCAGATCCATCACTCCTGGATGAGTGCAGGGACAAATGGACCAATTTCTCTTTCATCTCCACCCTCTCCTGGATGCACTCATGGGATGCAGGGGAAGTGCAATCCCATTGAACTGTGGTTGAACCTTGTGGGGGGGCAGCATTTTGGAGACTTTGTGGGGGAAGAAAGGGTGGAAAGACCATGAGGTGTTTGGGCCATGCAGAGTTTCAGGTGGCAGCTGTGCCCTGTGAGCATTGGAATGACAGGCTAGCAGGGGGCTGGAGCCCACTTTGCTCTTGTACCTAAAATGGGCACAGCATGTGGGGGGGTTGTGGCAGGATGGATGGTTAGAAAATCCTGGATCTTAGTGTGAGGTTTCCACTTTTGTTAAGTTTGGGAGACAGGACCTGCTGCAGCAATTAGAGTGGTTGGGGGCAGTCAGGCCTTGGGCTCTGACCTGGCCAACAAGGCCTTTGACACACACAGAATTTTGGAGATGGTATTTCCAAGTAGTTTAATTTCACACCTGTCTTGCAGAGCAAGCCTCTTGTACGGACACAGGGAACAAGACAGCCCTGCTGAGAACCCATTTGCTGAGCACTTTGCCTGCACTCAGGTTCCTGTATTTACAAGGACCTGTTTAAGCTGTTGAGCAGCCCCTGCTGCTGCCCAGAGCACAGGAGCCCACTTTGCAGGACAGCACAGACCTGGAGTTATGGGCAGTGACACTGAACTCCGTTTACGGCTGGTAATAAAATGCCCCTGTGCCCACCGACCTCAGTTAAAAATGTCTCAGTATTAATCTGAATTTGCCTGGTTTTAACAGCCTGATCTTTTTATTTGTTACAGCAGGATTCTGAACCCTTTTCAATTTGTCAACACCCTCGGAAAGGCGCTGTAAAATTTTAAAGCTCTGCCTAAATCACAGCCCGGCTTTGTGGACTGCGAGCCAAGTGATCCTCCCCACTCTGCGCTGTGCTGAGCTCAAAGCCTAATAAATAACGTTAATCATGCCATCCATTTCCTCCACAGGGAGCGACTGGTAAATGCTTATTAATTCAGTGATAAATTCTGATGCTTCTTTCCCAGTCCTGGCAGTAATGTCTGGTTATGTCTCACGATTTTCAGGAAAAGCAGTGCCCGCATCTGCTCTTTTGCCGCGCGTTTGTTCATTCACATTTTCTCCGCTGCTGCAGGTTCCCCAACCCTGGTGTTTCCCTGCTGACATCCCTTCCCAGAAGTGTGAAATCAATCTAACACGGACCGTGTGGCCACAGCATCGCTCAGCAGCCCCAGCCCCCCCTCCCCTGCTCTGCTTCTCGCCCGAGGAAAACAGGGAGAAGGATATTTATGGTATAATTGAGGTGTGAATTTCACCCTTTGAAACGTGGCTGTGGTGCAGAATACCACCCAAATTCCCAAATATCTTTTAAAACCAGAGAGCCAGCTCCGGTGTGGGGTGGGCAGCCCAGCCCCTCCGTCGTTCCCAGTTATTCTGTGCCTGGAATGCGGCGCTGGGATGTGATTCAACGTCTGTGTGAGCACATGCTGATGTCTGTCAAAGATAGTGGCTGCTTTCCTGTGCCCTGCCTGTGAATCTGCTTTGTGCAGACAGCTGGATATTTATGAGCTTTATATTTACCCCACAGTTGTGCAATTTTGCTGTTTATCCACCGATTTCTGTTGTTTTTCCTTCCGTGGGAGTTCTCCATGCGCGAGGGAAGGCGCACAGCGAGGGATTTGCTTCTTAGGCACGTAAGTACCTTCGTGAGAGACATTAAGCATATGGATGACACACTCCCAAGTTTGGTTAGAGGCAGATCCACACGCTGAGGCTGAGCTCCTCTCTTCACAACACGTAATTTGGACCAAAGAGATAAAGAATTGCAGTAATGCAGGGAATATACAGTCAGCCCAGGCAGGAAGATTTTTCACAGGAAATTTTCAAATATGTGTTAACATATATTTCATTTCAAGCAGCGAGTCTAACACGAAGGCAATCCTGTTATATTTCTGTTCTGGAAAGCATCCAGTCCCCTATAAGCCTTCTGAAAGAGCAGCGTGGCTCAGTCACAGAGGGAGGGTATTAGTGCAAACGGCATGAATGTTGCTGACTTGGCAATCAGCAAAAACATAATGAGCTGCTCTAACCATGGGAATGGAACAGCCTTCCCGGAAAGCTGCTGTGCCTGCTGCCCTCCCCATCGATTGGGCTGGAGGTGCCCGTGGTGGAGACGTGTGTGGGAGCAGGTGCCTCCAGTAGAGGTGAGGAGGCTCCATAAGTCCTTGAGAAATTGATTCAAACTCAGTTGATGACTTTTTTTTTCTGGAAGTTGGCAAACCACACTGCAGGTCCCTGTTCCTCCCTGCCCTGAGGAACGGCTGTTGTTGGAATAGCTCAGAGATAACTCAATGCCCGCCGTGAACAGGCAGTTCATCCATGATTATGTGGATCTGGAAATCCTACAGATCCAGCTGTGTTTGGTGTGCCCATAAATCCTCTCTCTTGCCCGCTGCTGTCAGCGTGCCTGGGTGCTGCAGAGCCCTTGGCTGGGGTTCAACAAAATTCCCTCCATCCCGATTTCCCTTTGTGATTTCCACCATGCCCGATCCTCCTCCCCTTCTCCCTGCCAGTGTCAGGAGACTCAAATATGGTCACAAACAGACGTGCAAGGCAACCCAGCACACACAGCAGGAGGGATGGCAATGGGGTGTGCTCGCAGAGCAGCACCAAAGCAGCCCCGTGCAGCCCCATCCCCAACTAAGGGCCGAGCCCCATCCTGAACTAAGTGCCACGGGACACAGAGCCTGTTTTCCTTCTGCCACGTCCTAAGCAAAGCCTGGCCCGAGTGCCTGGTGCTTTCTCCCATGCATGGGTGGTTGGTCACGTACCTCCTGGCAGGGTGATGGGCCCACAGGCTTTGTCCTTGAGACCTTGCTGCCGCATGTAAATCCGCTTTGTGCAGAGCCGCCATAGCCCGAAATGAGCAGCCTCGCAGGTGGCGTTGAACTCGTCCGCCTTGGGGCTGAGCACGGCCCAGTGGTCCGTCACCACGGCTGCGAAGAGCAGCGAGATGCCCACCAGGATGACGGAGAACGTCAGCCGCACCTTCAGGGGTTTGCTGTCGTCCATCCCGCTCCGGAGCGGCGCTCCCGGCCCAGCGCGGCGGGCGCTTCGCGAGGTCTCCCGAAATCCTGGCACATCTGAGTGTGTTTGGAAATGTCAGCTCCAGGGAGAGCGGGGCGGCCGCAGGCAGCTGCTGGGCTGTGTCAGCCGGTGCCCAGGAGGCTGCTGAAGCACAGCTCAGCTTTCGGCCCCGTCCCACCCGGGCTGTTTTGGATTCCCATGGCCGGGCGCTCGGCGCAGCGACCGCGGCCGCTGCTCAGGGGCTGCGAAGTCTTGGCTTGCAGCATGCCCAGAAATAGGCATTAATAGGACCATTAACTTCTCAGCGAGGTTATAAAAACATCTGTGTTTATAATAGTGCCGGGCCTGAGCTCAGGCTGATCCTAAACAGTTTAAGAGCCCCGGAGCCCTTGTGCTGCTCGCCCACGCCTGTGGCTTGTGGCGGCCCCTGCACGGAGCTTGGAGCTGAATGTCCCTCCAGAGCCCAGGACTGTGGCAGAAAATGGCAAAATAAGGCAAATTGTTTATTTTAGTATTGATTTTTAGTATAATTTTATTATAATTATTTCTGGTTTATTTTTCCTTATAATATTTTTAATTAACCTGAAGCATTCTGAGCAGTTGGAGGCTTTTTTTTTTTGGTGGTCATTGTTTAGGGTTTTTTGTTTTGGTTTGGGGTTTTTGTGAATTTTTTTTGGTCTTTTTTTTCTTTCCTTTTTTTTCTAATGCAAAACCTCTTGAGTACTCTTTGTTTTCCCACCAGCCAGCTTCATCTTGATGCCTACTGTAACTCCAGCAGCCACCCAACACACCCTTTCCTTCTTCCAGAAGTGACTTCCCTGAGCCCAGATTCCTGGGACCACCTTCTCTCCTTCCCTTTGATACTCCAGCTGATTGTAAAGCTAATTTGATGATAATGTCAGTGCAGAGGCCACATTACAATTGTGGTGTCAAACTGAGGAGGGTGACAGTACCTGAATGTTAAAAGAATGGGTAAAAAAATGCCAGTGGAAAGCTGCAAATATCATTGTGTCCAGATAATGTCAGAGCTACTCCAGTCCCGCTTTATTAACACCCCAGTTTGATGTCAAAATAAAGGTGCAGAGGTGTCAGCTCAAATTGATGAGGACAACCTGGAGCAAGGAGTTGAGGTGTGAGGAGAGCGTGGGAAAGGGGAGAAAATAAAGAGCAGGTTTAAAAATGTTGATCTGAAATAACTGTAATTAAAATAAGGCTTAAAGGGGTTAATGTCACTCTGCTGGATGTGTGACAGGCACCTTTGGGGAGCAGGGGAGATGTCTGAACCCGGGATGGCCCCATTCCTGATGGGAATATGGGAAGCAGAGGGAGGAGTGAAGGTCCGAGGTGCAAAATTGGAGGGAAAGGGGACGGGGACGAGGGAGGGCAGTGGGGACATGGAGCAGGGCAGGGACCACAGACCACAGGCACATCCATGTGGGGGCTGGCAGAGATACAAGAGGATTACATTTAAACCAGAACCAAGAGTTCTCATGAAACGGAAAAGCCTGAAGGGAGCAGGCTTTAAACCAGCAAAGGAATGCATTAAAGATGTGATGCCTTTTCCTTTGAAGTAGGCTCTTCACTAGACATCAGTCGATCTGGGGAGCTGCATCCCCACTTCACTTCCTTGATGCTCCGAACTCCACAGGTGGAGCAGAGGGAAGTGAATGTGTGTTTGCAAATGTGGGCACAAAGTGAGGATCTGGTTGCTGAGGAAGCAAGTGCTAATGATCCTGCTTTAGACTAATTACAACCTACAAGGACTGCAGGGGTGGGAACTCATTAATTTCTTCGCTGGTGTTGGGCTTTGTGTCTCTTCCAGTGTTGGCAAGAATCATTCTTTTTGTTCTCATTTAGGTCTTTCAATCTGGATAAGTCCAACGGGTTTGGTTTTGTTTAGAGTTTCCCAATTTCCAGGAACCAACTGAAGTGAAATCAGAAGGGAAAAATTCATCCTTCCCTCCTGCTTGAGTGGAGCTGGGAGTGTGAACGAGCTTCAATGAGCCCCAGCATGAGCAGCAGTGGCTTCCCTGGGGACTGAAAGCTACAGCTGAGGTCAGACATTGTGTGTGTCCCCCCCCCCNCGATGATCTAGAGCTGACAATCCGTGGGGAAAAAAGTGTTTTGTGTGTTATTGCTCCCCATAGGCTCCGTGGGTTGGCTACATGAGCTGATGCAGCCCCACTGAGGACACTGCTGCCTCCTCCCAGCACAGGCTCTGTGTGTTTTTGGGGGATTCTGGCAGGTATTTGCTGACCAGCACCTTGGTGAGAGCCAAAAGGCTCCTCTGCCCTTGGGCTGATCCTCTGTCCCCAGCCTGGGAACTTCTGTCCCAGTGTGGATGTGAAGTTGCCTTCCCTGGGGCTTCAGGGGCTCCACGGGGTGGGTGGGCACCTGACAAACAAATGGATTTCTGGAGGAGAAAAGGACACAGTCTCCCTGTGTCAGGTGGCAAGTATTCACATTTAAAAATCAATATCACATGAAATATAAACAGACTATTAATGAAGACCTGTTGGGAAGCAGAAGGGTTGTGATTGGTTGCACTTTAGCAGTGGTGAGTGAGGGACACAATTCTGTTCCTCTGCTGGAGAAAATGCCAAAGGAGGTGCCTGAAGCCCAACTGTGTGTTGTATTTTCCCTGCCAGAGGTGGTGGCTTGGCTCTGCTCCCCAGCACTTTTACTCTTTATTCCTTCCAGACCAGCCTCAGTATTTACCACAACCAGGCTGCCCCCATTCTGTGGTTCCCTGCTGGCACAATGATGCTCTGCAGAAAACCCTTCCCAGGTGAGAACAACCCAGAGAGGGGGAGCTGGCACCTGATCTGCTCTCAGCTCAAGTGAGAGTTCAGCAAACAGCTTTTTTCCAATAGGAAAATATTTGGGCTCCTCAGCCTGCATTGCCCCAGTGGGGTGAGACCATGGTGGGCTCTGCGTGGCTGACACCCAGGAACACCACCACCAACACCCTCCAAAACCTCCCTGACTCTGGGGCTGAAATCCTGCCAGCCCTGAAGGCGAGAGCAAAACGTGTGTGAGAGTGTTTTGGTTGGGTATTTTATTTTTTAACAGGCCCAGCACAGGCAGGGCTGGTCAACCCGAGCTCCCTTCTCCCAAAATACCGCCGCCGTGCCGGGTGTGCCGTTCTGGGAAGCGATCCCCTGGCTCCGGGGAAGCAGGGCTGTAAGCTGAGCTGGACTGCAGACAGGTGCAGAGCCTCTCCACTGCCTCTTATTTTCAGCACCGCCCCTGTCTGTTACTTTTCTCACTCCAAGGTAATGCCACCTTCTCCTCGCTGGACTCTTCTTGCACTCTTTCTCCAAAGCTTTTACTTCCCCCCACCTCAAACAGCCCTTTTTGATACACCCCCGTTCACAGCAGGGCAGCCTCAGCTCCTGGGGTCACCACTTGCCCAGGGAATGTGGGAAAAGCCTTTATTTATTTCAGTCTAGGGGAACCAGCTTTGGGCTTGAGCTTTAAGGGCTTCACTACCGTGTGTCAGAGGCAAAAAGATGAATCTCCTGCCTCCCTCCAGACGTGCCAATTCATCACAGGGCCGGGAGAGGCGGATGGAGACACACAGGCAGTCTTCATCTTTAGAGACAGTCTGGAGGCTGAGGAGCTGGGAGGTAAAGTTAAAAGAAGGATTTGAAGAAGAAATATTGCCTGTACACAGGGGTGGCTCGGGATGTCTGGGAGCAGGGAGAGGCTGCTGAACTGCTGCCCCGTGTTCGGCACCGCTCGTCCCACCGGCATTTTGTGGTGGTGATCAGAGCAAGGCTGTGGGAGCTTCAGTGTGTGGGGTCAGGCTTCCCTCAGGCAGAATGGGCAATGTCAGGGGAGAGCAGGATGCTCAGAGGTGAGTTCACATGAAACCTCAAAAGCTGGAGGAAAGCACAGGCTCAGGGTGAGCACCTCAGAAGACACGGGGTTGTTTTTCTTGATGGTGGTTTGCAGTGACTTCTGGCCACCACACCAGGCTCAAACTGGGCACTGAAGCTGGAAACTAGAAGGTCTTTCTTAGTTCCCAACCCAACTAACTGGAAATACTGTGAGGATAGCTTATCTTGGAGATTTTGTGGTCTGTGGGACCACAAGAATAGTTCTATCTCCTCCAATATATTGACTTCCAGTAACATGGCCAGCTGCAATCAAACAGGGAGAAACGTGAAAACATAAACACAGAAATCACAGCTCAGAGAACCTGGAAATTAAAAATCTATATAACTTTCTCCACACGAAACCAGATACATTTAAAATGGTTTATTTAAAAAGTAAGGATTAAGTACATTATACATGGTTGTGATTATACCAGTAGAACTGAAGCACAGTGGAAATAACACTTTAGAACTGCAGACAGAAATGTAGCCTCAAGGGACGTGATATATTAGCCCTTGTGGATATGTGATCCATACAGAGAGAAAAGGAAATAGAAAAATAGTTTATTGTTAGATGTCTGGGCAGCTGAAGTGATTTCTCTTTTTACTCCTATTGTAGATGAGAAACGAGGAAGAGAGAGCTGATGATACACCTGAAACTTTGTTTCTTGGAAAATCAAATCTGATCCAATAGCTTTTTTTTTTTTTTAGTTCTGCTGTTACAGTATGTTATATACCAAAAAACTGATTTTTGTTAATGATATGGTTCTATGATATCTGCAGGCCTTGCTGAGAAATGGGGCTCATTTGTTCGATGCTGTCCAGGGAAACCAGAGAGATGTGGAAGAACAGATGGGTTTTTCAAACTATCACTCAGTGGTTTCAAAGTCTGAGCACAGTCTAACTGTTCAGATAGATCAGCCATGGAGCAAGACTGTTCATGGGCAGGAATGCTGCAAATTTTTCAGTTTTGTCAGAATCAAAGTTTTCCACAGGAAAGGACTGATTATCTGAGGATTTTTTTTTTAACTGGGATTGTCAAGTGAAAAGCTTTTTTTTTTTCTTTTTTTGCTTTGGTTGAACAATTTGCAGCTGTGTGAGTTTTCGATGGCAGCCCCCGTTCTCCCCACAGGACAAAAGCTCTGGTCCTTGTTACCTCCACTTTTGTGCCTTTGTTCCCTGTCCAGACCCCGTATCCCATGAGCATCCCAGGATCCCCGCTCCAGCTCCATTTTTCCAAGGTGCCTGCTGGAGAAGGAGCAGATGCTCCGGCTCAGGCCAAGACAGGGCATCACACTCAGGGAGCTGCTGAGACCAGCCCTGCCCTGGGGGAGGAGGCTCTGCCAAAAGAGCAACACCCCAAAAACCCTCAGCAAGGCTTTTTTTTTCTTTTTTTGCCAGCGTGGTGTAAAAACACTTCACGTGCCTCTGCAGGTCTGACCTGGGCTGAAGGAAAACCTCGGACTTTGGCTGGAATCAGATGGTTTGAAGCACATTCACTGGAGAATGACGACTAAAAGAACAAAACCAACGCGTGGAGCAAACCTCACACTGTCAACTTCCAGTTCAAGGTACATGAGTTTAGAGAAACAGCCTATATCTAACTCCTGGTTTTAAAGGGAATGGTTTTATTCTTAATTACAGTAAACACGGATGAGGACTTAGTTCTAACTATTAGTTTATTAACACAGTGGGAAACAAATAGTTCTGGGAAATTGCACTTGAAAAATACATCGACTATAATTAGATGTAAATTAATTAGCACTTAGTATGACACACTAATGAGACAGAAGGTTGTTGTTTTTTTTCATTGCAAACTTCTACTTCTATCATAGCTAATCAAAGTATTTTAATATTACGAAGTCTCAAAAAGTAGGAAATAATTTATTGTCTGAAAGCATAAAGATTCTTGTAAAAAAAACCTTTCATCAAGAACTTTAATAATTTTAGAACTCTTTTATGTTGTCCTAGCCGAAAAGTAGGTAAAAAAGTTTTCTTGTCTGCCTCTGTTTGAATTTTTATTTTTTTTAAAAAGCTTGTGTAACATCTTTCTCCATAGTGTGTTGATACAGAAAGTAGCACAACATTTTCTACTTTTAAATGGTTCCATTGCTCCATTCGCTTTAGCTCTCAGAGTTCAGAGGTTCGATAAAAGGATCCCAGCAGAGTTTTAACCTGAATGGAAACTCTTAAATGAGCAGGGATGAAGGCTCCAACCCACCTCTGCCAAAATAACGACGTGGCTCTGCCAGGCTGAGGGCCCAGCAGAGCTGAACAGCGACTAGGGGAAGACTTTCGCTTAGAATTGAGAATTGTGTCTTGGTTCTTGCAAGGAGAGAGGCTTAAGTAGGGTTTATTTGGGGGGGAGAGGGGGTTTAACTTGCTTTTTGGGATGTTAAGGCAGCTTCTCAGGGATTTCCCTGGAGGACTTGGTTCCACTAGCTGAAAGCCTTGAATCCAAACCACCACCGAGTCACGGCCATCGTGGGATAAATTAAGACTAAAGAGATTTTAACAGTTTGGCTGAGATTTCCCACCACCAGTGAGCCAGGATTTCCAGATCATCATTTTTTTTTCCCTTGTCACCACTTCTCTAGTCTTCTGGGTAAAGATGATGGGCATATTCAAAGGAATCTCCAGGAATTAGATGCTCCTCTCTCACTGCATCTAATTCATCTGAGGGGAATCGGGCACCTCATTCTCATATGGCTTGGTCGAGTGGTCACTAAAATCAGCATGAGTACTATTAAATTAAATTACCTTTGAGTCAGGCCCTCGAGCTTTGAGATCCAAGCCTAAGTGTAAAAAATGAAAGCAGGAATTTATAATAAGAAAACAAAAAATATTTCAGACTCTTTTAGAAACATACAGAAGCAAAGGGTACAAATGAGTTCCCTCCTTACGTGATGCATAGAGTTTGCAGTGGGCTCTCTGCACGTAAGTAGATGCATCATTACAAAATAAATTAAATCAGGTCGAACCACCATTTCCATCTAAAAGCAACTATACCTTGCACCATGCGGCACTTAATTCATAATAAAAAGAGTTTAATAAATATCTCATAAACGGTGACTATTTTTTGTTCTGCTTTTTTTTTTTAAAAAATACAAAGTTGCCATCTGCTCTGTGAACGCTCCGCTCCCGTCGCTGCAGGAAGGTTTGCTAGTTTAGCTCCTCGTTTCCCCGACGTTGCTTAGAGATCTTAGTTTCCAGTAGCGTTAGTGTTGCACTTGTGAAGCAGTAAGGAAATCAGGAATGCAGTCGCAGGGAACCGGCCACCCCGGCTCAGCTCTGCTCCTCGCCCTCGCTGGGAGTGTCTCTGGGGGCTCCTGACAGACAGCACTCAGCACCTCGCCGGATCAGGCACTAGGGCTCGTCGAGATGAGGAATTCAAGTTTTCTAAACGTTAGGCAAGAAATGATATTTGCAAATGTGCTCAAGTCCCACCTGCTTTAATCTTTTCCCTTGTCGAGACGCACCCAACCCTCTTCTCCTCGACCTGCATCGCCCCAAGGGGTGCCTCACACCCAGAAACGGGGGACTCCCTCACCACCCCATCAGGGAGTCCACACTGCTCAGTACGTGGGTGCTCTACGGTTTCAGTGGCACAGGTCAGTTTTAGAAAGTGTTGCCTTCAAAAATATTTTTTTTTTTTTTTCTGTCTTTTTTTTTTTTTTTTTGAAAGAGGCAAAGTTTTCGCTGGGTCAGAGGAAAGTGGCTCACTTGATGAGTAGTTCATATTCATCCTTGGGCTTGATTATAAATTATATTTGCAAGTTTGTATTAAGGGATCTCAATATTAGAAAAAAAAAAGAAAAAGAAAAGTTGTACAACAATTTTTCTGTAATCCTTTAAAACACACTGGTGGCCAGTCCTTTGCAGTTTCTCCAAGACTGTGTACACACTACAAAAGTGCAGGAACATGAACTGCCTTCATCTCGTGACACCAAGAACGGAAAGAAACAAACTCCAAATAGCTTCAAAAAAAGCTACGAGCGTGTAACATCTTTAGGTTGGTCCACAGGATCTCCACTTGCTACCTCAACACATGCCACAATTAAAGAGGTGAGAGGGTATTTGAACATCGCTCCTTCTCTCTCATGACAGATCCATTCTGTTCGGATACTTCTTCGAAAAGCGCGAGGAAGGAAGGTGCTTCAAACAGGCGTCGTCCTCCTGTTGACCATGTTGACGTGGAGTCCTTCCTTAAATTCCTTCTGAAGGAAGTTGTGAACCTGCAGAAAGCTGGCTTCCTGGTCTGCGTTGTAGCTGGCAGCCGTTGTGACCTTCAAAGGCTCCCTGGAGAGGGTGTACATGGAAATCTCGTTCATGGGGATGGTGCTCGCTATCTTCATGCCAACCGGGGAAATGTCTCTGGACGGAGAAGGCTCCGTGGATCGAGAGCTGGATCTGGACCTCCTCCTCCTGTACCTGTAGCTTGGCATCCTGGCATAAGGAGAACTGGAAGAAGTCTTAAGGAATTCCCTCTTGGTCTTAAACCTCAGCTCTTTGTTCTTCTCAATATAAATGTTCACAGCCAGAACACCTATGGTTTCGGCCACAATAAAAGACAAGGCTCCAAAATAAAAAGACCAACCATAGTTGTAATGGTTCTTTTTGTCCTCATCTCGCTTGTCACTTGGGTCACCTGCATTGCTTGATATGTAGACAATGATCCCTATGATATTACTTAGACCTAGAGAAGGAAAAACATAAATCAGTGGTTTATGTGGCTGGGAAGCTGAAATTCGAGCCATGTTACTTTCTGGACCTGAATGGTTCAGAGATTGCAACCAGGAAATTTATTGCATTTATTGACCCTTTAATTTAACTCAAGGTTCCATTTATTCTTGAAAAACAAACAATAAATCCATGTCTGGTACATTCACATGGATGCCAAAATATTCAGCAGGATTTTTCCCCCACCTCTTCATTTCCACAGTGGGAAAGAAGCAGCATATGGGAGCTCACTAATATTCTTAGTGGGATTCTAACATTCAGAATAATGATAAAAATACATTTTGAGCTCAGGGCTATGGCTGTTCACCTTGATCAAGATAAGTTCTCTTCCACCTTGCTGAATTTTCATCTAAATGCAGCATGTTTAATCCAGGCTTCAGGGAAAGCTATTAACAATGGGGCTGACTCTCTCAGATGTTTCTAGGGTGAAAAACAGGCTCACCTATCAGAGGTGAATGTTTTCTGCCATCATATTAAAAATAAGGAAAAGGCCTTAGGTGGAAGAGGTGCCTGATTCATCTAATGTTTAATACATTTTAAATAGTGTAAAACATGCTTGTTAGTGATTTTCACTTCCTCTTTCAGGAAAACTAAAAGCTTTTCTAGAATATACTTATTTTAGGGCTTCAAGAACATAATTGTGTCTGAAGAAATTTGCCTGGTGTGACGTTGTTAATGCCCTCAATCCAGGAAAGGGGTGCCAGGGAAAGAATTGCCAACAAGCTTTTCCATTCTTTTTCAGTCACAAAAGGCAGCACTTCTTAAGGACTCAATTTAAGGAGAACATACCTGCTGCAACAAAGAGAATCCCAGCGCTGAGAATAATGTTGTTTTTGCTGTTGTAAATCCTTCCTGCTCCGACACAGAGTCCTCCCAGCAACAGCAAAATTGTGCTTAGGATGGGGAACACGCTGGAGGCACGGACGATGCCTGGAGGGAGACAGGGAGAAAAGCAAGACAGACAGTAATCATTTCAGATTCCTCCTCGGGTGCAAGTGTGGAGATTAGAGTCTCAAAGTCCCTGGCTTTTCAGAGAATCATTAAGAAGAATGATATAGAACCACAGGACTGTTCAGCTCCGAAAAGACCTTTAAGATCATCAAGTCCAACAGCCAACCCAGACCTCCACCATGTTCACCACTAAACCACGTCCTCAAGTGCCACATCCACACCTTTTTTGAACACTTCCAGGGATGGTGACTCCCCCACTTCCCTGGGCAGCTGTTCCAATGCTTTACAATCCTTTCAGTGAAGAAATTTTCCCTAATATCTAATCTGCTTTTTCTGGAATTATTACTGATTCTGTATTTCTGAGCATGTTCTTGGGAGCCAACACCTTGGGTAGGTGGCCAGACTCTCAGCTGAGTAGCTTCAATCTTTTGAGCTTTCTCCTAGGAAGTCCAGCCTTATCAACATTATCTGATGCCATCATGTGCAGAATATTTCTGGCAAAGCATGAGGTAAGTGACAGTAAGACCCAGCATCATGCAGGGAGCAGCTGTGAAAAATTCATGAGCTGGCTATGAACCCTGCGAGGTTTGGGACGGCTGGAGCAGACGGGTCTGTTGCTTTCTACATGTGCAAGGTGAGCAAATCACAACTTTTGATATCAGCAGCATCCATGTTGCCAGCAAGCACAGCTAATAACCCCTTTTTCTTTTGCTGGATATTAAGGACATTGCAACCTTTCAGATTTCTAAGAAAGAAATTCTAACAAGTGTGTCTTAGATGTTTGTGTTTAGTTTTCTGACAGCAAAGTAGAGTCATTTAAAATTCTGTGTGCTTCAGTCCCTTCACCAGCATGGGCTATAAAATCCCCCACAAAAATATTAGAACACCACTTCAAGCCAGCTTTCAAAGTAGGGTCACAACCAGAGTGAGCAGCAATCGACAGGGAAGCAGCAGGGAGGGAACAAAAGGGCTGAGAAAAAATAAACAAGCGTGAGAAGAGGGATGTCTGTATTGTAAAAACCAAAGGGGTAGGAGCTGGCAGGGGTTCCTGAAAGACAGAGTGAGGAACCGAGTTATATTATTGTTGTAGAGAGAGGATTTTTTTTGGAGAAGGGGAGATGAGGTGCTGTGGAAAACAGGATCACCAAAAAGCTGGGAACTGTGCAAAGGTGAGTGCACGGAGGGGAGTCCTGACAAGGTGAGGGGTGTGGGGATGCCCAAGGGGAGTGGGGGTCAGAGTTTGCTGTCAGAGGGGCATGGAAATCCCAGAGCAGACTGGGAGGACACGGGCACCCCAGGGCTGAGTACTGGGAGAGAGGAAGACACCATCTGGACATCTCCTTTGCCGCAGTGCCCTGAGCGCCGCGGCCGCTCCCGGGTGCCATCCCTGGCTGACACGCAGAGAGCAGCGCCCATTTCCCGAGGAGAAATGGCCAGATGTTACATCTGATGCCTTCTCATTTTACTGTTGATGGCCATGGCATTCCCGGCTCAGTGAACGCTCCCTGATGATTCCCCTGGTAGCTGGTGGCACAGCTCCCACCGAGGGCAGAGGGGTAGGGCTGGGTGTCTGCTCCGTGTGCTCTGTACAGCCCCGGAGCCCCCGCTACGGCCCAGCCCTCCAGAGAACAGTGCAAACACAAACCCAAAGAGACAGTCCCTGCCTGGGAAGATCCTGCCTGTATGGATCTGCAACAGCAAGGAAAGTCCTTCCCAAAGTGGCAGCGTCGCCGCACGTGTCCCTCACAGACGGGGCATTTTCCAGCGGGCTCTGAACCCCATTCAGGCGGGAGCATTGCTATTCAGGCAGCGTCTCGTAAGGGCTGGCAAATCCAAGGGACGTGGCTCCAAGGTCTCTGGTCAAAGCCTGTTGAGAGGTGAGAACCTCTGTCCTGTCCTGCCTGCGCCCCCCCTGCAGCTGCTACAAAGCAACAGCGCTTTGGCTTCTGGGTCAGTTTTCAGAATCAATAATTAGAAAAAGATTCACAGTCAGTCTCTGCTGCTGGACATTAAGGCACCCCAAATCACTGCCTCTTAGTGCCCTGGCTGAAGGCAGCACTGGCTTAAAATCTGTGGCCCACTCTTTCTGGATGTTATTTCCTCTATTTGATGGCCATACTGTTTATAACAAATTCAATTACATCAAAGAGCTTTCCTAAAATGCTTCACTGATATCATTGGAAGGAACTTGCCAGATATAAGGGCTGATTCCTTCTACTTGTAGCAACAATCTCCAGAGATAATTCTTCTATAGTAGGTAATTAATGTGAAGAGAAACAAAACACACAGTGTTCTCTTCCTGTAAAACTCTCCAGTACATTTTTCCCTACAATGTGCACTTTCAGCTTGGAAATTTCAAAGGAAGCTCATAGGTACCATGTAGAATTTACATATGTCTCCTGATACTGGTAATGAAATGACAGCACATCAAAAAACATTAAGGCAATCTGGTTTTTGCTTTCTCCCTTGCTTTTTCCTCCCCTTGTTTACCGTCCTGTCTGTTCGCATTGGCTGCTGTGCACGGCTATGTGTGGTGACACCTCCTTCGGTGGAGCTGCTGCTCCTCCCCATGGGCTGCGAGCCCTGGCCTCTGCTTGGGCTTTTCATCTCCTCTGAGAGGCTTGGAAAAGGGGATGCTGTGTCACTCAGGGAACAAGGGCATGAAAGTGTTGAGATGCCCCTGAAACGGGGTCCCCAGTGCCCCTCCTCGAGCAGGAGAGCCCTGACAGTGCCTGGGGATGAGAACGGCTGAAAACCCCCCTCCTGCAAAGGGAGAGGTGCATGTGCTTTCTGCCATGCTGGAAGGGAGCAGCTTCGTTTCTGTGTGCCCAAAGAAACGTGGGAGAGGAGGGAAGCAGGAGATGAGGGAAGCAGGAGACTCTGGAGGCAGGCGAGGGGGGAAGCCGGAGCACACGTGTGCTGCTGAGCGATGCAGCCCGAGGACTGCACTCTGTGGTACATCTGCCGCTCACTCGGGCTCTGCACAGCCAAGAGAAGGGGATTTCTTTTAGACACACAGATTGGAGTGTGTTGCCACAGGGAGGGTTCCATAGGAAGGGTCTTGTTTGAGCTCCTTTGCACGTGTCAGTTGTCACTGTGCTGTCGTTTGCTTGGTTCCACAGGGAGCAGCTTGAACGCCGAGGGGCAAAATCCAGGCTGCTCCTACCCACGTTCTGGACCAAGGTCTCCTAAAATCAGTCATTTTTTTCACTGATTTCCATGGGGGTTTTAACCAGGGCTTGATCCTGCTGGCATTAGAATGCTTGAATTTCTCTGAAGCCTATACTAACTTGGGAGACTCTGGAGCAGGCTGAGACCCCTCATGCTGCCCTTCCAGGAGCACGGGATGCACACAGTGTTGGTGCCTTTGTCTAAGCCAAGCAGGAAAAATAAGGATTATCCCCAACATGTCCCTCTGAGAAATTTGTGCCAAGAAATGGCTGGAAAGACTGGAGAATGAGATGGAGTCAGCAGACTGCAAGGGTGTTGCAGAGGGCAGAAATGGGACGGAAGCTCTCATGTCTCCTTCGAAACAGGATGCAAATATCCTGTCCTAGACAATGATTTGGTCCCTATTACATATAGGTATGAGCTCATCTCCTCTGGATTTAGACATGGAACCTTTCAGTAATCTCTAAATCAACTATATGCATGGGAAGCTGCAGTTCTTAGGAAAGTTAAAGCCTTGTCTCCATGCAGGAGAGGGGGAGCTCTGCGGGGGAGCCACTGGAGACTGATTTTGCAGAAGACATAAAGGGCTGGACCAACTTGTTTTTAAGATCTGTACTTAGTCACTTTGGAAAACAGCTTTTAGGAACACCCATCACAAGCACATTTACAGCAATTTACCAATCTCATGTCTTACCATGGAGCTGTTTTTCCCAGTTCTCACTTTTATCCATATAAAGGAAGCATAATGTGCTTTTATCAAGATGCTACTTAATTCCCCTTTCCTTTACAGTCCTTTTACTAATGATGTTTGTTTCCTAAAGCTGACTTGGCATCAATTTAACATTAGTTCCAAAGCTTTGTATGAAAGATAAATGCAGCTGTGCTCACACCCTGCCTCAGCCTGAGCTCAGAAATCGTGTCACCCGGGTGCTACGACTGATCTGAATTGACAAGAGCAAAGAGGAAAAAACATCTGGTTTTCTGGGGAAGTGAACTTTTTGGAGATTTTTTTCCCCTTCTTCTTGTCTTAGCAACTAGAAGGTGTTGCCCAGAAGTGAGCAGAAGGGCAGAGTGGTTCTCTAAGTGGTGTTTCAGGTAATTAGAAGAGTAATTGAGGTGGTTTTTGCCTTGCCAGCAGCGTTATTCACCGCTCCCTGATTTCCCAACACCTTGTGAGCTGCAGTTCCTCTCCCTGGCAAAGGGCACTGCTTTCAGCTTGGCTGCTCAGCTCTTTTGCTCAGAAGGAACAACAAGGCCAGGAGATCTCTGGGGAGGGGGAATCCAACTCCAACTTTGCAGGAACACTCAGGTTCCAAGACCTGAGTCATCCGAAGGGGACAAAACCATTGCCCTCATTTCAAGCACCAGGTTGGTGGATGAAATTACTTTTTGGGGGAGGATTACATGCCAGCACAGAGCAGCAGTGGCTGGCTGGCCAGGCAGGGAAGTTACAGCCCATGTTCATGCTGGGATTTTGCTGTTAGCTGCAGAAATTTCAGCTTCCTTCCTACAATGCAGTAATTTCACTGCAGGGGGAGGTGGCTCAGCAGCTGCAAAGGATGAGGCTTGCATAAGGGTTGGGTTTTCAGCATTAGGAAAAGCTTCCTAGTGGGCTGGAACCCACTCCTCAAACCTGTTTTGATGCACTAACCAGATAAATACTCCCTCTGTAAAAGATCCTTGCCAATCTGGGAGCAGCAGCTGTAGTTCTTATTTGAAAATTTGCCATATGATATTTAGACAATAGGCACCAAAACCATGAGCATTCCCCTGGCTGAAGAAAACCCTTGGATAAAACCCTTGAAACCCCACAGCAGGAGGGCTGGAAGGAGATGTTCTTCCAGGTCCCTTCCAACCTAAACCATTCCACAATTCTATGATTCAGTGATTCTATGAAATGGGGGTCCCCAGGGGTGATGGTTGTGCCAACTGCAGCATGAGCTGCACATGCTCTGTGCCACCCAGTTTGGGCCAGTCTCTTGCAATGAGTAAGACCTGGGTTGCTCTTCAGAAAAGGGAAGCCCAGGGAAGTGTCTGTGGCCACACACCAGGTATCAGTGTTCACTTACGGAGAAGATATTCTGAGCTGTCGTGGTCATAGTCATTGTCTTCAGGGAAGTGGTTGATTCGGAAACAATGTCCTTTGTAGATTCCTAAAGGAAAACAAAGCAAACAAACCCCATAAGGAACAGAACCAGGTAAATGTTCGGGGGTTTTTTAAGCTGTCAAGAAACCATCTCTAAAGCCGTGAATTTTGGGCAGCTTGGGCTGAAAGCACAGCTGAAGGAAGGGAGAGCCAGGATTCCTGGGCTCTGTTCTTCAGCCACTAATATCATTCTCTTGAGTTTTTTTAATCTCCAATGCTTTACTTTATCAGCACTGTGCTTATCTAACAAGCACACCGAGTCTGCAAAGCTTCTTTCTGTTCCCAGGGTGACTGTCACTCTGGGTCCCTGCTCCATGGCAAAGCCAAGTGCCAATCCCACACCCACCATCCCTCCCATCTCGTCCCAGTGAGGTGCTGACTTCCCTTATCAAACTGGTAAATGCTGAGCTGTCTGGGGCCTCCTCAATTGCTCTCTAGGCTGGGAAAACAAGTCCATAAATCTCTTCCTGCTGCAATTTAAACCCATATGTCCCCCTCAAGGTTGGCTCACCTTTTAATGGCATATTTGCTTAGTTAACTGGGAGCCTGTGCAGCAAGTCAGGGCACAGTGTGCACTCCTGATAGGTGGAGGAACAGTGCCAGACCTGACCAGATGAACCCCTCACTCTGCTGAACAAGTCAGCACTTTGTCCATCCAGGTAAAGCTTTCCATGAGCAGTTTGTGTTCTTTCCTGTCACAGTTATCCACAGTCTGAGCCGCAGTTGGGTCGCTGTGGCACCGGGAGCCACACAGGGACCTGTCCCCAGAGAGCTTCCTGCAGGAGTGAGCCCTGAGCTGTGATTGTGCCTTGGTGCTTTCATTATTCATTAACCAGTGCTTCCGTGCTCGGGAACATACATCACCCAGGATGAGTTATCCCTGCACAGGAGCTTCGGTGCTTACAGCTCAAGCTGGCAGAAGGATTTAAAACCCATCAGTTAATACTACTTTAACAGAAGCACAGCTGCAGTCTGTAGGATATAAATGTGGATTTATTTCACTACCTATTACCAATGATTACAAAGATCTCAAAAGAATTACTAATCCAGAGGATTTAAATTGCACCCTGTGAGTGTCAACTGCAGGTTTGCTACTACAGCGCATTTAATTCTCCCAGTAAATGATGTCTCTACTCTAATTGCAGGAACAGCTCAGGCTTTCTCTGCACAGCACTTCAAAGGCTGGGAACAAGATGTAAGTGGCTCATGTCACATCTGGAAGTGACACACACCTGTCCTGGCTGCCAGGTGGAGGGAGCACTTCAGCTGGGACTGCTCCTGCTGAGCGTGTTTGCCAGTGCACCCCTCTGCTCACCATCAGAGGGGCTGTGGCTCCCCATGGCTCTCTGGCAAGGCAATCCAAAATCCAGATTTTAGAGATCCCAGTGCTCATTTTTATGGCAGTTCACGTGATGAAACTATATCACTTCCAGCGTTACAGGGCCTCTGAGGCTGGGGGGTCACTGCACTGAGTCTCTCCACTGTGGTGAGACAATTTACAGGAGATACATTCAGAGTACGATTTTTTATCCTCTCTATTCATTAAGGAAAAAAAAAAATCTAAATAATCTTTCCATCCTATTTTCCTGTGGAAACAGGCTTTGCAATGGCTGTGCTTGTGTGTGTGTAGGTGGGGCCATCTCTCAGTCTGTAGGTACTTCACTGTCTGTAGGTACTGTACTCTGTGTACTTCCTAAACTGCCAGAGGGCAGGGTCAGGTCGATAGTAGGAGGAAATTCTCCCCTGAGAGGGTGGTGAAGCCCTGGCACAGCTTGCCCAGAGAATCTGTGGCTGCTCCATCCCTGGAAGTGTCCAAGGCCAGGTTGGACAGGGCTTGGAGCAACCTGGGCTGGTGGAAGGTGTCCCTGCCCATGGCAGGGGGTGAAACGAGATGATCCTTAAGATCCCTTCCAACCCAAACTGTTCCATGATTCTCCAACAACTTTTAAGGTAGTTGGTTGAATTTATCCAGAGCTGTTATAAAAGTAGAGGTACCACAGGTCACTGAGCTCCCACAGCTTTGGTGCAGATAGGGAGAGCCACGAGCAGCTCCTTCCACTGCAGGGCTGGAACAGCCCAGCAGGACAGGAGTGATGAGCCCTTCATTTCCTGGTGATTATATTTGGAGCCTTTCCCATGAAAGAGTATTAGCAAGACTAGCAGAGGTGAAAAGGGATAATTAGCCCCAAACAAAATTCTGGATGAGCTTGAGAGTTCCTTTTTATTTCCAGCTTTTGGGAATACTGGGATTGGTCATTCTGGCCAAATTTTTATAGAAATAGCAAGTGCCTGTGAAATTTGGACCTGTATCAAAGCTTAGGAATGCAAAATATTCTTCCCAATATTTTTGATGTAGTTCAGAGCATAGATCTTGGTTCAGGCTCCTCTCTAGTGTCTGTGGTGTTTGATATCTAATAACAGCAGCAGACTGGGTAACTTTTTCCCATAAAAACTTAACAGTTGCCACATAACTCAGCAGCAGCTTATTAAACTCTCAGTGAGGCTTGACATTGCTACCAAGAACTCTGGTGATGTACAGGGTATTGAGGGCTCTTTCAATCCACAACATAACGAAGGCTTGCTAGGAAAAAATAACAATATCTTTTTTTCATAATGATAGACTTTGAAACTCAGATTTGGGGAAAGTTAAAATTAGCTGGAGAAGCTACTGAAGCAGTGGTCAGCTCTAAAAGCACAACAGCAGAGTCTGACTTGTATTTAAACATGAAAAATAAAACCAAAGCAAACCTGGGATTTGCTGGAATACCCATCTCCATGCCCTGGCATGTAAAGCAATGCAAGAAAATAAAAGTAATGAAATAGCAGAGGTGGCAAAAAAGGAAATGCCTCAGTTAAAGTCAGTAACAACCATTCTGCAGCATCTGCACAAGGGCTGAGCTCCTTGAAGCTCTTCTCAAAGGCTTCCCAGCAGCTGCCTTGAAGAAATGTGCAGACAAACGTGGCCATTGCCCCAATCACTAAGGTACACGAAGCCATTTCCCACCCCAGGATGTGATGTGGGAGGGAGATTTCTTTTTCTTTGCTTGAGTATGGGGACACAGTCCTTTACATCCTTCAGAGAGGAAGATGGAATATTTAACTCCTACTGCTGTACCCACTAGAGAGAGATAAATAAACTGCAATCACTGCCTAACAGATACTAAAATATTGAGAAGCACTTCTGGATACCTCTTGAGAGTTAGATATAATACCCCACTGAGATGCTGTAAGTATTACTCCTTTCTTTAAATGATTACTGATATATTTTAAATGATACTTTTAGAAATACAAATATTATAATGCATTTTTTTACCTCATACTAATAACAACTTTGTTCTGAATTTTGAGCCAGGACTTGAAGGTCTGGGCTAATGATAATGAAGAGGTAAATTTTCTGAAGTGCTGTTGATGGGGTAAGAACATTTTTTTTCCACTGGTTGCAGCACACTTAGCTGGCATTTAAAAACTAAAGAGTGTTTCTGACTTGGTTCTACTCTGTGTTCAAGGGCTTCTCCAACAAGGTTAGTACTTCCCAATCTCACTAAGTGTTGTTCAGACAACTATAATTAGAGTGTGATGTACCCAGATAATGTGATAAGGGAGGGAACTGTAGTGCCTAAGTGAAGATTAAGCTTTGTTTTGGGGTTTGAGATCTCAAAATACATAGAGCTTTCAACAGCAAATCAAAGTAGTGATCCCGAATTCTGATGACATACAACCTTCTCCTTGTTCTTTCTCAAATAATCCTTTAATAATCCTGCCTCTACCATTGCAGATTGTTTGCTGGGTTCTTATTTTTTGATGACTGAGAATGAAGGTTAATGCTGTAGGATGCAAATGCTTTCTAATTTTGTGGCCACGCACTCCACGATCCCGTTGCTGTCGTCCATACCATCAGCCTGCCTTTGAAACAGCCATTTCCTGTGGTCAGTGTTTATCAATGACAACATTCCCTGATGCCCTGGAAGTGTTTGCACAAATCAGCACTGGAAGACAGGGCGCTTAAATGTCTGACAATATTTGTCAGGGCGAGCTGGACTTCTGTTTTCTCCCCGCCCTAACCCTGAAATCTCCACACAACCAGACCCCTCCATAACAGCAGTGCTCTGTTGTTGTTTAAAATTGCCTTCCACCACACAGGACTCGAGCAGCTCTGCAGCAGAGGACCCTGTCTGCGGGGTACTGCTGTCAATAGCAATTTTTGTCTCCCTGCTCTGAGCATGTGCTCACGGGAGGCGATATCTGATAGCAGTGGGAGACACATGAGGAGAGATGGGCCGAGCTGCTGCCTCCTTCTCCATCCACAGCCTCTGCAGAGCCACTGCTCCATTAACCATTTCAGCTCCCAGCCCTCCCACCCGCCCCTCTTGGTGAGATTAGTCAGGAAAACATCAGGTTTGGGACCTGTAGAGAAGCCTCATTTTCTCCCCAGGGCACCAAACATTTGTGACCCCCTTGGATCAAACCCTCCCCTGCCAACAGGCCACATTCTTGTAGCTCTTGAGCAGCTACAGATACTTGGTGCACACACATGCACACTATTAATAGAGTTAATCAGGGTGTTCTCCTGAGGAAGTTACACTGAGGGGATGAGGGCTGTGAGTGTCAGGTGCACGAGTGGCCACATGGCCCCAGCAGTTACCTGCAGGCAGGTAAATACACCCCCCACCCACCTAAAATCCCACTAACCACCTGATTTCTCTCTGGCAAACGTGGGTCTTCTGGGATGAAGTCATGGAATGAAATTATTTTCAAGATCATTTGACAGCAAGTGCTTGAGGATACAGGGAAGGCAAGCTGCAAGGAGCTGACTGTATATTAAAAATAAGGCAATTAGTAAGGTACCACGGGAAATTTGGACCCATGGTTCTGCTTGTTGCATCTATTCTGTGATTAAATGCTGTGCCTCAGTTCCAGAGCTGATTGTCAGCCTGATTTACTGCAACACATGAATATCTGGATGTTTAAATGACAAGTTTTCTGAATATATCAGTGCAGGGACAGCTGACTGACAGATAACATCACAGAGCACGAGCAAAGCGGGACGTGCAGGGTGGGGCTGTTGTAACAGAAGTTGCCTGAACACAGTGTCCATCCGTGTGGGACTGGGTTTCCTTAATGGCATGGCTTTACACTTCCCTCTGGCACCAGAACCTCTATTTATAGTGAGTGAGAGTGTCTCAGTGCTGGACTCTGCCAGGGGAGAGCAGAAACAGTTGTATATTTTTTCCTTAGGAAGATTTCTCTGCTGACAAGTTCTGAAGCCCTTTGCCTCGTGATTGGAGCAATAGTGAGCAAAGGAGATCAGACATGCCAAAAAATGTTCTTCTCCACAAAAATATCTATCTGTGCACTGTGTTCATTTCTTTGATTTTCCACCAGTACAACTCCCCTGTCTCACTGGACTGACACCACAGCACTCACAGCTGCCGAGTTCACTCTCTTTTCATTGCTCTTGTTGTAAAATAACCCTTGAGAAGAGGACTGGGTGATGCACCTCCTTTTACTTTCAAAACCTGCTTTGTGTTGCTGGTGGTCAAACAGGGATTATTCCAGTCCTGAGCTCTGCACTCAGACCACAAGGAACAGCATTAGATGTTTTTCTGTAACTTGGCATTTCTTCTGTTAAAATGCCCTGAGTTTGATTATTTGTCTCCTGCTGTTTGCTGAGAGTTTCACAAGCTTGTCCTTAAGTTACTCGAACGAGCACAGATCCCATGAGCCTCTGCCTGAGGACGTTTAATGCTGTCATTATAAAAGAAATCATGAACTATTGATGCAGGTCATGTGCAAAACACACCTCATGTGAATTTGCTACACCACATTGCTGCTGTGAGCCTCCTTCAGCACCGTGGAGGAAGCAGCCAGCAGAGGAGGAAGCCTCAGGAGGTTAAGTACACATTTATTGGGTGTCTGCCTTTGAAAAAAGTTTGGCTGTTGTGAGAGCTGGAAACTTCAAAGCATAGGCTGTTTTTGAGACAGATTCTGTCTGACACTCCCGGAGTCCTGCCAGTCCAGGAAATTTGTCCATATGACAGCTTGTATTTTTGTTTCATCCTGAAGATGAATTTGATGAAGAGCATTGCTTGTACCTGGGGTTATTGTCATAGTTTTGCCAGGGTAGGTCTTGTTTTCAGAAAATGCTCAGGACCTAAAAAGATTAGAAGTCCATTCCAATGACTGTGGGCTCCCATAGTGCCATTAACCAGCTAGCCAGCATGAGCTGCCCATCATGGTCAGACCAAAGCAGATTCAGCTCAGCTGAGTCTTTAAAAGGAATTTATCCTGAGTCTTAACCATGTTTCTCTACAGGTACTGAGCCAGTGAAAAAAAGAATCTTTTATTACCCTTAGAGAAGTCCTTTCCTTCTTTCTCTTTCATCCCCTAACTCAGAACTCACTTGTTTCTCATCACAGGGAGCTAAACTGCCTACTTATGGGCCAGATTCTGATTCCACTGCAGTGGTCTCACCCAGTAACAGTGATTTCAGAATCTGGTCTTCTCCCTTTGTTTGCTCCCCCTCTACTTCCCAGGCAAGAGGAAAATGATTTTAAAATGTTGAAATGTATGAAATTTGCCCCACTTTCTTCCTTAGGAGCTGTCATCTCTAACAAACCCTTTGGGTTCTTCTTTTGATCTATTTTCAATTGTCTGGTGGGCAAAGCAAAACTCCTCCTCAAGTCTCTTATTTTCTTATCTTCTGCTGTGACATGAATTTCCCCTTTTTCCAACCCTCCCCCTCTGCTGCTCAGAGCTTCCCAGCAGTCCCCTCGGTGTCAGGTGAAGAACGACCACTGGCTTTTGCTGCCTGCTCCATTTTGCTGCTCTCTGAGACATTTTTAAGCCCTGAACACCTTCCTGGTGTGTCCAACACCTGAGGAGGGCTCCGGTGGCGGTGCTGGAGGAGACGCGCCGGAGCAGCTGCTGCTGCCCACGCACTTGCAAATGAGCTGGTGCTGGCAGGGGATCATGTGCTGCTCTCACCCGGCCCTTATTCTTAGTGCTCACCATTCCCCTCCAGTCTGGCAGGAGCACGTTTTCTCCAGGAACAGGTCTCGGTTTATCCTGTCATTTGACGTGCTCGGTGCCACCATTACCCTCACTTTGCTTCTCTGACCTTCGTGTAGCAGTTAATGCTCCCTCCTGTGTTTATCACAGACTTCCTACGAGAGAAGGGACTGTCTCATGCCACCATTCTGTGGTGTTTAGAATATTATAACCTGCTCTCCCTGACCTGCCTGCACTGTGGCAGTGTTTGATCCCGTTGCCTTTCGCTGTCCGCAGCCTCTCCTTGGTGCTCCTCTACAAAGCCCTCTCTGTTGGAAGCTGCTCACAGCTCCTTCTTTCACCACATTCCCACAGAACCAAGGCTGTGCTGCTCTACTCCTTGCAGTGCTTCTTTCACAGGGGTCTCAAACTGTGGTGGGGCTCATGCTTCTCATTGCCCAAGACCCACCTCCACTGCCCTGAGTTCCACACCCATAAGTAGTGACTGGCCCAAGAGGCTCCCACTTGGGCAGTTTGACCTTTATGTCACAACCATCCCTTTTCTAACACTCTTGAGTTTCCTGTGGCCCAGATGTGATGCCTTGTCTGATCTCCTCCAGATGCCAGTGGATGCTCACTGTTTCCCAAAGTTTGCCACACAGCAGAAGATGTACCTTGCTTAGGTGGTAAGGAATTCCACTATCTGTAGAATCACAGAATGGTTTGGGTTGGAAGAGATCCTAAAGCTCACCTCCTTCCAACCACCCTGTCATGGGCAGGGACACCTTCCACCAGCCCAGGTTGCTCCAAGCCCTGTCCAACCTGGCCTTGAACACTTCCAGGGATGGGGGCACCTCTGCTGTTGGGGTGACTTCTAATTCTTGCAAGAACCAATTTTACTCTTTGAGCAATATTATTTTGACATTACTGCAATCCAGGACATAACACCCAAACACTATTTTATGCAGGCTGGTAAAGCATCTCCAGATTCTGGATCACCTACACCAAAAGACATCCTGGGAAACGCCTACAGAGGCTCAGTCAGTCATAATTCATGTGGAAATATCCAGCCTCAGCAGCTGACCTCCTGTTTTCAGCTGGGCAAATATCATCAAAGATGTTGTGCACTTGTATTTCTGTGTGAGAAATGAACAGATGCAGAAATAATGCTTCTCCAAAGACGACTTTCAAATTCTGTGATAGCCTTTTGTTCCATTGTAAGATTTTGAGACCTTGAGTGATGTTAGAAAATCCGTGGCAGCAAAACTCATTTCCCAAAGATTCACCTCACCTGCACATCTGGGAGCTAATAAAACACATCACAGTGTCTGGCTGCTGTCCTTTGAATTCTCTTCAGTCATTACAAAACTGCTGCCAGAAGTACTAAGTGTCCTTGTGCTACCACAGTGAATACCAATGGTATGGGGGAAATGTAGGGCAGTGGCAAAGGAGGTGAGAGTTGTATGTTATGTGTTGTTTTGTGCTGGGTAATTTCCAGTTCCTTCAAATGCTTGGCCCATAAACCAGCATTTTGGCCACAGAATTCAGGACTGAGGTTATTCAGCAATGCTCCAGTCCCTTCCAGCTCCCTTTCCTTGGCCAGATAATGCAGTGTACTGTGTTATTCCATGACCATTGCTCAGGCATCCCCTGCAGCCCCTCCCTGCATTGCTGACAGTCTTCCTATAACCATTTGCAATGTTCTCTTATTAACCATCCATCTGCTTCATGGCAAAGTGGGGGAAACTTCAGGGGGGTTCTGTGGCTTATTTCAGTCTTTTTTGTTGCTCCTTTTTATGGAGCTGGTTGAGGGAACGACTCTTTCTAGGGAGAAAGACTGATGTACTCCCAGCCTTGACATTCAGTTTGCATTTTTTAAATCATCTGCACAGGAAACAGGGGCAATTTCTCAGCCTGGGTACGACGTGGTTGTTTTGGGGCAACATTGGTGATGCTGCTGGAGGAGCATTTTCAAGTCAGAGCTCAGTCAGCTCTGCCACGGTGAGCGTTCCCACGGCTGGCTCAGTCCCAAGGAACTGTCAACATTTCTGGTTGTCGTGGGGTTGTTAACTCACTTCCCTGTGTCTGCTTTCCTATCTACCACCACGGCCCACACTCGCTGTGCTCTGCCTTCACACCTCGTCTCGTCCTGCATCTCATGCCACAGTCCTTTATCCCGGCAGCCCAGAAGTTTGTCTCACCACTCATTTCCATACTTTGCTCTGCTGCCACTTTGCCAAGGCTGTTTCTGGGTGGCTGATATAATCCTCCTCATCCTTTTAAAATGAATTTGGAGCCTGGATAGAAACCTCCATTAGAGTTCTGTAGCTGGCTTTTCCACCTTGGCTAAAATTAGTCTAACACTTGAGGAGCTGCTGTTGGCTTCTTAGGTGACTGTCTTCATCCATCAGAGCTTTGAACTGAAAGTCATTTTCTAGTGAGGTCTTACTTACATTCTGGCCCAAAATGCCTTAATTTAAAGAGGTACTTTAGTAACTGGTAATGCTTTTGGTACAATATGTCAGAGACTGACTGGTTATTCACAACTGTAACTGCACAGTGGGCATTGTTGTCCAAAACCTCAGCGTGGGAAATAAATTGTGGTGGCCTGAATGCCAACCAGGATTCAGGTATATCTTGATTGGGACCAAAACCCATTTTTTGCCCCCAATATTCTCGACCTTGACACAGATTTACCTTCCTTCAGTAAGTCATCAGTTCTCCCTCATTAACATGGTGATCAACCAGGAGTTGATGGTTTCACCTTTTACCATCACAGGATATCTATACAGTCTGTACTATGTACATTCTGTACCATGGCTTGTCACTACCTGGGGGAGGAAATGTGGGGACATGGGCATTTAATGCCTCTTAGAGTTCCCAAAGTTTATAATTTGAGCCACTGTCATGGTCACCTCTGGGGTGTTTCTTGAACTGGATGAACACACCCAGTGCAATGTGTGATCTTCTGCCACTTCAGCTTTCATACATGTGCAGCCTTGAGTTATTGCCTTCTCATTCTTAATATCTACTTTTAGGCCCTTTTAAACTGCCATTTTGTTCCATTTTCTGGAACATTTTCATTTCACAACAGGCAAGGTTTGCAGCTGGCTTACAACAGTCTGAAATTTAAGAAACAACTCTCCAGAATGAGGTTAATCCTTGGGGTTGTTTGGGGTAACACGCAGAGGATACACCTGGTGACTTCTGTAATGAAAAACCCCTCCAGATCCAGTCAGTAGAAAAATGGTTCATATTATTGATGCTGCTTGCAAAGTCTCTTGGTGTAGCAGAGACACTTTGTAATTACCTCTCTGCATTAAATGAGTTATTGTCTGTTCTAATAGCAGGGAACATCTCTAACCTGACATCCAGAGCTGAACTCTTTCCTTGCAAACCTTCTTTTGACTCATTCGTGCACTAAAAAGGTATTTTTTTTTTGAGAAAAAAGTGAGGGTTACACTGGAAAGTAGTGATATAGGACCCTGTTAGTGAACTGATGCAGGATATTTGGACACTCCTGGAATGTTGTAATGATTCCATGTCTCTTCAATCCATGGACATTCATCTAAGATGATGGCAATCAGAAAAACAGTTGGACATGGAAGAAGCAATAGGGAAATCTCACTCCATAAATCACCTTAACTGAAGGCAATGCTTGCAATATGTCTGTCTTCATAATGCAGTGACCTTGAGTTGGTTCTACATCCATTTTGGAGCACAGAAATGAGTCTTCCTCGTTTCTCTGCCAGCTTGTTGAGTTATACATAGAAGCAAAACCTCTAGAGATTGATCATGCACAATCAGTGATGCGGGACAGAAAGAAGGCAGATGACAACAGGGAATCTAAAGGTTAGGGAAAAAGGGATGGAACTGCCAAAACCCTGCTGATGGCTGCATTTGGGAAATGCAAGGCAAAGGTTTCAATAATCATCTGCATGATGTGATGGTGGAAAAGACACTCCACTAGGAGAGATTAGTGTTGTTCATGTTGTCTAGTTGAATACTCAGGGCTAATGTCTAACCTTGGGAACAGAGTTGCTGGATAGACAGTTCCAGTGGGAAAAAATAAAAGGAACAAAAATATTTTGCAATTGTAATATATCCTGGAAGAAAATATGAAGGCAATATGTAGGATTTTATCTTGAATTAGTTATTACTGACTTGGCTATTCTATATTCCCAGCAGTACGTGCAACCTGAAAGGTGCTGCACTCTCGTGGAGGAAGAAGAGAGAAACATTAAAAAAAGAGGAGGAAAAGAAGCACTTTGGGTCAGAGTGGGCAGGATCAGGAGGTGGTTCACAGGGGAGGAGGAAAAGAAGATCAGAAGACAGTGGGAAGGGAGTGAGAGCTGAGGAGGAGATGGGAAGAGTGGTCAGTGGGTGGTCAGAGGCAAGGAGGGGGCCTGGGAGGAGAACAGGAGTTGGCAAGATTGGTGGTGCCTGTGGAGATGGGGACCAGATGGTGACCTAGGTATTCCCTATGCAGCCCTGCCTGCATCCCAACCCTGCCTCCATCCCTGCCCTGCCTGTATCCTTACTCTGCCTCCATCCCTGCCCTGCCTGCATCCCTGCTCTGCCTGTATCCTTGCTCTGCCTGCATCCCTGCCCTGCCTGCATCCCAGCTGTGCCTGCATCCCTGCCCTGCCTGGCCTAGGAGTCAGTGCTCACACTGTTGACAGAAGGTGAGGGGATGCACAGCCACTGCCTGGTGAAAATTAAAAGCCTTAAACTTCTAATTCCCAAGATTGATTTAAATTATTACAGCTAACAAATGGCCTCATACATAAAAATGGAGACGGCTCCCAAATAGATCTGTTTAAATGAACACATGCAGAAGAGATTCCATTTGGCTCCTGCACCTGAAACTTCCCATTTCCTAATGCAAACTAAGCAGTGACAAATAAAAATGAGGCTGCAAAACCAGCATGACCTCTTTAAGCTTTAATTATTAATGAGAACTGTTTTCTTCTCTGCTGAGATTCAAAGCAACACATTTAAGCAGGTTCCTCTCAGGTTTATGGAAGACGTAACTTCCTTGTTACATCAGCTAATAAATACAACTAAACAGAGTGGCCCAACAATATTTGTAGAAACAGCATTTGGGAAAATATTTTTAATGAATCAGAAGTGCCTTAATCTAGTCAGTCCTGAAAAGCAAAACATATCATGCAAAATTACAATGCACTAAAGCACAGATGCATAAATATTTTATTGTCGAGATTTCTGAGTTTACTTTCAGTATTTCAGAATTGCATTTTACTATGAAATGTCTCTACCTGCACTGGGGAAGGATAATGGTGGTGGGAGCTCTGAGCAATCCAATTTGGGATCTCAGAATTTGATCTAAATAATGTATCTGAGAGTCTCAGCCCTTACCAGAATCAGGCACATCTGCCATTGTGACCAGAAATGCTTATTGCTTTTTGCTGTCCTAGGATGACATGGAAGTGTCTGGGAAGAGAAAAGCAAGGCATGTTCCTTTTGCTGGGAAGGTTGGACATAAGGCAGGTACCCCGTGCCCGGTGGCCATGGCTGTTGTGCCACTGCCTCCCTCACACCCCTCTGCCCCTCAGCCCTTTGTCTTTCTCCCTGCCCTGGTGTAACAGCATCGTGGGGACTGTATTTCCTCCTGAGTTTTGAAAGCAGGAGGGGACCAGTTTGTCACCACCTTGGCCAGACCTCCTGAGAGGTGCCCAGCTGAGGAGACAGGCAGCAGCTCCCACGGCCCGGGAACGCTGCCATGCACAGGGGGAGGTTTACAACTCTTGTCCCCTTCAGGCACTTCACCTGGCACGATACAGAGCTGACAGCTCCTCATTTCCAGCTATTGCAACCTCCCCTTCCACCTCAGGAACCTGTAGGGGCTGTTTGGGGTCCCCCATGCTGAGCCCCCCCAGGGCAGCATCCCTGGCAGACGGGCACAGGCAGCCAAAGGGCAGCTTTCCAACACCTGCTTAACGGGGCCATGCTCTGGTACTTACTCAATCTTTACAACTCAGTGGTGTGCTGCCAGTGTATTTTTGCCAAGGAGACAAAAATACGTCTCTTCTTCCTACTCCCTCAGCCTATGAAAAATCTCGGCTGTGTGCGAAGAGACGCTCTGTGTGTGTGTGTGTGTGTGTGTGTGTATATTTAGAGAGGGGAAAAATAGAGTTTCTGTTAATTTATTTTCCAGTTGAGAGTCTGCCTTGTAGCCAGGGAAGCACTGTTTTCACCAGTTAAAAATTCGGGCAGAAAAGCCTTACTTTGTGCTGAGCAGAAATGGCAGCGAGGGCAGTGGGAACCGGGAGCAAATCCTTTAACTTCTCCATGGCCCATGTTCTCCTCTTTAGGATGGCTTATAAATAATTTGGGGATTTATGGGTCAAAGAGCCCTATATTAGCAAAGCTGACTAATAGTGGGCCAAGAAGAGAGGCATAATCCTTGTAAGGTGGCGAACTTTCTGTTTAAAAGGTGCTTCAATCTCGCCAAGGGTCAAAAAGACTCCAGGTATTTCACATGTTCAGCTAATTAAGTGAGACTCTTCCACCCAGCCACGATTTGGGATTCCTGCTATGTTTTTCTGAATGGTTTGGGTACTTTAAAACCACCTGGTACAGAAAGGAGGGATTGGAGGTTTCTTCTAAGCTTCCCAGCAACTTCGCAAACCACACGCTCCAGAAAGGTGTAATTCTTTTTCCTCCTTCCCCTCCCTTTCCCCCCAAGACCTCGCATGACTTCAAGGCATCAAATGTTAATGAAAGTTTGCCAGGCTTCAAGGGCTGTGAAATGGAAGTTAAAAATCCTGCACCATAGGATGGCTCTAAAAATACTCCGTCGTGTCGAAATATCAGCCGGCTCCAGCAGCTGCCCTGCTCACAGCGCTGCCGATGCAGCACGGCTTTCTCTCCTCAATAAGCTCTGGGGAAAGTTTGCCCAGTGACTATGGATTACTTCTGCTCTACAGCCTGGATTCACCGGGTTATGGCCAGCAAACACCTACTGGAGAGTGAGGATGTGCCACGTCATTTAACTCCAATGGTGCCGCCAGAGAAGCTCGGGATGCGCCAAAGGATATCTGTGCCTTCATCCAGAGGACTCATAAATGAGGTGTGCATCCCTCTGGAGGAGCACAGCCCCAAACATCAGCCCTGTGGGTTGCAAAGTTGAGGTCTGATGTCGGCCCCCTCACCATTAGGGTCCAGCTCCTGAGCTCTGCTCTTCAGTGTCATTTACTGTCCAGGGCGCTGGGGTTTGTGGGATGAGTTTGGATTTTTTAGGCATGGCAACCCCTAAACCCCTCTGCAGACCTGCTCCTGCAGGCTCTGGGGTAGAAGGGCTGTATCCTCATGAGCTGCAGCAGCTCCACACACCTCAGGCAATCTTAGCTGACGAGCCCTGCTACCCTGAAAACACTGGATACACCAGGTGAACCTTCATGGACTTCTGGGGGGCTCCAGCAGAGAGAGTGTCACCCCCTTGTGCCTTAGAGGTGGTTTTCCTTGGATTCTTTTTTCCTAACAGTGCCCTCACAAATGAGAACCAGGAGCTGGTTTTCCCTCATCACACACTGTCTCCTCATGAAGCAAACGAGGAGCCCGAACACACTGACTTGGATCATGAATTCAAGCACAGCCTCCAACACGGTGTCCGACCCGCTCCCGTCACAGGAGGAGCCACGGGAGGCTGTGACTCAGCTGTGCCTCTGAGTCACTCAGCACGATGTGCCCCTGCTCTCAGGGGACAGCACTTTGCCTTTGGCCTCTCTTGGCACCAAACTACAGCTCTCCCTCGCTGGCTCAGACCTCAGCAGGATGTCTGGACCCCAAACTCCGGCCATTCCCTGCTGATCCGTGCCAGGGGAGGGACAAGGGAACATGGACAGCATGCCCCCAGTGTGTGCCAGACCCAAGGAGGGGCACATGGTGCAGGTGTGTGCAGCAAGTTCGGTGTCCCTAGGCCTGGGTGGGCTCGTGGCCCCTCTCCAGCCCGGTGTGAGCACAGTGCACAGGCTCAAATCGCTATTTCTGAGCAAGGCACCAGAAATAATTCATGGACGTGCAAGTTAAAACTCTGCCTAAAAATGACCCTCAGAAGTTTAAAACCTGAGAGATCTACAGCAGCAGACACTGAATTCCATTTTAGGAGGTTCTTGCCAGCTGTTCTGCTAAGCTTAGAACCTCATCCCACATCTCTTCACTTTAAGGATCTTTTCTCGTGCAAGGATCTCTAATTCTAGTGCTGGCAAGGGGCAGAAATAAGTATTGTGAAGAATCTGCCCTTTTAAAGACCAGGTAAAGACTTGCACCAAACACTCAGATCCATTTCTTACAGTGAAAGTTCAAGTAACAAACATTCACCTTTTAAGGACTTAAAAATAAATTCCTAAATACTTCATTAATTTGGTTGCTGATATGAACCAAGCTTTGGGGAAGCTGGAAGGTGCAGGTCTGTGTGTGTTGACTGTGAGCAACAGTGCAAAAGGAAAATGCTTTTTCATCCATATGAGCTTCTGTAAATTGTGTTCTATTCTTAGGAGAGTAAACACAACATTAAAAAAAATATGTAATAATTTAAATCTTGCAGGAAAAGAGGCAGGAGCAATGGGAACCTCTGAGATGATAAATGTATGAATTTATTCCACTGCCACTGTGGGGTTTTAAATTAAGGGGTTTTTTTTCCTTTTATTTCTTGTTGTTGACACGCAGAGCTGCATCACTACACAGCTCTAATGTTTACAGATAAGGAAATCTTGAAGGTCAAAACTTCTATTCTTAGTTATTCTTGTATAAGGTAATCTTCTTGTGTTGGTGACAATGTGGAATGATCTCATGTCTCCATGGGTACTTGAATCATGCCTGTCTAACAGCAACATCCTCCACTCCAATTCCCTCCACTTAAGCTCTTATGTAGAAAACAGAAAGATATCTACAAGAAAAGTTAAATGCAGGATGCAAATGATGGACTGGAGCAAACACTTTCCTTTAAGAAAGCACACTGTGCCACACTCATGCACAACTGGGGGGTGAATTAGTTTGTACTTGACTGTGACCAGCAAGAATTTTGCCAGGAATCCTCCAAAACGCAGACTGGGTCCAACATATCACCAGTGTTTGTTATAACACCTACAAACAGACATCAAAATTGATAAATTCAGACTTTGTCCCCATGGCAGCCTTGACCAGAGGGGTGCACAGCAACCTGAGCTGAAATCCAGATTACTGGGGAGAGAAGTGAGACCAGCATATCTGCCCACAGCAGACCACGGCAGGGACATGGCACAGAAGTGTGGTGAAAAGAAGGTGACAAAAAAAGAAAAAGAAATTAATAATGCTCTCCCATATTTCTGCAGGTTCAGCTCAGTGCTCTAATACCCACTTTCCTTGACAGTCTTCTAACATCTAAAAGGGAGAAAAGAAAGTGAAGAGGAAGCAAAATGTGCAGGCCCTGGTGGTGACAAGGCTACAGCTCTTTGAATGTCAGCTCTTCTCCCTGCTACAGCATGAAAGGTCTTTGCTAAACTGAGCTTTGAGCTGACGTGGATGGATCAGGCACATGAAAGTCCAGGAGCCACAGCTTCTAGAGCCTGACAGCATGGTTGTGGATCAGGACTTCTGCCTTTTTCTTGTCAATGGGAAGGACTGAAGTCTAAATTTGGGTCTTTGTGCTGAAAGTATTTACACAATCTTATTTTAAAGGGGAAAAAACCCCCCACAACAACAAAAAAAAGAGTCCTCTCTGGGAAGGGGGATTGAGCAGTGAAAGCTGCACTTCATTCTTCTTAATATCAGGATTACCTTTTTACTAAACCATTTCTGACCCCAGGAGTATGCAGCAGCCAGGTAAACCAGAAACCTCAGCTGGAAGGTTGGACCTGCAGTTTCTGGCAAGAGGACAGTGGAAATCAGATAAAGCAGCTTGTACCTACCACCTTGCTGTGAATTAGCACCATCCGTGCGTTTCACTGCTGTACAATCAATTTTCAGAATAAGAGCCTTTTACATGGCCAAAGGGTTTAATTCAACCCTGTAATAAATGGCCAGCTAACAATGGGCCAAACTCAGCTTGGATGTTGCTCTAGTTAATTAAGGAGAGTAGCAAAGGGGCTAATTTTGGCAAGGAGTGTTGAAGTGACTGCCTTCAGAGACAGGGAAGAAAAACCCTTGCTTAGCTCACTGCATCCAGCTCTTCAAATGCAAATTAACCTGTCAACATCTGCATGCAGCCACCCAGGACAGCTGCAAAAAGGAGCTCCCTGCACCCAAAAGAAGGGCTGGGAATGTTTAGTTCCAAACAGCTATTTTGTAAAATAATTTCTAGTAAATAAGAATACATTTAAAGTGGTAAACTGAGCATCTGCTGCATGAAATGAATGGAGGACAGCATGTGAAAAGAAGCATATGTCAAGTATGCACTTCAGATGCATTGACTCCTTGCCTCCAAAACAGAGAGAATTTAAACATATTTGCAGCAAACACCGAAAAAAACTTGCCTTTGCAACCCAAAGCAAAGCCTTGAATAACAGCACAAGTTAAGCTTGGCCATACCTTGCCTTTCCTGTGGTGGAAGAGAGCAGTTTGTTGGATTTCAGCTGCTGCCTGGCTTCTTTTCCCGAGGCACCCGTCAGGAATGCCAAGCCCAGGCGGCTTTTGTTGGGAGCAGACAACGTCCCTTTACCAGCACATTAAAAAACCCAGAAACCAAGTCCCTGCTGGAGACAAATCCTACCAGATTTGGTTCATTGGAGGGAAGACAGAAAAACATCCCTGTGCTCTTTACAGGGTACCTTATCTGCCAGTGTAAGAGACAGTGACATCCTTACCGGGGCTGATTCCGTACAGTGGGAACAGTCTCCAGCGCGGGAAGGGCATTGTTGGTGACTCAATCTCTGTCTCCAGTACACTGCAACTCAGGGAAATTGCATTTCAGTATTTCCTTGAGCCCCTTATCCCCAGACAAAGTCTCTGCTGACTTGACTGAAGCTCTTACTTACAAAACAAGTACAGGGTAAAGCCCCTTCAGAGAAGGAGAGGTTGGATTTCAGCTCTGAGGGGTGAAACTCTTCTTTGAGGAGAATATTTGGAGGGAATATTCTTCTCTCCCTTTCAGTATTATAGGGTATAGGACAAGCTCTGATGTCCCTCTTTTTTGTGAGGGGAATAATATCCCTATCAAAGCTGGGATGTGTGTGAGGTCTGTCTTACCTGCTGAGGCTTTGCTAAGGTTTTGGTTACGGAGCCAAATCTCCTGGTGCATCCACCTCCTTAGGAGATGGCCCCCTGAGGAGAGAGGGAAACCAGAATGGAAACAAGCCAATAGCAGCTTCTGCAGAAACCCTTTTGCTATGATAATGTGGTATAATTAAATGGGACTCATAAATCCCAGAGTTATAAAAACCCATGGCTTGTAACAACACTTTTACTCGACTGTGGGCTTTCAGGTTGAATCAGGGCTGAGCAAATAGTAAAGATCTTTGGCTCAGCTGACAGTGTTGGGCTTTGTCCTGCTCACCTTGGCATCCTGTAGCATCTTACTAACACAAAGTGAGAAGGCAAAAGGGGGAAAGCCTCTAGAAAATCCAGAAACCTGCCACACATCACTGTGGTTCGCAGGGAGAACCTCAGAACGGAGACGTCTCTTCCTGTCCCTCCTTTGCTTGTGTTCACTTCAATATTTTCCCCCCCTGATCCCAGGAATTACAATCACAGGAACCAAGAGCCACCATTGTACTGCTGATGAACTGACATGGCCCAGCAGCAGGGCTGGGATTTAATCCCCTTGGCTTCAGAGCAGCACAGTGTGCTATTGAGTGTGTGTCCACATGGCAACAGCCGTGGTGCTCCAAGAATTCCATTTCCACGGTGCCCCTGGGCCTTGCCTTGACATCTTCATTGTTCCAGGGTGAAATAAATTTAAAAACAAAAATAAAAAATCCAAGGGCAGTGTAAATGCAGTGCAAAGTCCAGAATGCTACAGAACAGGGTTGCCTAATGGTTAATTTAGAAAGGAACATATCATTAAAAACGTATGAAGGTGGCTACATATTGATGCTGTATAAATATTTAAAGGGATGCCTCTCGTAAGGGCAGAGTTCCAAGCTACACCTAAAATAACGTGTGTGAAAGAAAATTAAACGAATATTTCACCATTTGGACTTGTTTAATCTGCCTTGGAAAGGCTTTTTATGCCCAGCTACTGAGCATTAGTACGGGAAAGGATATCAGACAAAACTCATTTTTGGTGTGATTCTACCAAAGTCAGCAGAGTTAAAGTGAACATGATTTTTCTGGCCTTTTAAATAGAGTGTAATTTTCTCCATGGGTAGTTATTAAACGCTATTGAGAGAGATTGTGGCTGCTGTTGGAAGGGCTTTCTGGAGAGGTCACTGTGTCCCATGTGAATAACACCAGGGAAAAACCAGGAGGTTTGTAGTTTTTACAACTTGAGGAGCTCCTGGAGGCTCTAACGCCACCACACGTCACTGCCCTGACCCAAAGCTAAGAGCACACATCTATTCTGGGTTGAGATATCCTGGCTTGACATCCACTCCTACAGTACAAGAATTCTGCCCCTAGAAATGGCTTGAAATATTGGAGGGGGCATTGCAACAGATATTCATGTGGACATTCGGCCCCATCTCCGTCAGAGGGGACGTGTTCCTTAAATTCACTTTCTGAGGCTCAACTGCTCCATCTTGACATTTTGGGGCTGTCAGGGTTTCTGTGCCTTTCACCAGCTCTCCTGTCTGAGAGAGGAGACATATCTCCCTATCCTTGTGATCTGGGACTCAGATTCCTGTACCCGTCTCTGCACATGGGTCAGTTTGAAGAGTCCAAAAATGCCCATAAGGCACCTGCTGCATGTGCCCTTCCTTCACTCCCATCTCCAGGACTGCTCCTTCAAGGCACCTGGGTTTTCTTTCTGCCTAAGGACCTGCCGTTTCCCGGAAATAGGGATCAATCCTCAATCCTCAGGCAGAGCAGCACCAAAATTTGGATTGTGCAAAAATCAAGATAAATCTTAAAGGGGGGGGGAGGGAGGGGGCAAACCCAGAGAATTATTTAAGCATTTTACAAAAAGCCTAATGTCCTCTTGGGATGAAAATGGGAACACATGAGACCTCATAATTTATATATGTGTTAACTTCCCACTGGTGAAATTAAAATGCAAAACAGTGTCTAAACAAAATTGTGGAACTCTGTCCCTTGGGATAGTTAAAAAATGAAATGGGCAAAGCATCTACCAGGGGATCTGTTCTTACCCTTGGAGGACTTTGGGCTGGATCGTAGGTATTTTCTCTCTCTCACAGCCACAATGCTGAGCTCCAAGAAAGGATTTGTCTGTGCAATAGAGTGAAGCTCAGCAATAATTACCCATTGTGCTCTGTGATGAGCCATCCCTTTGGTTCCTCAGTAACCCGTGCACCTGGACTTTAACTAAAACCAAATAATATGCACAGAAAACATTTTTATGTAAGAGGAGGTGAACATCACTAAAAATCAGAGAGCCTTTGTATGGCATGCCAAACTGCTGAAGCGAAAAAATGTCTTCAGTGAAAGGGCTCAGATGTGAGCATGTTTCAGTGCACAGCTCCAGGAAAAACTCTGATAATAAATGTGAGCTTGTTATCGTTGCTTTTCAGTGGGAAGTAAAGCCGGAAGCAGGGTCGTGCTGGCTAATTGAAGCTTACATTTTCATTCAAGCACTGCATTTTAATTATAAACTGGTGACACAAGTGTCACTTAGTTCTTACCCTGTTTTAAGTGTGCCCACGTATAAAAAATATTTTCAGTTATTAATTTATTCTTGTGATCATATTCATTATCCTACATTATGTCTACCAGGCACGTGTCTAATGACATGTTTGATACACGCTAATTCTTATGCCTCTTTTAATACAGGGCTTGCACAGACATTTTAGGCTGAACACGGTGCCAGTTGGCCACCAAACCAGGTGCACATTAATGCTATAAAATCAGCATTAGGAGCTGTGTACCCATATTCTGGCCAGCTGCAAGCACTTGCTCAGCCCTCCCCGGGGCACAGAAGTCATGCCAGAAAACGGGATAACCTGTGGGAGTAGCTGCATCCAGCACTGGAGCCTGGAATGCTGACGGCGAGGTCCTGGCTGCCCAGGTCTGGCCCTGGTCCTGAACCACTTGCCCTTGGTCCAGCTCCTCAGGTCCTGCAGAGCTGAGCATGTTGGTGCTTTGTGTGGCCAAAGCCCTGGGTAAGGCTTAGAATTCAGGTGGAAAATTTCTGGCCTGTTTTTCCCTCTCTAAGGGGTTTTGCTGCTGTGCCCAAAGACTGTCTCCAGCTCTCGTTGCCCTTTCCATACAGAAATTAAAACAAAATGAGGGAAAAGGTCACTGGGAATTGGCTACCAAGAGAAACTAAGTAAGTCATTAAAAATCAGACCTAGAATACAAGTGAAAACAAGGGAAATATCCCTAGAAAGCAAGTTATGAGGGTAAATCTCTTTAAAAGACATGGGATGGAATAGGATAGCTATGTTTTTCCCCTCTTAATTTGCTACCAAACCATAAAGAGGATTCTATTTTAATAAGCACCACCGTAGCAGGACACTGCAAATGAATTGTTGGAGCGGCTATAATTCGCAGTGGTGCTGTGAACACAGCCCCAGCATCATACCTAAATACTACAAGCTTTATTTCAGGTCTTGCATCTTTAAGGATCCCAAAGCACCTCGGAACCATCTGCATTTGTCAGCGCTAAAGGCAAGGACAAGAGCACAGCAAAACGTGCAGAGCGAAGGAGAAACGCTTCCCACCCTCTGGAGCCAACATTCAGTCTGCTGAGGAGAACCACAGGATGTTTAATCTCAAAATTAGCAGAGAGAGGCATAGCTTTGGATAAATATTTCTGGAAGCACCTAAGTAACTTCAAAAGTGAAATTGGGTTGACTCTGGATGCAACATAAGCTTGGACAGAGGTCATAAGCCACAGCCTTTGGAATGACAGCTCATTGTTGTGGAGAAGCTTTTGTTGACAGACAAAAACGTGTTTTCACAGTGGGCAGAGCTGGGGGGACGTGGACCAGCTCTGATCCAAACATAGGGTGGGCACATCCAAGTAGCTCCAAGCTTGAGCCAAGAAGCTCAGCCTCTTGCTACGTTCATTGGCTTGGGTTCAGCTCGCGTATAAATGGAGAGGGGCCTTTGGACTCGAGCTGTTTGTGTCCTACTGGTCCATCTGGAAGAGGTTGGTCTGCCTGCAAAGAGCACACCAGTGAACCCAAAATTGCTGTAATGGAAATAATTGACATCCTGCTGCTGGACAGCAGGAGGGTGAGGATACAGACCCAACTGGTCAGGGTTATGAACTCAGGTTTAAGAAACCATTCCCAAACTGTTACTGAGCTCCCAGATTTATTAATTGATATTTTATCATGTCTAGGAGAGCTCTGCTTGATACTGACATTTTCCAGCAGTTCCCCTAATAAAACCCAGCTGAAATCATTAATAATGTCCCTGAGCTCTAACTGTACAGAGTAAACTGCTGTCAGTCGGGTGGATGTCAGGTGGCAGAGCAGGACTAGGAGGTGTTAAATCTGGGAGGAAGCAGTCTGGGGCTCTCTGGCTTTGCACTGAAAATCAAGCTCCTGAAGTTTTGGTAGTTCACAATTCCCCAACAATCACCCTCCCATCCTCAGCAGAGGGAGATTAACATCCATTTTGGGCTATTGACTTCACTGGCTCAAGTCACAGGGCTCTGTTCAGTGAATTCGAGGGCTTCAACCCTGTTCACGATCCCTGTGGATAAAAATGTGCTACGACACAATGCAACTTGCTGTTTTATCAGCTGGCTAAAACCAGACCAACACACAAAGAAACCAAGGGTAGCTAATTTTGGATTAAAATATATGCAAGTATGTAAAGGAGCATCGCTACAGTGTACTTGAATTTAGAACATCCACTGGACAGAGATGATTAAAGCCCACTGTTGCCATTAGTGAGTCATACACGAAGGAGTATCGCTGACTTTCATATCTGGGTACCTTTGAAAGCTCAGCCTAAATAGTCACAAGGTTAAGAGTCTGTTATTTCATTTGCTTGCAGGCAGCTGAATGCTGGGGGCTGAACTTTAAAAAACCCCCAGAGAGTGGCATTTCTTACAACAACATCATCCAGTGTCTTGCTGTCACTGACAGTGGGTGAGCCATGAGATAGGTATGCACAGCTCTCAGATAGGTATAAGAAATAACTTATATTTTAGATTTAGGCAATGTTCCTCTGGCGAGGTCCTATTTCAAGTCATAATTGCAACATGTCATGGTTCCTTCTTAATGCCTTGCAGCAGCAATAGATAAACTGTGCCTCTGGGATGCAAGGAAGACAATAACAATCCCAACGTTACTGAATGCTGTGTATTTGGACAGGAGAAAATATTTGGTCATCCATATTCTACCCGGAATTGCTTTATTTAAAAAGTATAAATGGGAGAAAACTGATCTGAAACCCCCGGCGGAGAATTGGCAATGACTTAAAAATGGTTATTAACTTAATCTGGAAAAAAAACCCCTGGCAGCTCAACAAGGGTGGTAATTCCTCCCTGAACTGGGTCCCTCTCCCACTCCAACAGGGGATGCTGAATATCTCTGAAACATTTGGCATTATCAAGCTAACGGGACTGGCTAAGTGAGAAACATTCAAAGGGCAGAACTAAGTGGCACAATTCCAAAACAGCAATTAAAAGGCGGAATGCTTGAAAAAGAACAATAAAAGAGGTTAATTTGTATCAGGGCTTGGCAACCAGCACAGGAAATACTGTAATTCCATAACGTGCTCTCCCTTCATCTGCCTCTTCGTATCGTGACAGCACGTTTATAATGTATCATTCCTTCACATATAAGATTTGACAAGAAATGACTCAATTCCATTGAGGAAGAACTTACAGGGCTATTTGTAAAGCGAGCAGGAGGCTGGATAAAACCTGGGAAACAAGTAAAGCAGGTAGTAAGAAAAGAAAACCCAAACTCATACCTTTGGACAAGTATATTATTACACATTTTTCATTGACAACATAAAACCGAGTGAAGATGCTCAAGAGTTAAGAAGATAAATTAAAACCCTAATTTCTACCTTGGGCAGTATCTACCGGTTTTCTAAAGAAAGATTATTGCACTGTCATTGAAAAGTTAATTTCTGAGGTATCTTTTCGGCAGAAGGAAAGTTACAACAGTTCAGCAAGGAGAGGAGAAAAGAGAAAGAGAACAAAGATGTTAAAATGACAGGATGCCATGGCAAGGAGGAGAAAGAGGGGCTAGACTATCTGCCAGGCTAAATCAAGAACTGCTTCAACACTTTCACTGCATTTGACTCACAGCATGCAACAACTGGCAAAAATGCCCCCAGATTTGAAGGGAAATCTAGATAAAGTCTGTCTAGGCTGGGCTATCCATCCTGCAGGCAGCTTGCCCAGGGGCTTACTATTTTGAGATAGCAGAGAGGCCACTTGTCATTAATATTATGATAAATCTCAATCTAGAGAAAGCCTCCACTGTTGCTGTGGTCCCCAGCACCTCTGTGTGCCCCTCCAAAGAGTCAAAACAATCCCTCTGAAAGAAAAACTACGAGCTGAAGGCCAGGAAAGAGCCACCTTCCATGCTAAAATGTGGAAGATAAAATCAGCTGATGTACTTTGGGAGTGGAGACAAATAACCAAAGGAAACAGCTATCTGGGAGTGGGAGAGGGGGGACAAAATATATTGTGATTTAACTCATCAAAATATGCTGGAAAAGTGGGAGGCTTTAGAACAAGGCAGAAAATAGCACGAAGCCCTGCACAGCACTGGAGCTGTCTACAGAAAACATCCTTTTGTTCTGAAGTCCTAAATGTGTATCAGCCTCTCAGACATATGGGCAGTTGTGCATTTATCCTGTTTATTTTACTACTCCTGTGCATCCTGCCTTGCCATCTGTTGGTAGGAATTTGGATGCTGAACCGTTAAGTCTGCGACATAATAAATACCAGTAAACAGAAACCTAAAATGAAGATAAGCACCAAGTAATGTTTGGAAGCAGGACCAGTTTTTCAGTTTGATAGTTTGATTTATTTCCTGAGATGAGTCTTGGCTCAGAAAAGAGGGACCAGCAGGAAAAGGTCCAATTGAAGGGACAGATCTACAATCCCTTCTCTTATATTGGCTTCATATTGGCATAATTCCACCGCCTTCCTAGAAAGCAGTTAAATTTATGTAGGTGGAGAATCAGACTTAATCCTGTCCCTCAAGGAAGACATGTTTAAACACCAAATATTGCATGTATAAAACATAAGTTGCAAGCAAAATGCTTCAAACCCAGTTAAAGTGGTGTTCATGCATCTTCTCAGAGCTGGGCAGCCCTATCACCGTGTCCCAGTTTTTCCACATCTTCGTTTCCATTTTATTATTAGAATGAGAGGAAAGTGGGTGGGAAGAAAGCACAGTTATCCCTCCTAGTCAGGGGCAGAAAAATAAAGTAACTGGCCCCAGATCAAGCAGGAAACCTACTGAAGCCCAGACTCACAAGCCCATCCATCTTCCTCCTCCCCCCTCTCCATTTTCAGTTTGGGGATACAGGAATTATACAGAAATTGCTGCTCTTTGCCACACAAACCACAGAGACACCAACTAAATAGCTGGGAGCTGAGAGGTGTTAATAAAGACTTCAAATTACACTCAGTACCTAAGTACTCCTACCTCCTCAAAGGAATTAGAGATGAGATGAGATGAAAGCAGTACCTTTCCTTCCTATATTTTTTCTTCCTTTCCTGTGTTTCTGCAAAGATACACAAGGCTACAGAATAGAGATATCGGACACCCCCCCTTCTTCCCCAGTTTTTTATGAGGTTCAGGTGTTTTGCACCTGGGAAGATTGACCAAAGCCACAGGTTGCACAGCACAAGCTGAGCAGACCGTGACCCAGAGAATGGGACAGGACCTACTGCAGGTGTTGAAATCTTACAGGAACAAAAAAAAAAATGCATTGTTGTATTCTCCTGTTTCACCAGTCTGTACTGGTGGGAGTCAGCATAGCTGCCAAGCCCTGGTGAGGTGCAACAGCAACGAGCTCCTGCCAGTATCTAAAAAGAGTCATAAAAGCCCACAGCAGAAGGTCAGTTAAAGGTAATGGCTCCTGGAAGAAGCCCAAAGACTACATTACATCATTGCAAAGGTCCTCACCAACCCCAAAATGACTTACTATGGCTCTGACAGACACTACCACAAATGCCATCTGTCAAATCCTTGGAATACACAGAGTAATTATATACAAAACAGAAAAGCAACCACAGCACAACACAGCCACAGGTATCCTATTTGTACTGCCCAACACCTCCTAGACTCCTCTGAAACCTTCACAGAGCAATCCTGAAACCGAGGTAAGATTAATATTCTCCACGTTGCATCTTGCACAGATGAAGAAGCTTTACAGCTGGATTACAAATGTGCTTTCATTGGTTTCCAGCCTTAGGGGAGCATCGCTAATGCACACAAAGTCTTTGGGTTCTAAGTTTTGCACTGGGATATCTGACATGCTGAGAGCCACAAGAAAAAACCAAAACCTCCGTGTAGCCTGATAGCTCCCTACTGGCTATAGAGCAGATCGAGTTCAGGAAAGCAAATTAATTCATTAAAGTGACATATATTCAGTCAATTAGCTTCAGATCCCTGTTCCATAGAGCATCTCGGGAAGAAGGGATGTTTTGTGACATCCATACGGTCATTTGAGAGCCTCTGTCACAAATGTTCAAAGAGGTGCATTTAGGAGATCTGTGCTTTTTTTTTTTTTTGTATTTGAGAACAGAGAACACCTTAACTCATCTTCTGCTGACAGCTCCTCCAGCACATTTCTCAGTATTTTAAAATATTTTATACTACGGACAATATTTCAAAGGGATTGAACTCTGCACCCACCAAGGCAGCTCCGAAGGCAGAAACTCTCTCTAACAAGTGTAATGCTCTTGAAAAAAATTAACCTAAAAAAGGCTGTTAAAAAAAAAAAAACACTCCACCAATTGCTGGCAAAACTGTGCTGCTTCAGCCACTGTTGCAACACTGACACTGGAGTGCTAAGAACTGCTTTTAAAAACAGTGAGTAAAGCACATGCACTTTCTCAACAGCACATGTTTTACCAGGGAAACAGAGATGGCATGAGCAGGATGTATGGAAAGAAAGAATGAAGACATGGGCTGAATCTCAGCCAGGTCTTTCTCTAATGGGTTTGTATTTGTTTTGAAAGATTCATGGATGAAAGTTCACTCTTCAGCAGTGCACAAAATGCATATATATTGTCCTAGAAATAGGCTACGCATCACAGGACAAGTTTTTCACAGCAGAGACGCCCATTTGTGTATTCTCCATTTGCAGCTTCTTTTCTTTCATAGTGTGAGTACAGGCTCACACACCTGGAAAGATTGAGAAGACCAACCACTTATTAATGTGCCTGTGGACACAACCTCCAAGGCAGGTCGTGCCTGATATTAGAGTGATTTAACATTTGCTCCTCACCAAATAAAACTTTGGCCATTGCATTTGAATATAAAGCCCACATTGTATTTAGTTTTTTACCAACAGCCGTGCTGCTGGGACTTCAGAGCTGTGCTGGGAGAATACTAAAGAATATTCATTCTCTTTGGATGAGCCATGAATTTGCAGTGTTGATGGAGAGCAGCCTGCCTTTATTTACTTGCCTCAAACATTTGTATAAGCATTTTTATTTTGTTTTCCAGAGTCTCCATGGAAGCAGCGCATGCGGGTGCTGCGGCTCCCGTGTTTGTGCACTTTCATCCAGGCTGGAGGACCTGCAAATAATTGTGCAAATGTGCATTTGTGCAAGTTTTCAAGTCATAAATGATTTACCCGATCCTCCCTCCCAGTTACAAATGTTCCAGCCACCCAGTCAGGAAGGCCACGTGGTTCCACGGGAATGAAATAGCCAATTGCACCACTTGAAAAGTAAATGGCGAACAGGGAAAACTAAAAGCAGCAGACACAATGGGTTCAAAGAGATTCATATGCTGAAGTGTTTAATAAAATACTCTCTGAATAAATTTAAATTACAAGTACATTACTTGCTTTCCTATCTTGATGTCACAGAGCCTGCAGAGAGCTCTGTTGTGAGCTGTCCTATTAACTTCGGCACGATTGTGCACCAAGATAAGCAGTTTCAGTGGATAAAGGGGTGTTTTTAACGTATTTTTTCTTTCTAGCCAAATATTACAACAGCAGATCCTCCTTGTGAATAAGACTGTGAGAGGCTTGCAAAGCTGTGCTGCACATTCACCACAGGAATAGGGGCTGCTGGGAAATTAGAGTGGTTTAATCTCTCTTTCTCAGATTAGGTTGGCCACAAAATAATTAATCATTTGCTGTGTTTGCAAGACCCTGCTCTGCACCATCTTGACAGGGATCAAGTGGACATGGGACAGAACAGCAGCCACCTGAAATGGGGCTGATTTGCTCCTATTGTTAATTTGTGGGTTGGGGTGAAGGTTTCAGGTGTGGATGGCTGCATGGGGGCTCCACCAGAAACTCTGCTGATATTTTAATTTCAGCTGACAAAGCTGAAATGGTGTCTTGGGCCCAGAAAACGAAAATCCAGCTTTGCCAGGGAGCTCACTTTGCCAGGGCTACCTCACTGCAGAGGCTCATCCGAGGAACATCCACTTCTCCTATGTGCACATCCACACCAGGAATTCTTTTCAAGAGTTTTCCCACCTAAGGCAATTACCTTGGATATAGCTTTTGAAAATCCAAGCAGAAATAGTGCTATTATTTAAAATCCACTCAATGAACCTCCTACCTCCACCTTTGGCAAACACACTAAGAGAACAAAATTGGGATTATACAGAAAAGAGTTTGACTGATGTATCATTAACGCTGCTTCTGGAGTGACTAAGCTCCATAGTAGTATCGACTACTAGTACTGAAACATGATTTCATCCCCAAGACAACTGCAGCTCCAAACAAAGATAATCTGCTGGATCCTCTGGATCCTTAAGCTGCATCACTCCAACCATCGTTACGAAGCAAATCTCTTGGAAAATGTTGCTTCAAAGAAAATCCAGGAAAATAATGAGGAACACCTAATAATTTAATTAGAAGGCTATTCTTTTCCATCCTGATTCAACAATTTTGTTTGGGATCTTGGAGCTGGGGATACTGAACAGGTGATTGTTCAAAATCCAGCATACAGGTTGTTTTATGGATACGGTTGAGAAATGTTTGAATGGGAAATTTGAACTGACCTGAAATTTGCTCAGCGAAATGCTTTATGTATGTCAAAAGCAATTTCAGAGGCTGCTTGAGGCATTTTCAGCTTCTGCACATTTGTGTCTTAGATTTGTCTTTTTGACATGAGTGAAATGGCAATTAAGACCATTAAAATAAATTAAGTAGGTTTTTATAATTATTACTCCAAAACACAAGAGTTCTAAAAATAGGGTTGAAGCCAGGCCATTTAATCACATATAAACATCTGCAACTGAATTATTTTCTTGCTATGTATGTCCTTGGAGTTGCAATATTATCCTGGTATTACTAAAAGACCCAGCCTCCGACTGAGCGAGGCTCTGAAATGATCAAGGGAGTGTTGTTTTAAATCAGCTTCTAGAAGTGGTTTTACTATTACAAGAAACAAAGGAATGTTTCCATGTTGAAACCAAAGTCCCATGGTATGGTTTAAAACACGAATATTTTAATGTATCTATAGATTTTATCTTACAAACCAGAACACACTGAAAAAGTAGGAGAGAACGTAGTCTATGCTGCTCATCTCTGTGAACAGATGACAGCTTTCTCAAATTGTCCATTCTTAGCACATATTTGACAACTTTAAGATTTGCAACTTTATAATTTGATTATGAGCATTTGAATTTTGAGCAGAGCAGCTCGATTGCTGCTGGATGGATGGGTCCCATGAAAAGCCTTTTTATCCCCCGGATTGACAGAGATTTAAGCTTCACTTGCACACAACTCCTGGGTGCAATTTTTCACCAAATACCCTGGCAAATGCAAGGTGCTAAGGGAGGCACCAGCGCTGCCCAGTGATGCAATGAGACTGGAGATGAGCCGCGTTACTGGGCAGTGTTTCAGCACTGCCCATTTCTCACAGCTCCCCTGACTTCTTGTCTTTTAAATAAACTTCTGACTTACGCCCTGTTGAAATCAAGGCCAAAATTCCACCAGTCAAAGCTGCATTTCATTTCTATGTACGATATTACTGGGAGACCACACAGAAACCCTGACATTGGGAAACTCAGGGATTTTTCCCGGAGATGACAGGCCCATTCTAGCTGAGCAAGCTCAGCAACTCCTGCAAGATGCAAACAAAGTTGTTTTCCGTGGAAAAGACACTAGGACAAGCTCAGTGAAGATCACAGGATTCAGTTCAAGTGGAGGAAGCTCAGCATCTCTCAAGCAAACTCAGGAGCCCTCAGATGCAAGCCCTCGTTTTGCAGGTGCCATAAAAGCCCATGCTGAGAGTTAGATTCCCGTTAGGAGTCATAAAGCCAAGCATTGTTATTACCTGTAAACCTTCACATTTCAGTAATTCTTTCTCTCTTGATCATCTAAAAATATTTCCTTGTACTACAGCTATTCTATGTATGCATACTATTACCAGGTAGCAAATCCAACATTTTAGGAGAAAAACCTTACACTGTAGCCTCAAATTGTCAGCAAAAGGAGAAGATGAGAACAGACGTGAGGATGAGGTGCTCCCACCACGCCACAGCCTTTTCTGGGGAGAAAAACCATTCTGAACACAGCTGCGACTCTGAACCAGAGCTGGGCTCATCTGGGCTGCACTGTCTGTCAGCTGGAATAAACCACAACCCCAGGTTGGCAAAGTTCACATGTGCTGAGCTGGGCTGATGGAACTGGGTGCACAGCAGCCTGTCCACCAAGAGCACCACTGAGGGGGGAGAGACTCTGGGGTACCCCCACCCCCGGGAGCCACAAAGCAGCTCAGCAGAAGTGAACAGCTTCCCTCCACACTCTCCCTTTCCTCCAGCATCACAGAGGCTGCTCGCAGAGGGAATGGACCCAGCAGCTGAGGGGCTTCAGAGCACCCGTGGCCCCTTTCCTGAGGATGTGCTGGTTTCCCACGGTCAGAGCTCCCCGCTCTCGCCTGACAGATGTGGTTTCCCAACTGGGCTTCCCGATCCGCTATGTCAAATCCTCCGAACACCCATGTGCTTCTTTGTCCCGGCAGTTACCGCCGCGCCTTCTCCACAACTCCATTTTTCAGAGCGGGAGCCACATGTTCGGTCTCTGCGGGGAGCGGGGTGTCCCTGCTGCCCAGCTCTGCCGCTAAAACACTCATCTTTTTATTGTAATATCATTCAGCCTGACCCTTGAGCTGTATTAAGTAACCCCGAGCCCACCACGAAGCACCTGAGCGGTGGTAACACCACCTGCACCGGGCTCCCGGTGTGTCTGTCTGAGGCTAGATTGGGAGGAACCGGAGTTCCCGCTGTCCTGCCTGAGAGCTGTGGCTGAGCCCCAAAGCCCCTGAAGCCAAAGTCCCGGGGGGGCGCCAGCCCCGAACCCTGCAGGGCTCAGATGCGCCCCAAGGCACCCAAACGCCCCGACCCCGCCAGGAGCCCCCCAAAACCCTGAAGCCCCGGCGATGGCCGAGGAGCGAGGTCGCCCCCCTGGGCAGCGCTCCCCTGGGCAGCGCTCCGCATCCCGCCGCCGGTTCCCATGGCAATGTCGGAGATGCCGGTTGCCACGGTAACGCCATCCTCCTCCTCGGCCGTGTCCGAGGCACCGGCGCGGCACCGGCCCCGGCCCCGGCTCCGGCTCGGGCTCGGGCTCGGGCTGGGCTCTGCCCGGCGGCTCCAGGAGCGCAGCCGGGTCCCCCCGGGAAGTTGCTCCCCCCCTCCCCGGCGCGGCCGCGGTACCTTCGAGGCAGCAGATCCTCCAGAGCCCCGAGTGCGTGAGATCGCCCCGCGCCTTCCGCGGCGGCCCCTGCGCCTCGTCCGTCGTGATGTTGGTGCCGTTGCAGATGTGGGCGCTGGAGTAGAGCCAGTAGTCGGTGCCGATGGCGATGGCCATGAGGCTGAAGGCGGCGAAGGCGCCCACCGTGGTCAGCAGCATCTGGACGCCACGGTCACACCACACCATGG
>VYXB01003839.1:108929-302814 GCA_013397135.1 Pachyramphus minor
CCGCCCCGGCCGCGGGGAGAGGCGGCGAGCGAGGGAGGGGCGGCCCGGCCGCGGCCACCGCGGGCACAGACCCCTCCCGACACCCCCGACGTGATGCTGGGGATGACCCGGCCCGCAGCGCCTGGTCCTCAACCCGAGCATCGCTCTGGTCCTTTGGGCCGGGCGGGCTGGGAGCGCCGTGACACGTCTGAAGTGTTCCGTCTCTGGACGTGCTCAAGGCCAGGTTGGACGGGGCTTGGAGCTACCTGGGCTAGTGGAAGGTGTCCCTGCCCATGGCAGGGGTTGGCATGAGGTGGTCTTTAAGGACCCTTCCAACCCAAAGCATTCTGTGATTCTGTGAAATTCAGAGGGGTAAAGGTGTGAGGGTTGGGCGAGTTTGGCTCTCAACCTGCAACACGCCAGAGCCCAGCCAGGATCTGTCTGCAGAGCAGGAAGGTGTTGCCCACTCAAGGGGTGCAAAGCTCTACACCTCCACTTCTCGCTCTCGGGTGGGTTCCACACCACTTCTGCTGCATGGGCTGCCCTGGAAATCACCGTGGAAACGGTGCCAAGCATGGTGGGGACGAGGTGTTGCAATTCCAAGAAGATGCCCACATTGCTGGGGATCTACAGCAGAGCCAGCGAGGGGGGTTAGCCATGATTTCCTCCTGCAGCCTCACTCTGTGATTAGTTACACAAGGAGGTTGTAGGCAAGTATTTGGGTTGCTGGTTTTCTCCTTTTTGGAAGGGGATGGAGAGAATCCAGCACCTGAAAATATTTTCCTTTGGAAAACCAAGGGGAGAAATATCGACACCATTTTTGTCGCGTTATCCTGTCTTCCACCCCTCACTCTCATCACTGCGAGTTGACAAGTCGGTCCTGCCTCCACCTCATCCAAATGACAAGCCAGATGAATGGGAAGGCTTCCTGATCAGCTAATGCATTTGTGTGGAGGGAACGTGGCAGCACACCAGTTTTATGTATATGAATTAGGGAGTGGGAGGACAAGAGCTACAAACCTCGAGAAATACAGCGCTCTTGGAGCAGTGCGTGGATGGCTGCAGGTGCTTGTGTGACTCCACTGCTCAGCATACCAACGCAGGGAAGCTTTTCAGCTGCTCGTCCTTTTTCAGAAAAACTGGGAAAGCAAAAAAGCAAATACAAATTAAAAGCTGGTCTTTTATTTCGCAGAGACCTCGGCAAACTGCTCAGACATGAAGCCTATAAACACAGAAGAGCTCCCAAGTTAGATGCTTGGCTTAAGCACGTAAATTATGCTTTTCTTTTCAGTTTGTAGGTCTATCAGTGCCTTGGCAAAAATCACCTTCTAAATGAATGTCTCCATTAGGGACGGAAGAATGAAATCAGGTAGACTCAAAGGCAGAGTGAAGCCTCGTTCAAAAAACCTGGATTGAGCATTTAAGTTTAATGAGGTTCAACAAACTTCTCATTTAAAATATATGTTTGTACCTCTGGGCTTCAGGGGTTTGGACAGAGTGGGAAAATGAGATACTGAAACAGCAGGAGAGAAGCTATTTCCATAGCTCTTTAAACCCATCGAGCTTTAATTAATATTATTTATTTGTATTACTGTATTGTCTGGGAGAGATGCTTATGGCTGTCTCTCCACAGCGAGGAGCAGAGGGAGGGGAAGAGCTGGGTGGGCTTTAACCAGGGCAGGGATCCCACATGGCACAGAAACATCCTCCTCAAGTACTCCCAGTCCACATGCACCACAAGAGACAGGACAAATGATGGTTGCTCTGGTGGCTTCTCAGCAGCCTCCACCAGCAGAAAGGGGACACACAACACCAGGGTTTCCATGGGCTCCCAGCCACCAGCCCTGCAGTAACACTCCTACTGATTGTGCAAGGTAACAGCACATTAACAGAATTTATTAATAAAATATCCTCTTCCTTTCCCTCCCATTTTTGCAAAGAAGACATCTGTTTCTGTTTCTACTGCCCCAAGAGAAATAACTCAGGCTCCTGAAGGGTTACAGAGCAGCATCCGAGGCAGGCAATCATTTTCTGCCCAAGCTATCTTCTTTAGTTTAAAAATGTTCTCTATTCTTTTGAAATGCATGAAGTAGATTGTGGGAGAGCTAATATTATATTCCACTACTGAAAGCTGGTGGAGTATTTTACATTGATGTCTGGCTCTAGTGATTTTCTAAGGATTTTGAATTCATTAAATCCAACCATTGAATAATCTCCATTCGTGGCGGAAGGAAGGCAGAAGTGCTTACGCTCTTCAACAGCAAAAAAAGCGTGTAGTCTTTTCTTAAACACGAAATCTGTCTGACCCTCTGGATGTAGGAAAGGTTGCCCACCATGTAACCTTTGATTTGCAGGCTTTGCTTCTGATACAGCCTCATAATACTGCCATTGAATGTAGCAGCAGAGGAGCCTTGGCAGGGTGTTTTGCACTGCAGTAGCCTCCTCCATCCTCAATCAGAATTAAGACCCAATTGTTCCAAGCTCAGACCAGGGACAGAAGCTCAGGACAATGAGGAGAGAGAGCCCCACAGCGTCTCCCTGTGATTTGGCACGACACTGTGCAAGGACAAGAGTCCAAACCCAGAAATAATTCTTACCCTGGAGAAACAGAAAACTTGAAACAGAATTGTTTTGATTCCTTGACGTTGATGTTCGAAGCTTTAAATGAAATCTTGTGCCTGATCATTTTATTTCTGAACTGAAAAACAGTTACTTTGGAGACGAAACTTTGGCTTTCGCTGAATTCAGTGAGAGCTGTCACTAATAAATCTTGCCTCAGAGACACCACCAGTATCAGAAGAAAACTGCAAGATGTTACCATTGAGCATTACTGCTGCTAAGTGTCAAACACATTGACTCGAAGAGATTAGAGTTTTTAATTTTTTTCTTTTAAATTTATCATCTAGAAAAATAACACCAGAATTTCAGTAAAAGAAACTTTTTGAAATTGCTTGAGAAGAACTCGAGAGAGTTCTTTTCCAGGATGAAAATAATCACTTCAATTAAATAGAGCTTTTGATGTAGATACAGTCTAACCATCATCAAAGCCCAGAACAGATATTTCATCCTCCCTTGTTCTTTCTCAGCTTTTAGCTATATGCATGTGAGAATGAATTTCAGCATCTAGGAATGTCCCAAGGCTATAAGGACGTGTATCATTGGTGATTGTCATCTCCTGTAGGTCTTAGTGTCTTTCGTATCAAATTCAATGCTCATATCGAGGAAAAAAATTCCTTAATGACTTCCTTCAGATTATGCTACGGATGGAGAACTGGAGAAATGTTTCATGCATTTTGTCCAGTGTTGGATAATCTCCTTTTGTCCACAGGGCAGTGGTGGGATTCGATTCAACTCACCAGAGTAGCAGCAGAGCTTCCATCTCCAGCCTGAGCAAAGTACCTTTCAAGATCTCTGAGCATGGCAGAAGGTACCAGTTATGTCATAGGTATGTTTAAGAAGGAGTATTACTAAAATTGTTCCTGGAACTACATTTTCATGTACTTTGGAGGAGATTTTGTAGATTATCATGATACCTACTGAACTACCTCAGGAGACCTTTACAGAGCTGGATCCAAATGATTTGCCAAGCTCATAAGTTCAGTGGCAAAACAAAGGTGAATTCTCTTCTTTCTGTGGGCTGGTACAGTACCTGACTCACAGACCCACTTATTCTTCCCTATTATCATTCATCATATATTGCAAGGACATCATGTCTTTCACCTCTGAGGAGCCCAGTCTGTGTGGAGGGTCCCCTTCCTCCAGCCAGGCTGGCAGAGAAGTCACCACCACATTTCAGAGGGTTGAGTCCGGGAAGGGATGAACTTGAACCCTGTTTGAGGCATTATAAGGCTGAATTTTTTTTTTTAGTCCTTCACAAAATCATCTGGAGAGAGGGTGAAGAGTTTCAGGTCGTCCTTCAGAGCTGAACAAACAGTCATCCTAAAGGAAAAATATCGTTGTGCCTTGCCACTTGAGGGACAACAGCTTGGCCTCGATTCTATTATTCCTTTTAATATATTAAATATTCTTTGGCTTAGTCATGGGAAGCAAAGCAACACAACTGCTTTCTAATAAATAAAATGTGCTCAGAAGCAACTCTGAAGCTTTCCAGATAACTGCATTTCGCGTTTGCCAGGAAGCCAGATGCTGCTATTGGAAACGTAGCTGCTATGGTTTTGTCATCTGAGCCTAGGAATTGATACCCAAGAATGATGTGATGAGACAGACTCAATGACAGCACTGCTCTTTCTATAAATAATTTGAAGAAAACTTTTTTCATTAAAAAAAAAGAGAAGTATTTTTTTGTTAGAGACTTGCACAGCAAACCAGAAAATTAAAAAGGATGGGCATGCTGTGATTGAATAGGGCCAACAAAGGAACATGATACACACAATTTATAGAAGAATATATAGCAGGTCTCACATATTTTACACTACACAGGCTGTATTTTTCCCATGATACCAATAGTTATGAAACTCGTTATCTTTTTGACAATGGAGAAATGGAATATTATTCCTTTACTTGCTTGATCATGTCAAATGTCAAAGCAAATTATGAATGCTTGTCCTTCAAACACTCAGCCCTCCTGGTAAGATATTAAATATCAATAGTATTCACATCCAGCTATAGAATGAACTAATATTACACACATCCCACAGATCTAAAGTTCACTGTGCCTGTTACCTGCCATGCCATTCCATCTCTCCAGTCCTACTTCTTCTCCATGTCTTAAGAAGTGGGAAGTTCATTGCAGTGGCAAATGCCACATTAATGATTACCTGGAATATGAGTTCTATCCATGAGCAGGGGTTAGTCCTGAGTTTAAACTGTTAAAAAGGGCACAGGAGAAAGAACAAGGGGTTAATAGCAGCCTTGATTTTGCACCGTATTTCAAAGGATTTAGAGAGGCAGTGTCCCAATGAGACACTATGGAACTTTCTAGCACAAGGAACCTGCTAGAAGTGCAGTGAAAAAACTCATTATCTTTTCTGATATTGGAGAAACAGATGTGCTGAGTGGGGGTTCATCCAGACAAAGCACTGCTGGAACAAGCTGTGCTCATTCTCAGGGCACCATCCAGAGGGAAGTACAAATTCTCCTTGGGAATACACTACAGTGAGGAGGGGGGTGGAGAAAGGCAAAAAAAAAAAGCTTGTGAGATTTTCTCATTCCATCATCAGTCAGACCTAATTCTGCACCTGTAAAAGCCCAGCAACAGGCTGTTTGTGCTGTGCCAACACACACAGAGCTGCTCCACACAAATGAACGTGAACTTCAGACAGACTGAGAGATGGAACAGGGAGCGGGATGTCACGGAGATGGATTGTGTTTCCAAGGGCTCTCCCCAGGCCCACACATGTGTGTGTGTGTGTGTGCACATCCTGCTGATCCCTGCCAGGACTCCACAAACAAAGCAACATCAGTCTCTTTAACGTCCTTTTAAAAATAAACATATAAATCCTCCTTCAAACAAACGTTCCTCCTCAGACCTAAGGGGGAAGATGCCGTAGCAAAAGTCACATGAAGTGTAAAATGAGGCAATCTCCTGGGTGCTTATTGCCTCTGAACCACTGCACACCCACACACCCAGAGGGTGGAGGAGAACTACCCCTGGCCAGGGAGAGGGAAATTGCTGGCTGTATTTTAACCTGAAAAAAGGGCTTCAATGGGAGCGTGTCAGGAGGTGGATTGAGTGAAAGAGGTTTTTAGGATAAGTCTTAAATACTTAAATCAATCACGATAACTTGCTGCACTGAATTTATCTCCTAAGCTGCCTAAAGTAAATTCCTCAGATCTGTCTGAATAATTTGGAGCTGATAATGCAGCATTGGAGTGGGGAAGGCTGTTGCCCAGTGGAAGGATTTTCTCATTAGAATTTCAGCTGATTATTCACCAGAGAGATGGTCTTTTAGGAGCACACCCCAGCAGCTCCCTTGAAAAACTTTTATAAACATTCAGTTTAGAAGGTGAAATCATAGCTAGTCATTACTTCTGAGAGGTCAAGGATAGAACAAGCAGCTCAAACTAGGTTTATCTGATCCTCCCTGTGTTCTGATTCTTTTATTTCTACACAAGAGACCAGGAAATCCTGTTGGATCAGCTGGAACTGCAGTCTCTGGTGCTGAGCACAAGTTACCAAAAACACAGGCTTGATCAGATGTTTGTAACAGTTATGTGCCTGGAGAGCTGTTTTTCCATAGAATCACACTTGGGAGAAGGATGTTGAACCACGTAATCAGAGCTTTACTGGGAGACTCCTAAATGGACTGAGATGATCTAAACAGCAAGGCTTTAAGCCTGTCCCTGACAAGGATTTCTCATTCCATTGCTCTTCTCCACTTTCAATACAATTATTTTTCTGGACAGAGAAATCAGCAAGTGAGGGGAGATGGTAGGTGAGAAAGAGGGAGATCAAAGAGGGGGTTTTGCCAAGAAGAAGAGCAGAACTTTAAACCCAGTCCCAATTCACAAGCTAATTGAGGTAGAATAAATGCTGGAAGAGTCCCTTCACCTCTTCCTCATTTAGCAACTGTACATGGAGAGGCAAAATCCCCTTTCCACAGACTATTATGTGACAATAGCAGTGAGAAGAAGAGAAGCTGTAGCAATTATAACAAAACACCCTGGCACAGTGTTTTAATGAGCTGTAAATGCATCCAGCAGAATTCCATGAAGCCTTGCTGTCCACATTGCACTGGAACCGTAATTTGGGCTCTCACTTTTTAAAGCTACAGCAGTGTCACCATGAAGTATTTTGTTTGGGCTGAGTAAATGTAAATGGTGTATTTATTGATTTTTATCTCTCTTCACACCTCAAATGCTGCCTGTGTGCTCACCCACTGCCAGGTCACAGCACACTTACTCCTTCAGCAAACACCTACTCCACGGCTGAGCCATAAACTCTCTGGGACAGTGTCTTTAATCAGCATAACGTCCCAAGGGTTTCCTCTCCTCCCCTTCTTTTTCCAAAGAGACCCAGTGGTGACCCTGATGGAACACAAACCTCTGGAGGAAAAGCTGTAGGACCAGTAACTCTTTACATTCTATCAATGCCATGTATAAAATGGTTTAAATTTAGTACAGCTTAAGTCGAAATTTTTATACCTAACACAAAGATTAAGTCCATCCAGCTGGTAACAACTGTAGGTTATGTTTAAATTCTTCTCCATTAGAGAAGAAGAATGGTGGTGTGGATTTTTTGGGGGGAGGGAAAGAGCTCTACAATAGACATTTAGCAAGAAACTGTAAATGCAGAAAATTCTCTAAGAGGGCTTTTGTTACAGCAGTCAATCTATTGCTAATAAATGAACCAAACCAAAAGCAGCACCAAAGAAAAACCTCAAACCTCTTGTACTTAAAATTGTTGAGAAGAACATAATTCAGGAACACCTCAAAGGAGTAAGATCACAAACCAACACAACCTTCTCTCTTCCCCACCCAGAAACTCTTCTCAGAAGAGTATTTAGAAGAACATAGAAGAGATCAGGAGATTCTGGAGAGTCTGGTGGGACTTCACAGCCCTTCAGGGGTCCCCAGGCTGAGGTGGCAGCACTGGTGCCACCAGCATTCCTGCTCTGATGGATGGGGAGGTGCCAAGGCTGGGAGGAGCCCAGCCCAATGCTTCCCTTATCCCAGGGGCTGGCAGATTATCATCAGCTGGAAATGCAAGAGTAGCTCTGAGGAGGAGCAGAGCCCCATCCCCATGGTGGGGTGGCCAAACCCACGTGTTTCCAGTCCCTGAGCTCCTGCTTTGGTTTCCCCACCCTGGGCATGGAAAGGGCAATGCCAGGCTGTGCCCTCCAGAGCTGATGGCACTGAGTACAACGCTGCTCTCGAGAGCTGTCAAGGAGCACTCAGAAAACAGGAGGGTTTGGGTTTTTTTTGCCCAAGAGCACAAGACTCATCAAGGATAAAAGAAAAAAAAAAAATCAACAAAAAACCAGCTCAAAAGAAAAATGGCTTTTGGAGAAAGACAAGAAATTGCAGCAGCCAGAGCTGTGAAAAGCCTTGACAAAATATTTAACACCGGGAGATAGAGAACGCTTGCCAATTGCTAGAGCCTTCCTAATTCAGGTTATTAGATGGTTACTGCCACTGCTATTAAAAAGACACTATTTTTTAGTGATCTATGCAAAGAAGGGCTGGAACACACCTACAGCTTTTCCATGTGCTTTTAGCTCTGCTAATGGAGAAAAAAAAATTTCCCTCTCATACAAGACTCAACTGAATAATTATTCAATTCAATTAAGTAATGTGCTAATTTGTGGTGTATTCATTACACACATGCATAGGAAATTCTGTAGATAAATCTCCAGAAAGGCTTTTAGGTTCATCACATGTATGTTGATGCAGATAGATTTTTTTTTTTTCCCATCTATGAGGAAACTGTTAAAGAATGAGGATGAGGTTTCAAAGAGCTGAAAGGAATTAGTTTTCCACGGAGCTCCACACAACAATGGCATCATGTGAGTAATTCTACTACAATTTACTTAGTAGAATGAGAAATAACAGCAGCAATTCTGGTTGTAAATAACCTCTTTTCTCATAGCAGACACCCATTACAAGGTCAACGTCTACTGTCAGACTTCATGATTAAACTCATTAAAACTGTCCTGTTTAATTCTGTCTTTTTAAAAAGAAAATCATGCCTTCAACTGAGATTTGGGGTTTTATTTGGCCAAAAGTGCCTGCTTTACTTGAAATTTGTACACGTTCTTACATGGAACTTGGAAATACAAAATAGGAACATCTGATCCTTCACCACCTTATCCTCTCTTGTGTCCCTTTTATTGCCCATATTCTCCACCCTATTCCCACTCAGGTCCCTTCTCTTTTTTTTTTTTTTTCCCCCCATTATTTAGGAGAATGATTCTGGCAAAAACATTTTTACCTTTTTATGGGATTTTTCACATTTTTCACAGGAAAGCATTCCAGCAAGATCTCCATTAACAAAATGGTTTCCAGGTAGCAAGGAAAAAAAAAACAACAACCCAACCCACAACATCTCTCCTGCAAGAGCTGGCAGATGTTGACTTTTTCCCCATAACTGTAATGCCTCTATAAAAAGGACCATTCCAGTCCTACAAGCATTAAAACGGAAAATAAATAGAAGTGGCAAATATGGCACGGCAAAGATTACATGTGAGGGACCAGGAATTCAAATCCCCTCTCAGAGGGGACATTGCAGGGGTAATGAGAAGATGCAGAAGCTTTTCAATCTCCAAAATCAGTCCCCGATGGAACATCACGGAGGCAGACAAACCAAAGGGGGCAGCATGGGCGGGAAGGATTATTTAATGAGTATTGGCTGATGCGAGACACCCACAGACACCCCAGACTGCAGCCAAGGAAAGTGCCAGAAGCCATTCCCCGTTTGCAGTAAACTAATTATGTGTTGGGGATTTTCTTCTTGTTTAGACAAAGCCTGATGTTTTATTTACAGTTCTTTGCAGGCTGGTGGAGGTGGAGCGGGTTCCCTGGGTGGCAGCCACGAGACTGTGAGAAAACACTGGGCAATGCTCACCTGATCAGAGGGTCTGGAATGGAGTAAATACCACCCACACCTCGTGGGTTTGGGAATGGGCAGAGCAAGTGCTCCACCACCAGCCTCTCCACGTGAGATTCTAAATGTGATATTTTAAAGATGAGATCCCCTCACACAGGGGGCTGGGGATGCACAGGCTTTTGCCACCCTGCAGGACCATCCCAGCGCTGGGTGGGACAGCAGCTGTCACAGGGTGTGGGGACTGCAGGGCTTCCCTCTCCCTTTGGATGGGCAGGAGGTTTTGATTGCTAAAATCCAAGTAAAACCAGCTCAGTTATTGTATAGAAATGTACCCAGCTGAGAATAAGAGAACAGCCAGGTCCAGGCTGCACACACACACACTCTCTTGCCTTCTCTGGGCTTGGAGCCTGCAGGGTACCTTTTTCTCCTCCACACTTCTGTAGCACAGCCAGCACTTGTCCCCATAATCCCAACCCAGGGCTGAAGACAAAACAAAGTTGGAGAGGAAATAAAGGTCAAGTGGATTCTACTCTGTTGCTAAAAGCTTGGAGTAATTTGCCCTGTTGTAATTCCAGCAGTTGAGATAGCCAGAAAAATATATTTAATATTTCATCTTTTTTCTGCTTCCCCCCCCAGCCCGAGACATTTTTTCCTCAGTAGGGGAGAACACTAACAATGACTTCAATAGCAGAATGAAGTTTAAAGCCCAGATCTTTCCAATTCTGCTTATTCCTTTAAGCTATTCCAATCCCCTTTATGTTCTTTCTGCATACACACATCTGTCTTCTTCAAAGCCTTAACCATCTCTGACACACCTGACCTTTCCATCCAAGCGCAACGTTGAGATGCAAAGAAAAACTCTTTACCTACAGCAAGTAACTCTTTGTTTTGCCAGTCCCACACCTGAAAATTTTGCTGCTGCAGGAAGTAAAACTGTGAGCAACCTTTCCTTTGCTTTTGAAAAATGGAACTGTCATCTCTTCCAGAGAAATAACAGCTTATCTTTATTTTGTCAGACACGACTGTTAGTTATTAGAGTCGTCTTAAGAAAATGCTACAAGAAGAATTAGGACAGTATTGTCACAGAAATGTCAAGGGTTCAGAAATTAATTTGACAAGATCTGGGAGATCTCAGATATCTAATTAAACTTTCTGTGACAGTTATGTTGTGTAAATACTGGAAACCTCTCAAAGTAAAGAATCAGGTAAAACCAGCTTCCACATTCAATTAAGAGATGTTACACCCATTCAACAGCCATTACTCTGATTGGACCCATTCAGTTCATGCCAGAAAATGTAATTTCATCTGTTCAGGCACACAAGGTTCACACATTTTTAAGAAAAAATCCAATAAACTTTCTGTGTCTGATGATACTACTATAGTTTTGGCTGGAATTTATATAAACACCCTTCTCCTCCACATAGTGGATGATGCCATACATTGCCATATATAAGGTAGAGGACATTCAGCTCTGGGTTTGAGGGTTTTAGAATAATTTCTGTAGGAAAAACTTACTCCACAGATGAAGGGAATTTAGGCTAAGAGGAATTATGGCTAATAGATTCTGACCTCAACAGGCTATAATGTAGGCTGGATTTGCACTCAGTAATACTTGCATCAAGCCCATATCTCATAGCTGTGTTAAATCATATCAATTCATCATTTAAGGAAGCCACTACATCCATTAGTAAATTGTTTTAATAGTTAATTATTAGCAGTATAAAAAGGATGTGATTATCCCCAGCCTCAGTCTCCAGGGGCACTCTCAGCACGTGGATCACGCTACTGCTGCAACCCCAATCCAAAGCCATCAGTTTAATGAAACAGGAGGAACACTTCTGACACCAAAGATGTTGGCTCTGATCAGCCAACAGCTGGATATTGGAGCCACCAGTGTGAGCCTAAGCAGGGTTCAAACCTCAAACACAGCACTGGCACAAGCCCGTCCTCATTTACCTCTTGCACCCCAGCACTGCTCAGCCACAGGGTCAGTGTTTCTGTCCGAGCACGGGGAGCCTGTGCATCCCCAGGGATCGGTGCCAGCTGGGATGTGGTTGCTAAGCAAGTTCATCAATACCCATTAATCCTGGAGGTGACACCTCCTGCACACGAGCAGGGCCGGGAGGTGCACGTTGTGCAGCTGGGGACGTGATTAATAACCGCAGCTCCCGCCGCCGAGGTGGCCGCTGCTTCCATCAGCACTGCAAAGGGAAGTGGAAAGTCACCAAGGCAGCTCTCTGCTGCCAGACACAGACCTGCACAGTCATCCTCACTGCAGGCACATGGGCTCAACCTAAGGAGCAACACTCAGAAGCTGCTCAGTACACAGTGTTTTTGTTTGACCGAGTACAAGAAGAAACAGCATAAACCAGTTGCTTCCATTATTTGCAGCAATTTCTCTCCCTGGTCATTCCTCTTCTCAGCACTGGGGCTGGTTAGCAAGGAAGAGGAGCATTTGCCACTAAAGCTTTTGAAAGAAACTCCAGTACTTCAAATCAATTCCCTTCCCAGATTATTTTGAGTTGAATGAGTTGAATTTCAAGTTCATTCTGTTGATAGCTGAACAATGCTTATTTTTCAACTGGCGCTTTCTTTCTGCACCCTCAGCTGTTCCCACCACCATCTCTTTCCATCTCTTACCCAGTTAAGCTTCATGTTCCCATTGCCTGGCCAAAAACACATCCGAGGGCAGTTACCTCTGCTGGTCCTTTGGGGCCAGCAGTCACCTCTGCTTAAGTGGCCAGAGGGGAAATGTGCATCTCTCCAGCAGCATTCCCAGTGGAGAAGTGCTATGCCACAACACTCATCACCAAAAAAAATCAGTGAACCTTACCCTGTGCTTTCACTGAGGGGCAGGACCAACCTTAGCAGCAGGGTAAGGGGAAGGTGCAGCTCAGTAAAAGGATCTAAGACTAAGAAGAAAAAGAACTTAGAAAGAAGACAATTAAGGTTCTTTTGGTTTTTTTTTTTTTTCATTTAGAGTGAAGGCCTCTTCCGTTAAGGTTTTTCCAACGATTAAAAAAGGAAAACCCAAACCCCCTACCAGCGTGATTTGTTCTGGAGGCAGGATAGGACAACATCAAATCCCATAAGCAATTTGCAGTGCTGCCTTACCGAGCACAGCCTGGCAATCTTAACTCTCCGCCTCACTTAAAACAGCATCTCTGTTCCTGGATAACCCCCAAACCCATGGCGAGTAATGAATAAGAAAACAACGGGTTGTTGTTTTTCTTCCCATTCCCAACACTCACTCTGCATTAGGCTCCATCATTTCACAACTCGCTTGATGTAACACGATGTGGCAGAACGTACCCTGATCCAGAAGTGAACCCTGATGCAATGCAGAACAGATGCCTTGGACTCAAACTGCTCCTTCTTTGCCTTTCCTACCTTTGATCCACATTTTCTGCTTGTGACAGGCTGTTAAATAAATATCAGTGACAAGGCTTGGTATGCATTTGTTTTTCTGCAGCTTGTTTTCTTTCTGTTCAGCTTTCCAAGCTGAGCATCTTGTTGACAAATATACACACTCCATTACCAATTAATGACTTTAGCCTGGTGTCCTCTACTCTCCTTACTCCCCAGTGCCAGTTCTACACATTAGCCTGGGTAACATTCAAAGCTAATTGTGTTTTGTTTATTTGTTTTGAGGAGTAACAGCAATCAGACAGGCAAATCCCAGTCCTTACCAAAGCTGCAGTTGTGTTTTCAACGTAGCCTGTAGGAGAGCTGGAGAAGCACATGTGGCACTTGCTCAAGGTGAAGCTTCACTTCTTTTCTTTTGTTCTCAATTTTTTTCTTCTTCCAAGAAAAGGACATTTTGCTCAGCACTCAGGGTTTTCTGCAGGCTTTCCACACCTAAGGCCAGGTTTTCTGCTGCCTCTTAATTTGCTCAGTCACTTTTTAAAGCCCACCCTTGCTGCATAGTGCAGTTAACTGAAAATAAGAGGTAATTCCCAGTAATACAGGTCAGCCCCCGCACACACACGTGGTCAGAATCCCACATTTGTGTACAGAGACCTATTTCAATTTTTGAAGAAACATTGCATGGATATTTTCAACTGGCCATTGACTTTGGGTAGCTCGATTTCCACCACAACCGAAGAAATGTAATTTTTGGGGATTGGGCACTTGGGACCTTTGCAAGCAGAAATCCAATCCCCCCAGGAATCCATGTAAATGAAATCCCTGCAAGTGGCCTGTTGGAAAAAGCCCATTTGATTAACACTAAATGCAGGCAGGGGTGGTACAGCTTGAGCACATTCAGATGGCTGCAAAAGAGCACAGGGTGAGCTTCATTCAGCCTCCTTTTTCTGCTCCCAGAGATGCAAAGTCTCGCTGAACAGCCGTGACCAGGCTGCATGTTCACCGAGGAGACACGAGCCACAGTTGGCAGAACACATTAGCATCTTCTGCTCTGATAATTAGTTTAGTGAAAAATTATTGCATTATCTGTTGGGTTTCATTAGAGACCAATTGCAATCTCAAAAAGAACGGCTCACATTAGGTGCTTTTAATAAGACAATAAACCCTATAGTGTTTCCAAACAAGATTTAAAGCCCGTTCAGCACGCGAGTAATTAGCACAAGTCAGGTTGGAGGCCAAATGCATTATTTAGTAACGGAATTAAATTTCCTTAGAAAGAAAGAAGCCCATTAAAAGCCACAGAAATGCAGAACTGTCAAGGCAACGTATTAAAAACATATTGCAACAGAACCCTTAGCCTCACAGCAGGATGTGGTTCAGATTTTAGCAATTCTGCACCCAATCTTGTGGTCAACAATGGAGATTTCACTCCTGCTATGCAGGGAGAGGAATCCTACAGAGCCATATTGCACAGCAGGTGTTCATCTTGCAGATGGATTGAAATCAATTATCAGCACTGACTGCTGTGCCACTGGGTAAGAAGGCTGAGATCCTCCAAATCACCCTCGGATTGTCCATATTTTCATCCCTAAGAGTCACTGGAGATAGTTTTCCTGGTACAGAAAGTTTTTCCTTTACCAGAACAACCTTTTTTCCAGGAACACGGCAGAAAGCTGCACTTCCTTACATGCTGTATTTTAATTTTTGTGTGGCATGAGCAAATATAATTACCAGTACAAAGGATTCAGAAAAAAATAGACTATGCTTAGCAACCTCCAGCAAAACTAGCAGAATGCTCTCGACAAAACTTGTGCTCTGTAATGAAATTCCTACGAAGGCATTCAGTACTTAAAAAACTAGGACAAATTATGCTGTAAGGAGTAGAATATGTAAACGTGGCAAGGAGCTTCACTTTATATTCTGGCTTCAGAGGGGTTACTTCCAGTTGACAGCAGTGTAAATGGGACCAGAATCAGACTCATGCCCACCAGCATGAGAAAGACAAAGCTGGCTTTATATAGAATATAGGAACATCCCTTAACCAGGTCCATGTGTAGGGTATTCTGAGAAAGGAGTGTTTGCCTCTCTGCCATGAGGACATGTAGACCCTCTCTTCTGTGGCAGCTCAAGAAATAACAATTTTGCAGCCAAACTACCAGCTCAAACACACTAGTGACTCGCCAGCTCATCCCTGTAGTAATTCTGCAAAGGCAGTGATGCATGTACCATGTAACAGGGCCATGATCATTTCCATAACACTCAGCCAGCAGTGACAAATGGAAAACAAAACAAAAAAAAAAAGAGGAGAAGTGGGAAATATGGCAGCTCACTCAGCCCTGAGGCTGGTGGCTGTGGGAAGAGGAAAGGGTGGCTGCTGATCTCTGGTGCAAGAATAGGAGCTTTCCAAGAGTTCCACGGGGTCTGCAGGTTTTCCTCCTGCAGAACCCTCAGCTCTGGGGTTTTTCCCATACACCTGCCTCTCCAAGTACCTTCAAGGCTCAAGTTTTCACTGCAAATCAGCAGTGGAGCTGGGAGTTGGAAGAGGTGCCTGGCTCTGCCCATCAGGGCTTACAGATAAGCACTCGCTGCAGAGTGATTTACGTTCCCAGGATTTGGAGGTAATCCTGCCTCCCTGGGGGAGCTGTTTGCTTTCAGAGCCAATTTCCTGGATGGAGCAGGAATATCCACATCTTGCTTTTCTTCCCTTTTGCTTTGCATCTCCGCACAGAGAGCAGGGAAGGGAGCAGAGCAGTGCTCCCCCAGCCACACACCTTGGCCCTGGAGAGGTTGCTGCCTTCACAAAACTGGCACAAAATGCAGAAATGGCTTGATATATAATTCAGCACATTGAATTATGTTAATAATATTCAATCAGTTTGCCCCAAACAGCTCCTGCTTTTGACATCTTATTCTGCAGCCTGAAGTCACCATTATTTCTCTCTCAATCAGCAGTGCCAGTGGATAACCCAGTGCTGGCTGGGACACCCCTCACAGGAGCCCTTTCCAGACCAAACCCATGGGCAGCACAGCAGAAAAGTACTTAAGTGCACATTTCCAGCCCTCCCAAACCAGTTTTTTGCTCTACCTTCACAGCAACACACCCAGACACAGGGATCTCTCCTTGCAAGGTCTGAGTAAAGCTGAAGCACAAAACAGCCTGACAGTCCTGAAAGAAGTCAGCGATCTAAGGAAAATGGGTTTGTAGGTGATGCAAAGCTCTCACAGATTCACCCTGAAGCTGCTGAGCCTCTTAACATCTTCAAAACCTCTTTTCTCCTCTGGGGTCACAAAGGAGGCTGCATTTCCTGGAAGGCAGCTTTGAGAGGTTTGAGACTCCAGGGAAGTCGTGACATTAGCAAAGGTTCTGCCACAACCACTTGTAAAACCGGGAGATTGAGCTCTTTTGTAGCGTTTTCATCCTCCTTTGAGGCACTTGCCCTCATTTCTGAGCTGCCCACTGCAGCAAGGAGCCATCCCATCAGTGACACTGAGCTCCTCAGGCAGCTTTTGTGATCCCTTTTTTCCACATTGACCCTTCAGGCAAGTTCTCCAAAGGCAACATCATCTCAGGGGCCTTCTACTAACAATGTCAAGCTGGCAGCAGCTGGACTGGGCAGTGCATAGTGAGATGGGGAGCTTGGCATGTCAAGCCAAAGTCTCATCTTCCATCCAAACCCCACTCCCTGCTGACCCTGGGAAAAGCTCAGAGACCTGCCCAAGCTGGAGTGGAAGACCCTCAAACTTCAGACTAGAAGGCATTAAGGCCATGAAAGCATTTCACCATCTTAAGAGTCAGCCTGGGTTTTTCTAGCAGGTATCCTATTTATCGAGGGCATTGGAAATTTGGCCAAAAGTGTTTGTGTGTGGCCTGAAGAGTCATTTTGCATCAATAAGTCACACACCAGCAAGAGCCCTTTCCCCTGCAGTTGTAATGAGTTCAGCCCCTGCACAGCCAAGGACTGTCACACACCAAAACCCAACCAGAACAACTTGGCTGGGGAGAAAATGAGGCATTTCCATCACCCTCGTTACTGAACAGAGACCTGTGAAGGATTACTTGCATATTATGGCAAACTTCAATTGAAATGGGCCATTACTTGCCTCATTAATATTTCAAGTGTGTTTGAATGCTCTATGGCAAAAATATATTACATGGAAACAAATTCAGGTAGGAGGGGAAAAAACCCCACAAAACAAATTTCATTAAATAATGAATGTGCATTACAGTAACCCATCCAGAGATTCAGCCCAAGAGAATCACAGATAAAAAATCCTGGTGTTCTACTTATAAATAAGGCAAAATTATCTATTCATTTAGGAAAAAGTAATCATGCTCAGTTAGACACACCAGACAAGCATATGAAAAGAAAAATGGCTTTGAAGCTGCTGCTAATATCAAGCCTTGACAGCTTGGCAAGAAGACTCTGCCATCCATACATATTTTTTTAAATTATTTTTTAAAGTATACATTAGAAAGTCCATTAAAGAAGTGGCATGAATTGGTAATTTTTTGTTGCATAACAGTTTTGAATCTGTAAGAGAACAGTAATGCAACACAGCTCTTTTTGCCAGCACCCATGCATCTCATTTGAGACCAATTCCCAACTAAAGGTGTTCCTTGTAAATTGGATATTAGCAGGGAATAGAGAAGATGATACACCCAAACTGCTGTTCTGCTTGTCTCTAGCTGGAGCATGGCCTACTAATTTTATAAAGTTAAAATATAGGAAATTATCTTCCATTTGACAGTTTGGAATTACCAATAATTACTCTAGTTTGGGTAGGGGAAGCTTGTTATTTAACTTGATTTGTTCATAATGTCAAGGAGTGTTGTTAATGGTCAAGCATTCAGGAAATTAGGGTTTTGGTCAAAAAGCTCCACCACAGATCTCAAAGGATCCAGCTCTACCTGAAGCTCAAGGCTTTCATCTGAATTTGTACAAAGACTTAGATAAACAAACAAAAGTATCCTGGTATGGAACATTTTCCATCATCACCTGGAAGCACAAAATTCCCTGTTCTGGGAAGTGGCAGCTGAGCCAAACCCTTCTGAAAATTGCATTTAGTCCAAGATATGATTTTTCAGTGAATGACCATCAATTCAATCCTGTCCCAGAGCGGAGGTGAAGCAGCAGCTCCCTCCACATGTAAAGTCTGAAGAGACTTTTGGAAGCTGGGGAATTAGTTTCTTGGGACATCAATTCTTTTACTATCTTTTCTTGTTAAAGCCACTATTAATGGGTGATGAGCTTCAAGCTGCAGCCTGATGATTAGGTGAAAACTGGAAATCCCGACTGTAACATGAGCTTTGCTGCAGGGGAAGATGGATCTGGGAATTAGCAGCGTGGTTTATCCACTCAGGAGTTTACACCTGATTAGAGGATTCTCTGATTGAGAGCTGGAAGAACTCATTAATATTTGTATTTCTTTTTTAATCCGAGTATTCCTCACCAGGATCATAATTATTTTCTCTGGCCTATCTCCCCATTCCTCCCCTGCTTAGGGTGCATCATTGCATCATCTTTATTTATACATGGTCCTGACATATATATATATATATATATATACACACACATATCTCTGGAGAGCTTTAAAAAAAAAAAAAGAAAGAAAAAAAAAGGACAGAAACATAAAAATATGACTTTTAAAGCCACCATGCTTCACATCAACAAACCCTCTCCCCTCCCATCAGGCCCATGACACCCTCCAGGACAACCTGGACCTTACAGGGATTTCTACCTTAGTTTAAGTCCTCTTATTTTCCAAGGCCAGAAGCTTCTCCTGAGGCTCCAACTGCAGCACCAGCAGGTTCTTCAGCACTGCTGGGCATAGCAGGGGACCTCTGCTGATGCCTGCAGAGGCTCCTGAGAAAATCAGGTTTGAGAATGAGATAAATTTCAGTTGGAAAGCAGCAATTCCACAGCAGAGAGGAGAATCTTTCCTGAGCTCTTGCCCTGCTCCACCCAGCAAGGCAGGACACCCTCCACAGGTGTCTCAGTGCTCACTTCAGGGCTTTTATAGCCCCACACTTCCCACCTCTTTGGCACAAATTAAAGGGCCCAAAACCTGCTGTGCAGGTGAACTGCAAAACCAAACCAAACCAGCAGTTTCCTTCTGCCTGGGTAATTTCTTGCATGGACCATGTCAGGATTAGTTCCATTGCTCTGTTCTCAGGTGTCTATTAGGTGCTGGCTACACCTCATAATAAACCCCCAAACACTGAGAAAAATAAATTGAAAGGTTTTAATAAGTCCCTTTTTGGCCTGCTCTTTGCTATGTCTGTAGCTTAAAAATTAAAAGCCAACAAATAACCAATATATTGTTTTTCAACAGTAATCCTTGGTGGGTGCCAAGGGAACAGTGCCAGACTCTTTTCAGTGGTGCCCAGGTGCAGGATGAGGAGCACTGGCCACGAACTAAAACACAAGAAGTTCCAGCTCAACATGAGGAAGAACTTCTTTCCACTGAGGGTGGCAGAGCACTGGAACAGCTGCCCAGGGAGGTCAGGCAATCTCTCTCCCTGGAGCCATTCCAAACCCACCTGGATGTGTTCCTGTGCCACCCAGGTGACCCTGCCTGGGCAGAGGGTTGGACTGGGTGATCTTCCAACCCTAACAATTCTGTGCAGTTCACAGGCTTCACCAAACCCAGCCCTGTTTCCCAGGTTAGCACAGCTGGGGGTGAGGTGCTGCTTTTCTGGCAGTGCCATAACAGACCCTGTGCCAAGCACCTGTAATCCCAAGAGCTCACTGCTCACCACGAGGCTGCTGCCCTGGGCACGGGGGGTGTGTGGCACCGTCACACCGGGCACCCAGGAATTAAATGTTCTTAAACTTCTGAGTGATATCACAGCCACTTCTCCAGGCACTCCGAGCAAACTCGTCTGCCACCTTCTGTCCCTGAAAGGGTATAACTCTCATGGAAGAGAATATTCCCATTTTTATGTGGGCAGGTCTGGCACGTGGGGAGCAGTGAGAGGAGATTCTGTGGTTTGGGGTCAATCTCCTCTCCCACATCCCTGTGCCCAGGCCTTGGGAGCAGCCACAGCCTGGAAACTTTGTTAGCAGGAAGAGCACTGGCATTTCAAGGCTGATTTCCAAGCAGAAGGAGACAGATAAATGATGGGTGCCAGGGCTGTGGCTTCCAGCACGTGTGCTGAGAGGCATCTCCTCCAGGTGCATTGGATGGTGATTGGAATTTCCTTCCCGAGGAAGCCCAGGCTGGCTCTGCATTACAGCAATGCACAGTGACAGCTGCACACGGCCATACGGCTCCAGACTCGGCTGCCTTTGGCCATATTGATGAATCACAATGTTTACTTTGTGATGGACTTGCTTAACCAGGCAGGAATAACCCCGGGGAGCCAGGGAAGCTGTGCTACCTTTGCTGACGGGATGCAGCCCCGAGAGCAGCTCGGCACAGCTCCATGTGCCTTCCCGGGAAGAGGCAGCAAGGCAAAACCCAAAGCGGCGTTTTGTCTGTCCCCAGACTTGTGACTGAAGGGAAAATTGGAAAAAAAAAATAAAAAAAATTATCAAGAACAATGAATGCTCGACAATGGTGGCAAATTGGGTTGGAAGTCTCAATGCTCCTCAATTACTGTGCACAAATGCTAATTGCAATAGTTCCTTTCTGCGGCTCCGTCAGCACAAATCCCAGAACCCGAGATAGTTCTTCTTTTTCTTCAAGCCATCTGTCATGCTAATTCTCTTATTGCTGAGAGCTGAGGCTTGGTTTTTTTTTTTTTTTTTTTTTTTTTTTTTTTTTTTTTCCCTTTAGCACCATTACAAAGAGAGGATGCTGTTTCTCCCAAAACCAAGCTCCTCCATGGATGCTCAGGGAACAGCAGCTTTCCCCATGGCCTGAGATCCGTGTGCTTCAAAGTGCTGCAGGGGGTTACTGATGTTCAGGGAACCAGGTGCCCTCCTGCAGCACTGGCCTGGACACCAGTTGCCAATAAGACCCTCGGCTGATGCTTCTTTTTCTGGGGGATTGATTTATCCTGATACTCGTGATTGCATCTCAAGGTGCATTTAATGATTCATCCCCTTTAATAATGCAAGCAGATATTGAGGAGGTCTTTGGCTTCCTCAGACAGGCTCTTTTAATAATAAAACCACTTTCATTTGTTTTCTTTTCAAAATAATAACAGATAAACCCAGGGGGATTCTTGGTCTCTGCACATCCTTCGTTTATAAGGAATTTTTTGAGCTCTCTCCTCCTGCCACCCTCTGGTCCTCAGTGAGCTGCAGCTGGAGGCAGGAGGATCTGCTGTTATACATGGTGGACATTTTCTGACCCATCTCCCCTCCTCCAGCCTTTGACAGGTAACTTGGCCAGGTCATTTCTTCAGCCACCTCTCTGGGCTGTTCATGGTTAACAGGAACAACCCACCCTTATCTGCCCAGAGCTGCAGCCTGACTGATGCAAGGCAGCTCTTATTAGAGCAGCATTTACTAAGGGGTCAATTCTGTCCATACTGAGGCATTCAATTCTTATCAGCAAAAATCCATGTGTTATGTGGAGCTGTATCCCCGAGGTAGCGGCAGAGGCCAAGCAAATCAAAGCTCAGCTGCCAGAAACCACACCAAAGAGGTGTTTATTGACACAACTCTTTGCTAGAATAAAAACTGTTCCATTATTACACAATAAAGTCCTTGTCCTGGAGCTGTGGACCTAGAGAAGGGCAGGATATTCCCCATGGAAGGCTCTTTCTCCTTTGGAGCATCTGTTTCCATTCTGCTTTGCCATATCCAACAGTATAAACACTGTGCATCCTCAACATCTAAGCGAAGGCAGGAGTGTGATACTTTTCTTTGAATGTCATAAACTTAGCATTTCCAGGGAGTAGAAAGTCTGGGTGCACTGAAATCTTCAGTAATCCCATGTGACAGCATCTGGCAACTGGGTCCTGACACCTGCAGCCAGTGTGGCAGCCAGGCTTTCCTGACACACCTGGTACTCAGAGCCACCAAAGAGCTGAAAATACAGAACAAAACCAATTATTCAGCTCCAAGATGCTCCACATTGGGGCAGGAGGGGTGGGAAGCCGTGCCAGAGTGGGTGAGACCCCCACCAGTGGGTTCCTAGGCTTACAGGAAAGTTTTTACTTGGGTATTTGGTGCTGTGGCTTTGACACAGTGCTCCAGAAAGTTCCTGATTCCTCTTTTGTGCCAACACAAGAGCAGGACTGGGTGCTGCCCCTCTTCCCTCCTCTGCTCCAGGCTGGTTTAAGTGGCTCCTTTGCTTCTGTGTTTTCTGCTTCCTTTTTCCAAGCCCACACTCTTGGTTGGCTTTGTCTGTTCGAAGGTGCTGCATCTCCCCCGTCACAGCACTACTTAAGTGGCACTTCAGAGGTCCTTCACTCTGCCCTCTCATATTGTGCTCCCTTTCACAGCATTTTCCCTGTCTGCTAAGAATTCATAAAACTTTCAGCTTTCTGGTTTTTTTTTTCCTGTACCCTTCCTTCCTGAGAAAACCTGTTGTGTGTGATCAGTCTGCAATGCTCTGTGCCCATAACACTCCATGACCACTCAGTCCTGGTACAGAGACCCGTCCTCCTCCCTCTCTGCACCTTTTGAACTCCTGAGCTGTTTCAGTTTGACGTAGGATCCCAGCTGGAACAATACAAGAATGCCACAAAGTCCCTGCAGACAGATGGATGAAAGAGGATGAAGCTGCTCATGCCCTTCCTGGAGGAGGAGGAAGATGCAGGAATGCAACTCCACCAGATATCAAAGAATACACTCACGGGCTCATCAGAGAATCCACCCACAGTCCATCAGAAACCAGGTCCATCAGTCACCAGCTGAGTGACTTTACGCTCCTTTGCCCCTATTAATTATTCCTTTGTGCTCTTAAACAGTATTTTTAAAAATACATATGTGTATATACATGTAATATATATAAAAATATACCTCTTTTTAATCTAAGCCTACCTGAGTCTTTGTTTTCTCATTTTTTTTTGTTGTTGTGGTTGGTTTTTTGTTTGTTTGGTTGGTTTGGTTTGGGTTTTTTTAATATTTTTGCTCTGTCAAAATCCCGACAGCCTATGGGAGTTATACCTGAGTGAAGACTTTGAGCTCTGCTTTTACTTTTTGAAATAAAAACCAAACCCAAAAGTCTGCAGGAGCAGCATCATTTCCAGAGGGCAGCCCCTCCTCGTTGCCTCTCCAGGAAGAACTTCAGCTGCCTTTTCAGCAGCCTGTGTTCCCAAAAAACGAACAGTGGGGCTCAGGGTCGTTGAGAAGCCTTCACAGGATCACTGGAGATGGAAAAAAAAGCAGTTTCTGGGAGACTCCCTGCTTTCCCGACTGCTGTTTCCCTGTAGGAGCAGGAGAGGGTGCTGCGAAACCAGCGGCGGGGGCTGCAGGGCAGCGGCGGGGAAAGGGACCCCCTGTGTCCCCCAGACCCCTTGTGTCCCCCAGACCTCCCCCAGCCCCAGTGTCCCCCTCCAGCTCCACACCCCTCCAGCCCCTAAAAAGCCATTTTCTCTTAAGGGGAAAAAAATATAAATATTGAAAAGTCGCTCTGGAGCTCAGCGTTTCAGCATCCCAGTGATGAGCAGTTCAGGGTGGAAACTGCTCCACACGCTTGTTCTGCAAGATTTGTAAGTTAAAAAAAAAAGAAAAAAGAAAAAAAAAGGAAATAGGAAAAATTCAGGAAATTGTTCATAAACCCACATTTTAAATCCTCTGGTTTCCAGTTTTTCTGTCTCTGGGATTAACAATGAACTTGTGTCTTTCATGAAGGAAGAATGGGAGGGGATTCTCCAGTGGCTATTATTTTCTGTTATTCAAAGTATTTAATATTATCCAAATTATTACTATTTATTATAATTAGCATCATTCTTGTTGTTGTTTTGCAAGTGAAATAAACAAATGTAATGAATTTTCAGTGCTGAAAACCAGCTTAACCTGGGCAGAGAGCACTGGGGTCATCTGAGTCTCCTGAGATCTGGGCAGGCAGGAGACTCTGTGCCCTGAAACTGCAGGAGAAGCAGGTTTTATCCCAGTTTTCACTGCAGCACCTTGCACAGAACCTGCCTGGAGTAAGAAATCCTTCAGAGTGTTTGGAGAGGGAGGCTCTCAGAGCAGGGGCTCAGTGATGCTGAGAGCCCAGCAGCATCTTCATCCTCTAGACTGAAGGGTCCTCTTGTGTCCAACATCTTCGCTGTGCCATGGTCTCCCCAGCTTCTCTCTGTTTTAAATAGCTATTATTTGCCTCAATTCTGTTGTAAATTGTCAAAATTTTTAAATCCATAACTGAGGGAGTTAAAATATAAAATAGGGACTGTACTTCCTAAGGGTTTCTTACCTTTCTGTCCTTCCCGTGGGTTATCCTGCTGATGGAAAGTCATCACCCCCAGGTGGGATGTGCAGATGCCTTCAGAACCACCAGCAGACAGTGGGATGTATCTGCTCCTTCAAACTCCTGGGGATGGACTGGGAGATGCAGAATGAAATTTCTTTAAATGAAAGAGGCAGGAAGAGCTGGTGATGGAGAAAACCTCCTGAGGGAGAAGCCCAATTTATCACAGTTTAGAGACCAGCCAGGAAGGTCAGGAAGGACAGTTGCAGGGTTGGCTGATGGAAACACCTCTTGGATTAGTGGCCTCACCTTCAAACATCTCAGTCTGAAGGTTTCCCTGCATGACTGGGACAGTGCAAGACAAAGACACACATCATTTATGTGCCAATCTTTTAATTGATTTGCCTAAACAGATCCTGACCATTCCAAGTTTTAATTGTTACTCTGAGCTACATGTAACCTCATTTATTTTCCAGCATCTTTCCTGACCTCTTCAAAAACTCAACCAAACAAAGCCCAAAGACCCTCAAGCAACCAGGCCAGGTTGACAGATCTATTTTCACAGGACTTGAAATTGCATTTTAATCTTCCTTAACCTCTTTTTCCTTGTGCAGCTCCAGCATGGGGCAGAAAAACAGCTGTTCCTTCCTACCTGGAAAAAGGTGATGTGCATGGAAAGGACAATTTTACCCCTAACACAATGAGAAATAACCAACCAAACAAAAAAACACCAGCTGAATTGGGCTCAGTTGGAAACAGGTCAGACCTGGCCAAAGAGAAGAAATAAAGTTTCTTTATGCCATTAATGGCCCAGTGGTGGTGGTGCAGAGGAGGTGCTGACCTGAGCCCACACACCCCTCTTTGGGAGCTTCAGGGCATCACCTTCCCACCTTCCTTCTCAAACAAGAGCCAGCTGGACACAAGTCCATTTATTTTTTTTTCCTCTTATTACAAATGAAGTACCAGAAAAAAAATAGGAAAATATGGTAGAAAGCCTCATCCTTTTTAGCTCATTTTTTCCTTCTGCCTCTGTTTCAGACTGTAATTTTTCAGTGGTGCAGGTCCCTAAGACAGCCCTGACATCCCTCTTAGGGCAGTTTCTATAAGCAGCTCCAACTTCTGTTGCAGGGTAACACACAGCCCTGCACTGGGGAGGGAGCAAAAAGCAGCTCAGTGCTCATCACCATGCACACAAACGAGACATTAAACCTCCAAACACCATCATTAATTATCTGTGTGCATACTAAGGGCATACAAAGGTCCCAAAGTACCCATATGCCAATCAAGAACATAGTTCCTGTTTCATAAATAGGAACACTGAGACAGAGGTGTGTTTTCCCACAGGCTGCAGGCCCATATATGCCATGGGTCACAGCACCTCTGGGGTGACCTCTCAGCCCCAGAAGAAGTTCTGATTTGCCCCCAGATATTTTCCAGGACCAGAGGACAGCGTGGATGTTGCTGCTGAGCACACACCAGGAGAGGAGCTAATGGCTTTGCTGTTGTACTTCAACGCCTTGTATTCTCCTCTTGTGCAAAGCCATTCCCAGCTTGCTCCAGAGCCTTTGGAGCACGATAATTGGCTTGGAAAAAATGCAAATATACCAGAACTGACTGGGGGTGGGGGAGAGTGGGGAAGAAAAAGCCCCCAGGAGCGCGGAGGTGGCAAGTGTTATCATCTCAGCCTGTCATCGGTTTAACGATATTAAACAACTTCTTAAAATAGCAGCCATAATTATTCCTATATGGAGCTCAATCTGGAGAGCTTTAGGCACTTTCAATCCTCTCCTGCTTCACTTTTCCTGCTCCAAAACAGGTGGTTTTGGGTCCCATCCCACGGCAGAGGCAGGAGGGACCTGTCCCACCCTCAGCAAGGCTTTGCCTGAGGAAGCCCAGGCATCAGCCCTAACCCAGTTTCACCAGGCTCAGCTCTGTTGACATGAGCATAGTTTTTTGTTGCATTTTTAATTGTAAAAATGTATTTACATGAATAAAATACAGCTCAGTTGGGGATATGACCTACTTTTTACGGGAAGATAAAACAACTGTAGGTTTGTGTTTTTATTTCATGTATTTCAGCTGTTCCCAGTCAGAGAGAGCTGCTGAGGCAGATCAATAGGAACCCACAGCCACCAGGACGCTTTTTTCTGTAAATAATCACATTCTGATCAAGATGACAGGGAGCTGCTGCATTTCTGTGATGAAGCCTTTAACCTTCAGATCAGTAGAGCAGTTTTGACAGTACATAATTTATATGGAAATAAATAATTTGATGGGGATTTCAGATGTATGTGTTCTGCACTGGAGAGACGTCTGTTTATCTAAATTATGAACAATAATACTAAATAATATATAATCCTATTGTCCTGGACAAACAGGGGTCATTCTGAAGTTTAAGCCCAGCAGGAACTGGGGATGCTCTGTCAAGAAACAGACCCTGTAATTTCTGCTAAAATAAAGCACAGTTGGTTTTCAAGGATAAACAAGACCTTTCACTCAGATGTTTGAGCTTATTTAGCATTGAAGCAAGACAGCTTTAAAAGCCATATAATTTCAATGTCAGATGTTGGCCGGGCACTACACAGCCTCTGCAAGGGCCACGTGTTCTTTTCTTATCCCTTCACTTCAGCAGCCTTTGATGAGCTGAGCTGGAGGCAGATTAAACCAGCATTAAGGCCCACAGAGCACCCAACTATGCTGAACCTGAACACCAGAGATTGACTTATTAAATATAAAGAAATGAGCAGGATCTGACCTGCACCAACACGACAGACACCGCTGCTCCTTGCTCTTGTGTGTGACACCGGTCGCGTCCCCTTTCCCACACAGGTGAAATCACCACACTCCCCTCCAGAGCAGCTGAGTGACATTTTGGTATTTATTCAAATTAGCTGTTATTAATTAAATAACACCTTTCAGCTTCCTTGGCAGCTCTCCCCCTGCAGTTGCAGCGGGATGCTGGCACGTGTCAGGACGCCAGGCAGATGTGAGAACCTCAGGGTTATGTTTCTGTGAACACACACCTCATTAAAGATGTTATCACTATAGGAAAATAATAAGTTTATGGTCATGTCTCTGTACTATCTCCTCTTTGTGCCTTCCACTTCCCCTATCACTAAAACCCACTCCCAGGTGTTATTAAACAAAGACAGCTCTTGTTCAGCAGAGCTTCGCTTGGGCTTAATTTTGCTTCCAAGATGGATCCTGTGGAGTCCAAAGGATTTCAGCACGTGCCTACATACTTTGTTGATTGGCAGCAAAGCTGAATCTCAGGCCTGGGGATTTGTCTCCATGCAGATTTAGAGGTGCTAGTTGGGATGAGCTGGGGTAATAGTGACTTTGTTCCAAAATGAGCTGTTCAACCAGTACCCACCCTGTATTATTTTGCAGCCCTTTGGGCAGAAGGAGCTGCCTCAGCTGCAGGAGCTGCAAACCCAAACGAGCCCAAGCCATTGAACATCATCTCTGCACCCCTGTCATACCTGGCCTGCCTCTAAGAAGAATGAATTCACACTGTCCTAACCCTGAAGATTAAAAGCAGCTGCATCTCATCAGAGCCAGAAGATTTATCCATGATGGGTTATTGGGGAATAACCTTGGCTGCTGGTGCTGTGTATTTTCAAGGCATATTAATCACTATTTGTGTGTGAATACTTCTCCTTTCACTGGAAATGGAGAGAGGGGTGAGGCTTGGGGAGTTCTGCAGTGGCTTGATTAAAAATGCTGCACAGAGCCTGCAGAACACATGGTACAAACTGCTCAAGACTTGAAAACATCCAGTTAGAGTCAATATATTCCTCAAATCCAGCCCTTGGGGTAGAATCTGGCAACACAGTGCAGTGGATTGCAGTGCAATTTTTCCTCATTGAAATAGTGCTTTCCTGGGTTGCAAATTGTAAAAATAATAGATTTTTTTTTTATTATTTTTTCTACAAAGTTGACTAGAAGACTGATTTGACCAGAGGTTCAAAGATGAAGTGGTGTGAAAAGAAGAAGGGTTAAATCTGGGGAACTGGCTTGCAAGTAAAGACACACAGGGTGGTGACTGCAGCCATTTCCTGCCTGTTACAGCCACTGCCCACTGCAACCCAAAATCTGAGGTATACAGAACCCTACATGAAGATAAAGCAAAGAGGCAGCTCTTCCCTCTCTACAGTCCACTGTATCCATGGGAACAGGGTGGGATTTGACATCTCCACAATCACTACAGACAGCAACCCTGAGGGGCAGGGAGGAAAGGTCAGTGGAGCACCCTGGCCGTGGTGGGACATGTGAGGTGGCCCCCATGAAGCAGCCAGGGTGCTGGGGACTCCCTGCCCAGGAGTCACAGCTTTTGTGTGTCCAGGACAGCTGTGGAGGAGAAAGAGAAGTTAAAGAGCTGATGTGGTTCTTGGGGAGAGCTGGTGGAACAACAGGTTCTCCACTGGGGTGAAGGACACCCCACCAGGAGCCCCAAAACTGGATGAGAAAAATAAAGAGGAAAAATGCTGGTTTTTCTAGTTAGGTTTGACTGTAAATTTGGGGGGAAAAATTAGGAAGCAAACAAATAAATCTCATAAGGAAAGAAGGAAGAAGAAGATAAATATCTCTCAGCTACTTCTCATTAGTGGAAGAATATTTACTCAGGTGAATATTTTGCCTGTTCACACAGCATCCCCAGCACAGACACACCAGCTCTGCACAGCTAACAAGGTATCAGCAGGGAGGAATAAGACTATTTAATTTCTTAGCACACCTTGAATTGCCCATGGGGCCAACTCACATTTGGGAAAATGAATACACAGCCTTGACAAATAGTATTAATAATGCAACACAAGAGCTCGAGAGCAGAGCACTGTGAGCTGAAAACACCGTGCCTGAGTCAGCTCCTTACCCTGCCACAGTGGCATGTGGCTGAAACACTAATAAACCCTGGAGCCCTAATAAAATACCTTTGGGTCGTGTCTGCTTGAAGATAAGAGCACAGGTCTTCAACCCGGTGTCCAGATGATGCAACACTAAGGTTCATCTGGGACTTCCCCAGCTGTAGGGATTTGCTCTCCCCTGGCCTTCCTGAGCCATGCCATCCTCCTGGGCAAGAGCAGGACCAGGTTGTCCCAAAATACCTGTCCAAACCTCAACTCACCTCAGCAGAAGCTTCACCAGCAGCCAGCACAGCTCAGCAGGGCTCTCAGTCTGCACCTCTGCTCACAGGGGGTTACTGCCCCACAGGGTCTTGTGCCTCACCTGAACCTTTGCAGTGGCTGCTGGTGCCCACTGCCAACACAGCTGCAAGGGGAGAAGCACTGGAGGGCAGTTCATCTATATCTGTATAGAAATTGATATATAAATTGTATTTTTTCTACTGGGCAAGACCAGGCTCCGGAGCTTCAAGCTGCTCCAGCAGCAGCTGAGGGAGGACAGGACTCAGCACGGCCTTATTACTCCTGGCTACTTAATTACTGCTCGTGATTGGTCTCTAATGAACCCTCTTATCCATGCCTCATGATTCATTAAGGGTTTTCAGGACACTCCAGCTGGAGTTTGTTCTACCAGGGCCCCACCACACCATGGGAGTGACATGGTGTGAGAGTGAACAAGGACAGTCGTGGGGTGGGAGGGGGTGCTGGCAGAGAGGAGGAGATACAGACCACAAAATGCCTCTCTGGGCTTTCAGAAAGGGGATTTGATTTAAAAACCCCACAGAGGGGGAGCGTGGCTCCTGGGAGTTCCCGGAGAAAATCTCAGAGCACCCATCTTCCCAACCAGCCTCCCCTGAGCCAGGGGCTCTCTCACCTCCCATGTGCCATTCCTGCAGTTCCCATTCATCCCTCCCCATGCCATAAACTCCACACAGCCCCCAGGCTGCAGGGTGGATGTGTGTGTGTGGGAGGCTCATGGCAGGGACAGAAAAAGCTTCAGCCCACTGCAGTCCTGAGCGAGCAGGGAACTGCTCCTGGATCAGGCTTTATTTAACCCTTAGTCCCAGTAACTCATTCTAATGCTCTGGTACATGGAGACACAGCCACATGCACAAAGAGTCTGACACCAGTTAGTCATTCATGCAAAACAAGACTTTTTTTCCCTTCTAAGTGCAAACCATTCTCTCTGCAGTGTCAGACAAACATCACCTTCCCACGGGTCCGGGAGCAGCTTGGCTCATCCCACTGGGTGAATTTAAGGACTTCAGTCTTAGGGGTAAAACCTCTAATTTAATTGGTTGCTTATCCTCAAACTTTACTTTTTATTTATTGCAGTCAAAGCAACAGAAACAGAGAGAACACAGCGAGAGGCCATCGCTGCAAGGGGTGGGAGAGAGACTGAAGGAGGGGACTGAGCAGTGTCCCTCAGGGAGGAAGGATGTGGGGGTAACACAGATTAATGTGGGGTGAAACCATGCCAGGTGACTAGAAGAGGTGACTCAATGATGAGTAGGTGTCCTAAAGGGGTGCTACATGTTTTTACTGGTGTGACTGGGCTCACAGCTCGCCCCACTGCCTCGCCCACATCACGGCACCAGAGGCTCTGGAGAAGTTTCTCCACAGTCCATGAAGGTGTGGTAACATTAAAAGGCTGGAAATACAGCCGCAGTGAAGTCGTGTGGAATAGGTATTGGAATCCATACAAATAGTGATGCTGCACCAGGACTTGGCCCCTACTTTGGAGGAGTTTATAAATAATAAATATTAAGCAGCAAATAATAAATATTGATATTATAATAACAAAAAGGTGCAACATTCATTCCCCAGTGTGCTACAAATGAGATTAAAAGTGTGTATATTCTATTTCTTTTAATCACAGTAAGACAAAACAAGCTCGACCATACCAAGAATCCTCGTGTGGTTTTGTTCTGCAGAAATGAAGTTTTCAGAGAGGTTGAAAATACCAAGAACAGAAATAAAGTTTGGACAAAGCTCTGTCTCTTGCACAGTGACGGGATGGGACTCGCACAGGAGAGCACGAGGGAGCACAGCCTGCTCCTTCCCTCCCTGTTTTCCATCAGGGTGATGCTCTCCCCTGGCAGTTGGTTGAGGCCAAAATGCCGAAGCATCAGACGAAATTTCGAAACTTAAAACCTCAAAATAATTTTCATACACACACACACACAAATACCATTTTCTTGCCAAAGTGAAATATAAACCAACTACTTTGCTGCAGTGGACTTGTGCCGTAAGTCTCAGCTCCATCACTTTACACTGGTTTGGGTTCCTCCCTTTCACTGGAATAACTTCTGGCCATAATTCCCCCTAATCCTGCACCTAATGATTCCTGTGGGAAGGGTTTAGGTTGTTTTCCACTCAACGCTTCACTGAAATTCTCCCATTTGCTCTTCAGACCTCCTGTCTATGGGATGGCAGAGGAAATTTGGGTGCCTCCAGTCTAACAGGGGATATTTAATTAACAGTTTGCAAGTGGCCATAAAGGAACAACCTGCTGGTGTCCAAGCCTGCTGAGGTATTGTCCAGGAGGATGGCTATTTCCCTTTACAGCCTGGTTGGAAGTGATATCCAGCACCAAGAGATATCAGTCAGTAAATACTCAATCAGTCAAGACAAAATTTCTATTTTTCTAAAGCTGGTTATTTCTTGGAAAGTTACACAAATCTTTTATGCCTGCTGGCACTTAGGCCGGTAAATATATAATTAAATGATACAGTCAAATGCACAAACTTTTGCAACCTACTTACCTACACCAAAAAAATACACTTTTTTTGTCTTAGTTCTACTCTATTTTCTTTGTCCTGCTCTCGAGTCCAGCCCTGGATTTGTCCCCCCAGGCAGAACTGCTGTTTGCTCAGCGGGACGAGCTGAGAAAAGAGGACTTTGGAGAGATCTTTAGTTACGCGGGGAGGAATAAAACAACCCCAAAAAAAAAAACCCCAAAGAAAGGAAAACATCCCAATTCTCTAGGTTACACTACTGGTTATATAACCGATCTCCCTGGTTATATTTAAGCTCCTATAAATAGAGAAGTGGCCTCAAAAGAAGCGGCCTAAAAAAAAAACAAAAACGACAGACAGGAGTCGGGACGCGGCGACCATCGGGCGCTGGGCAGGAGCAGGACGGGGGCGCCGGGGCTCAGCACGGGGACGAGGACATCTGGTCGTAGTCGGGGCACTTGAGCAGGGCTGGGTAGTTACTGTTCATCTGCAGGGACGCCTCGCTGGAGATGTCCGAGGGGCTCCGGCCCCGCGCCCACGCGTCCGGGTGCAGGAACTGCCCCGAGTAGTCGGAGCAGTTGCTCAGGCGGGGCCGGTAGAAGCCGGGGTGAGGGCGGTAGATGTCCTCGGCCGTGTAGCGCTTCATGAACAGGTACACGGACATCACCCCGGCGCTCTGCGGGAGAGAGACACGGCCTGACGCCCACCCTGCGCGGGGGCTGCCTCCTCCACCACCACCAAAACGGAGGAAAATATAGATTGCTGCTTTTTCCCTCTGCTGCTGATGCACAAAGGTACCTGAGGGCTGTCACGTCACTGCCCTGTGCCTGGGATCCGTGCACTAAATAATGCAGCACAACCACGTCTCCTCCTCCTCCTCTGCATCTCCTGCTTGGCATCAAATCGTCATCAAATGCCCCATCAGTGCACCAAGCTTGGGCCTGTCCCCCACCATGTCCCCCTTCACGATTTATTTTACCCCTCTGCCCTCACAGCTCTGCCTTAAACCCCACCCAAGTCCTCTTTTTGCCAACAGCCTCAATGTGGCCACCCCTGAGAACGGGACACACTCGTTACAGGGGTGTGAGAGCTGCTGGGTACCTCTGTGAGAAGGAAGGAGATGGCAGAGAAGGCAAACGACCACCCGTATTTGTAATTGAAGAACGTTTCCGAGTCCTTGGTCCTGTTGAGCATCTCATCGTTAATGCTGGATATGTAGAGGACCAGCCCCACCACCAGCGACAGACCTGGAGAGGGACAGTAGGAAACACGCCAGGGATGAAATGCTGAAGAAGCACCTTCCTAAAGACCTGACTTGTGGGGGAAACTAAAGAACTGGGCTTGAAATAACTGGGGAAAGGGGCTGCCCTCCCTCCTGCTGCGCTAACCCAGGGCACTCCTCTCATTTCAGTCAAAGACCTGCTCAGGAAAGTCTGTATGCACTGGGGAGGAGGCAGCTGGCTCTGGTAGGAGCTGACTTCAAAGCTCACCTGTCACAGCTATTTGTTTAACACTCGCACAGCACCATGAATAAAACATTCCCTCTTCTCATGTAGAAACATCCCAGCTGAGCAGTTTGAAGTTTGTGATCTCTCCTGCGACTGATGTGCCACGAGAAGCATCCCCTCCCTCAGCACCTGCTCCTGCACGTGGTGGGGGCTTTCCCCCACATTTCCACAAATGAGTTTTGCACTGGATGATTTTCCATCCCACAAAAGCAGATCAGGCTGCAGGGCTGAGCTGGGAGCCCCTGTGGCTGATGACTCCATCAAGGAGCCACCGCAGCGGGTCAGGAGAGCACCAGCAGCTACCAAAGCAAACGTGCCCCGTGCTCAAGGGTTGCCAGGAGAAAACATGGGAGCAAAACTCACCTGACAGGATGAAGAAAATCCCCGAGACAAAGGCAAGGATGGTCCTGTGGGGCCGGATGTGGCCGATGTTGCTCAGGATGAAGCCGATGAACATGAAGAAGAGGCTGACCAGAGGGAAGGGGGTGGCAGAGCGGATCATCTCTGTCAGGAGAGCAGAAGAGGGAAGTGACAACAGGTTTATTTTCCCCATACAGTGTGAGAAATGGGCTGGGTGAGATGGCTCCAGCCCTGCTGCTCTGATCATGTTGTGTCTGGGGTTTCCCTCTTGTGCTGAGTAAAACACAGAATTATGGAATCATAGAATGATTACTGTTGGAAGGGATCTTACGTTTCCTGCCAAGGTCAGGACACCTTCCACTATCCCAGGTTGCTCCAAGCCCCATCCAGCCTGGCCTTGAACACTCTCAGGGATGGGGCAGCCACAGCTTCTCTGGGCAGCCTGTGCCAGGGCCTCATCACCATGGTGGTGACTCTGCCAATGTTTGTGTTTCTGAGGCTTTCTCTGTGAAGTGTTGCATGGGAAAAAACATCAGAACCTGCATTTTTCTCTAGCTTCACCCTATGAGTGTTTGCAGAACACTCCTATTTATTAAATCCGAAATGACTGCAGAATTCATCATGAGAGCTGTGACACTCCATCCTTAATTCATCCCACCATATAACATGTAAAATTGACTGCTAGGGAATAAATACAGCTGCAAATTATGGAGAGGAGACAGAAAAAGCCAAACACTTTGATAAACATTAATGCTGAATAGCCAGTGACAGGAAATTAAACAGCTTAGAGCCTCTGTGAGCACCCTGCCTTTAGAAAGGGATGTCCCCAAAAGCTTAGGAGCACATTGGGTGATTCACAGAGCCAAAAAATGTAGTTGTACTTACAACTCGGAGTTTCTTTGGCAAAGACACAAAGGGGATTTCTTGGGGGAGTCACAAGTGACCCCTTGGTGCTTTGCAGGGTGAGACCCCCCCAGAAGGACTTACTCAGGACGTTGACTGTGGACTCAGATGTCAGCTGGATGTTCATGGGCATGACGTATTCGATGGTGAAGCACCGGCCACGCTCCTCACCTGCAGCAGACACAGCCCAAGTCACACCTGCTTTGTGCTTGTCTGCTTGGGTTTTTTTGGAGGGGAGAGCAGCTTTAAATTGAACTTCCATGCATGCTTAAAAACAAACTCTCTTTTTAGTGTTGTTCAATCTTGAGTGTCTGTTGTTGGGGTGGAAGAAAAACACCTCTTAAATACCATTTCCTTGTGTGCACAAATGTGAACCCTAAAGCCAGAGGCTTTAAAGTCACCCCAGGGATGGGATCAGAGCTCCTCATGCCCTCCCTGACTTTTTCAAAGCAGCAGTTGAAACTTTGTGACATTTCAGGCTGGTCACTTCCACATTCCCATTCCCTCAGGTTTTATTCAACTCTGCTCCTGCAGCCAAGTCACTCCATCACACTTGGCAGGGACAGAGGGAATGGTCCAGCTGACCTGAATCTAAATTCTGCAGGGACCAAATGGAAAGTTTTCAGCTGCTGCCCAAGGCCACAGCACTGGGACGTGGGGGTCTGGCATGGCAGCAGCAAACCCACCCAAAACCTGTGTGGAAAGGCACATTTATCCATTGGACCGGTAAAGTTGGGCACAGAGCAATGATATTGCCAAAGGCTGTGCCTGAGTTTGGGGGCAAAGATGGGCAGAGCTTCTAAAAATCCCACGTTTCCTGGCCTTTTCCCGTGGGATGACACCGACAACAAACAGTATAAATATATAAATATTTATCTATTTATATACAAACAGACACAACAGATATATATTTATATGTCATAAATAGCAGGGGGTGTTTTTTGGGGGCGAGAACATACCTGCCAGAAAGCAGACCCTCCAGAGTCCTGAGTGCAGCGACAGCTTGATCTCAGCTGTCTGGTTCTGGGGCTGGACGATGCCCTCCTCCAGGTAGAGCCAGTAGTCCGTGCTGACAGAGATGCCCAGGAGGCCGAGGCCACAGACGGCGAACACGCTGCTGAGCAGGGTCAGCGCCCTCCTGCTGCAGGCGCTCATGCCCAACAGCATCGGGGGCTGGGGCGGGCAGAGGGGGTGGATCCGTCAGCACCAGCCAGGGAATGGATGTGTCAAAGCTTTGCCCTGGATTGCCTTGTGTAGGCAGAGCTGGAACGAGCCATTAAAACAATCACTGACAGATGGGAGAGTTTGAACCAAATCCCACCCGACTGCTGCCCTGCGCCGGCCCAGGGCTCCGGGGGTGCTGAGGCTTGGGATGGGCTGGGTGGGAGCAGCTCCTTGGCTCCTGTTTCATCTGCTGCAGGTGAATTCCTGCTTCTCCAGCCCAAGCTGGCCCTCATCTCCCCAGGGATGTAGCTCAACCACAGTATCTTATCTACCTGCAGAGCCTTATCAAGTGTTCCCAGGAGGGGAGGCAGCGTGAGCTGTATCTCCTGGGCACAGGAGCCTGCTGAGGATCATGGACACTGAGATAATGGATCAACAAAGGTGCTAACAGCTGCTGGACCAACCTCCCCTCCTGAACAGCTCCCACCACCATCACACTCCCCCAGTAATGCCACTTTTCCTCTTCCAGAGTATATTTATCTATTGGGGAATCAAGATGCTGATTTTGCAAAGACCATGGTATGCTGAATGACATCATCAAACACCTTGAACCAGAGTGCCACAACACAATAACTTGCCTATTTTTGCTGTTTATTGTGCTTGCTGGATCACAGCTGGGGTCAAACCCAGCTTGTGCTTTGTGGAGAGGCAGAGAAAGGAAGCAGAAAGCTGCAGCCAGACCCTGGGAGAACATTAAAGGAAAAAATTCCCTCATTCCCATGTTGCTTATGCATAGAATCTTTTTTTTAATTATTATTATTTTATCGCATTCTTGCTAAGTTGGGCAATTTAGTGGTTCTCATGGTGCCCTGCAGACTGATAAAATATCACCAGAAATCAGAGTCCTTGGTGCAGCAGAGGAAGAAGTGCAATTAATTTTGGGGGAAAAAAGCCACAGCAATGAAAGATTAAAGGAATAAGAGCAAGAAGGAAAATGATACACGCAGGAGATGGTCTTCTGGAGAGTGGGAAGGAGGCAGGTAGTGCTATTGCCTGCTTTTAGAAAGGCAGGATGAATCACACCTAAGTGCCGTGTCATGTATATTTTCCAAGGCACATTTTGCTGTTGTTCAGCACAGGAACCAATACGGAAAAAATACATAAATCCAGCTAGACAACAAAAGCCACCAGATTTAGCAGCAGGAAGCATCTTCCTTGGACTCCCTTTAAAACTGCCCCAGCCTTGTTCTGCACCCCTCAGGAGTGGCCCCATTGAAGCCCGTGTTTGCCATCACAGTGCACGTCAGTGAAGGGGCTCTTTGGAGACAAATCCTGTTGCTGTTGTCACCGTGGGGAAGGTGGTGGGTTTAGTGACTAAACCAGGAGACACAAATCCTGCCTGGACTGGGAGATGACAACTCGCTGTTCCGACATGGCCGGGTGAGCAGGCTGGAGGAGGGTGGTTTTTCTTAGTGCCTCTGATGTAAACATATTAATATCGGCTTACAGTGACTCTCAGAGATGCCAAAAGTCCTCACAGCTTGTACTTTTACACCCAAAGCCTTCCAAGATAATGTTCTGCCACAGTTCCCTCATGGTTAATACAAGCAGACGATGCTGAGAGTGGTTTCTTGCTGCTTGGGTGCTCTCAGGGAACATCCAATATTCCATATCTTATGCTCTTGCAGTGCCCTTCCCCAGCACATCTGTCTCACAAATCCAGAGCACCAAGATCCCCAACACCCCGTCCTGGGCAGGGCTTGCAGTAAATTTCATGCAAGATCAACATGAAGGGAACTTTTAGTTACTGTGGAGCCCAAAGAAAGGCATTGACTGAGCAGATGCAATCTCCAAGGCCTGTCTGCCCCTCCAGCTCACTGCTCGGGGCAGCAACAAGAGAGAAAAGCAGGGAATGCTGCTGGAAGAGTATCAAATTCTTGAGTGAAAGAGAGAAAGGGAGAGAAAGGCTTTAATTATTGCATCTGACCCCAAATCCAAAGCAGACAAGTACATCTTGGTAGGAAGCAGATGTACTTGCACCCTCAAGCGCTGCAACAGCTCTGACAATTCTCTTCCATATGAAATTATGGATTTGGCTCTTCCTACGTTCACACTGTGCCTCTCCCCAGAAGGTTCCAACCTCCAGGAAGGGGATAGCTGTCTCTAGACAGCCCAGCTCACACTCCTGCAAGCTCTCCCTCCACCTTTGGCTTTGCTAACCAGCCTCATTTTTAATGTTCTTTAATGTTTCCCTCAGCTCAAGAAAAGTAGGATGTGTTCCCAGGAGGAACATCTCCCTCATAGGGGAGTGAGGAGCAAAGCACAGAGGAGATGTTCAGACTTTCTTTTCTCTGAAGAATTAGGAGGCAGCAGCTAAAGAGGAAGGTGGTGGCTATGGGGCAGAGAAGCACATCAGATCTACACCTGCCATTTCCCAGGGAATATGCCATTTCCCATCTCTATAGGTTCCCATTTGGTCCTCAATCAACCATCCTCTGGCTCATCCATTCATCTCCCTAACTCAGCCACAGCCATATTTTCTAGTTGCTGCCTCAAAATGAACAGCATTTACTACAGGGTGTCTCATCCCTCTTGGCATTTTGGTGCCAAAATGGTAAAAGGAACTGAAATATATTCTTGGCTCATGTATCGTCAACAGCCATCCTCCCTGCATATTTCCCGTTAATAACGAGCCAAAAATCAGAGTAGGGAGTATGTGAAGGTCCAGATAAAGCCACTCAGAGGGAAATAGCTGAGTATTTCCTGTGATTTGTTGTCCACCAACATCAGGCACTGCAAAATAAACACATTTGGTATCATTTACTGGTCTTGGGGGTGACGTGAGCAGCAGAGAGAGGGGCTGGGTGTCAGAGTTGTGCCTCTCAAATTGCCTCATTCCTTTTCTCCCTCACACTCCAATTTCCATGTAATCAGGGAGGCATTAGAGACTGATCCCTGTTCCTGCCTCACTGGCACAGAGGATCGAATCTGATGTGGTGGGGGACAGGGGGCAGGGATGGTGCAGAGCATCTGCTCAGAACAAACCTCCCCCCATGTCCAGCACCTGGAGAATTAGCAGGGCTCCCAGGAGAAAGATTTTTCAAGGACATGAACAGGAACTGGCTTGATTTTCAGCAAGGATTTAGTTCCCAGTGACCTTTATCTATTGTGTTATGCTTCCTACAGCTGAAAAGGTGATGCTGTTTGATTTCCAGCAGTAGCTGTGTTTTAAATTAAATGAATAGAGCCCCAAAGATTTCCAAGAAAAGGGACTTTGGAACTGTTGCTGGTCCTTCGATCATGCTGTGCCCTCTGGTAGTAGTCCAGGGAATAATAAAGGCAGTCTCCAATGTAATCTGCAGTCCTTGTAATGAATTTCTTCTTGTCTTTGAGCTACAGCTTCTGATGGAAACTACACATGGCTCTTGGTGGGACTGAACCCTTTGGGACATGAGATTAATATTGGCATTGTTCCTAACACAGTTCACCCAGGAGTGAGTCTTGCCACAGTAAGTCCTGGGGAGTAAGTCCTTACCTATTTCTCCACAGTCACAGAAAGAAAACAGCCTGGGCAGCTTTCTGAGCCACCTCCATGACCTCACACTGAGCACAAGCCAGAGCTCTGGGCTATGTGGATGGGCTGAGAAAAAGAAATATATCACTGGTCAACTGCCTGGACAGGATGGGGCGTATCAATAAATCACTGCTCCGAGTTCAGTGGAGAACAGCAGCTCTCTCCTGCCCTGGGTAAAGGCAGAAAGAGCAGGGCCAAGCCAGGCCAAGGAGGCAGCTATTGATTTTTATGTGGCTAGAGCATCATTTCCAATTTCCTGACATTTGTGAGGAGGGGAGGCAGTGCCAAGGTTATTGGAGCAGACGGGAGGGAAGGTTTTGTTTGTGGAGGGTGCTGGGATCCAGGACAAGCCTGGCAACCTGCCTCTGTGCCTGGTGCCTGCTGCAAACCCAGGGCTGAGGGAAAGCAGAGGTTAAGCCATGGACCTGGAGTAGTGGGAGAGGCTGAGCAGAACATAAAGGGGAAGGAATGAAGCCTGTGAAAGTGGAGTAGGAAACCCACTGAGTGAGCAGTGGATGTACAAAGAACATCAGAGCCCTGGGTAAGAGCCATCAATTGCAGGAGAGCGTGAGCTGTGATGGAGCTGAACTGAAAGGACCAGCTCCCACTAAGCTGCAACAAGAAAATTGGGCTGGCTAAAAATAAAGGGCCTTCAAGCAGTGTGATCCCTTCCTCAGGACACGACACAGGCCATAGATGTGGGCAAAAAAAAAAATAGGTCAAGGAGAGTGGCTCTTTCAGAACAAAACTTTTCAGAGTTGGCAGTGCTCAGGCAGGACCGTGCTGAGGCCACCACTGCATTGTCATCCCCCTTCAGACAGCACAACTTCCACAACTTCACCCTGGCCACCTCATGGGCAAATTCAGAAAAGCCTAATTTGGTCATTAGGTGATTTAGAATGGTCCCACTGAGCTCGTGAAGCACCCAAAGGGTGCAAATGCTTCGGTCCCAAAACAGTGTGTGCAGCCCGAGGCCAGCTGAGCTCATGCTCTGTTGGCTGCCAGGGGCTTTAGCCAGAGCTGAGGAGAGGAAGAGGAGGAGATGGTGAGGGCAGAGCTCACTAGTCCATCTGGGGATGCAGGAGAAACAGCTCCACAAACCAGACCTGGAAAACTGCGCGACAGGGAAAGAAGTTTTGGTTTTGGAAGTGACAGCTTGGGAAGTGACAGTGTCACCTGAAGCTTGGAAAAGGTGTCCTGCAGGCAGGAAGGAAGCACAGGACTGCTCTGGTTCCATGTAACAGCTGAAGGAGAGCAGGGATGGCTGCAGAGAAAAGCAGTGTCTCCTGTACTGCTCCACTGAGAGGCAAATGGCCAAAGGGGATGTGGGTTGGAGCTGGTCCATAGGGTTCCCAGGAGCCCTGTCCCGAGCTGCTGGCACCCACCACCTCCACTGGCACAGGGGAAAACAGAAATACACAAGGCAGCTTTACAGACCTGCATTAGTGTCCTATAAAAATGTCAGCTCCATCTCTGGGAGAGAAATTATGTATTGGAAAAATTAAGTGCAGAAATAAATCTTTTCCACGTGGGGGAGGTTTAGCCTGATGCTAAGAAATGAAACAGCCCACCCTGTGGCAGTTTGAACAAGGGCTGGTGACTGTGACTACGAGCAGCCATAAACTTCAGAAGGATCAATAGTGGGCTTGAAAGCCTCCCCTGAGCTGTGAGCAGCAGCTCCAGCGACGGCTCCACACGCGGCACTGCCATTACCCACGGATAGCACGGGATCAATGGGCACTCTGGGCTCTCCAGAGAGGGCTTGGAAGTAAATAAATGAATAAAAAGAAGGCTGGTGATGAGTTGTTTAAATGTAGATTGAGCCACAGCAATCACAAGCCCATTAATTTTGTGCTTGTCATCACACACACAAGGAACACCTGAACAGCAACCAGCAGGAACCATGTGTGACCCCACACCCTGCAATGCTCATCACTGACTGATTTAATTAATGAGATTACTTGGGATTTTTCCCCTTAAACTTGACTTCTTTTCTCTAGCACTTCCTGTGATTCATTTCTTGCTTGAGTTATTTTTTTACAGTTTGGTCAAAAATTCTTTCCCTGGCAGTGCAGGAGTGAAGGAAATATGTACTGTATTTACTACCCACTGTATAGAAAGTACTGTGATTTTCTGCTGAGCCCTTTTTGCTGTGGATTGCTCAAAACCTGCCCTTTTGACTGGGTCAAATTTGCAGAGATAGTTTTTACTGACAACTGAGCCCACCTCAGCTCCAGCACCAAATATAAGGAGATCAAATGATATTCCCAAGGTCAAAGCAACAGCAAGAGAGATTTATTTCCCACCCCAGCCCTCAAACCAGACCCTTTCCTGGACAGGCCACCTCTGCCACGCTGCTGCACTCATGGCTCTGCTCCAGCTCTTTCACACTAATGGCTTTGGATGATGCCAGAAACTTTCAACAAATAAAATCATCGACCCAACAGCCCTGATGGTCCTGGCTCACAGGCTGCTGGCACTGTCTGTGTGTGTACAGCTGGTCTCATTCACATGGCCTTTCTGGATCCACAGATATCATCCCCCCCCAAAAAAACCCCTCTTATACAGCCCATCCCACCCACATGTCTCCCTTCTCCTTGGTGTTTTAGGCTCTTACCTCTTTTAACCCCAGCTGAAGCAATGCTTTGGCAAGTGGAACACCTGGGATGAGGCTGAAGGTGGGAAGTTCAGTTCTGGCAGATCGACTGCAAGGAAGTGTCACAGCAAGGAGGGTCCTTGATGGAGGCTTCAGCTGGGAGTGGGGTGGCTTTGGAAACAAGCAGAGGAGAAATCCTGGACCTCAAGAGAGGGCACAGCCTCAGCTCTCCACCTCTGACTGACTCCCACGAGCGCTGCAGGATGCTGGGACACAGGGACAGGCAGGTGGCAGGCAGGTCTCTGCATCCACTGCAGCTCCTACCCTGGGGTTTTGCAGAAAAACATTACACAAAGCACATTTCTCAAGAGAGAAATAGGAGCTAAAACCCTGAGCTTGCAATATTGCCCACGCACCCAGGCCCAGTTCCCCAGGTCTGAACTATATATATATATAAATCTGTTCAAGGTTTCCATCCCTAACAATAGCTGAGCCCTGTCCTTTGCAGAGCCCTTCCCAATGCCCTCTCCCTCTCAAATCTGACACAGTATTCTCCCACTCACAGTGTGTCAGAGTGCTCACAGTCAGGGACCCCAGTCAAACTGCTGGTTTCAATACCCTACAAAGAGCTACAAAAGCAGAATAAAAGGGGGAGGTATCCAGTGCTGCAAAGCAAAGCAGCTGGGGGTTCTGCTGCAGAAACCTCGCTGCTGTGTGCTGTGGGAGCAGGGCCTGCCCATTAACCTCTGCCTGTGGTACAGCATGGCTTTGCTTTAGATCCTAAATACATGAACTCCAGTAACCCAACGATCCAGTGACCCTCATCTGGCTGCAGGGCAGTGCTTCCCTTGGCCGGTGCACACCCAGGAGCAGGGACAAGGGACAGCAGCTGGCTCAGCTGTGGGCATCCCCCTCACATCAGCACCAGGCTTGGGCTGCTCTGCTGGGGTGTTAAAGCTTTATCAGTTGGTTCTTGTTCACTTCCAAGCGTCGTTTATGATGGCACAAAGCCCTACAATAGCCTCGTAGATTAAAAAGGGGAGAATTAAGCCCCTTCCTTGCACATGGCAGCTTTTCAAGGTCTCTGTGTCCTTCCAGCAGCAAGGCAGGTAATGGCATGATTAAAGACCTCAGGCACCTCTTCTGCAAGATATTGATGTTGTTTTAAACTGAAGTGGGTGTGAGCAGAACACACTTATTCAGTATAAGCCTTGCAGCACATGAAATATCTCCAGGCTATAAACTTTTATTGCTGCAGAAGGTGTAAGGAAAGCCCCAGGTACAGCCCAGGTGCAGGAGCTGAGGTTGCTCAGCAGAGAGGGGCCAATACCCCCAGTTCCTTCTTTTCCCCTTAACGATTGGTGCATGACAGCTTGAGCTAAATTAAGCAAGCTGGGAGATAAAAATAGCAGCAAGAGCTAATTAAAACTCTTCCACTCCCCCGTGTCCGGGGTACCTGAGCCAGGGAGAGGAGGCAGCAGCAGCTCTTCCCCTGCTGCTGCTCTTCCCTTCCCTCCAGCACTGGCAGCTGGAGCAGTTTTATGAACATTTTCAGTGTGATGAATGAGAGAAGTGAGAAATCCCCAAAGCAAAGCTGGGCTCTCTGAATGCTGAGGGCTGCAGACAAGTGGCTCGTTGGCCAGTGCTGGCCATGGCTGCTGAGACCTGAGTCCCCTCAGTGTGATTAAAGATGATTGATAGCATGGAGCAGTGCCCTGTCAGCCAGGAGATTGCATTCCCCTTCCTTGCCTGCAAACCAGCTTTACCACAGAGCCTCTGGGCATGGAAACAATGGTGTAAAGAAAGAGGAGAAGGGCTGTGTCATCCACACCTCAGGCAAACAGCTTCAGAACCCAAGTGCCACTCGTGGCTGCCATTAAACCCTGTCACCAAACACAGCAAATGCTCCATCCAGTTTGGGACACAGCTCCCTGGAAGCCATCAGTGAAGTCTTTGTGCACAACTCTCCTGGTCTGACACTGAGCAGCCACTGAACTTTGGTCCCATCTCCACGTAGGAAAGGTCTTTGCTTTGTGCAGCTTGTCAGGTGAGGAACATTCATGTACATAGCAAGTATTTATACATCATTGGAGGTATTAAACTTTCTACCACCTGGATTTTAGCAGCATTTGTTACTATTCCAGGATTTAGGGGTAAATGTCCCAGCAGACAAGGTAGGAAAAACCACACATGACATGGAGCAGCCTGAGAACAGGTACAGGCATCATGACCTGCTCAGGAGGCCATGGGCTGCCTGTCCTGCTCAGCACAGGTAAGTGCAGCCACATCCTGGGAAAGTCTGCAGGAACAGGCAGGGAATGGAATCAGTCTCACTCTTCTCCATCCTTCCCCCATTCCCACTGTCCCTTTGTGCCACCAGGTTCTGGTTCCTGTGGCACACACCCAGCAGCACCTCTCCTGCCACCTACACACAACCTGGGATTCCCAGCCAGAGCTGCTGCAGAGAAAAGGAACATCTGTTGCAGCCCAGCATTCCACATCTCCTGGGAAGGAGCCAGGGCTGCCCACCTGTAGGGCTTTGAGCATGAGCCAGGTCCTGTCCTGGCAGTCCTGAGGATGCTCCCTGTGGATGGGGACTGAGTGGGAAAATGAATTATCCCCACATTGTCCTGGGTCAGGGGTGTTGTCTGCTGTGCTGCTCCAATAACCCCCCCAGTGCAGCCCTGAACACCACTCTAATGAGGATTTTCACTGAAGAGCAATGATACCTCCCTCATAATAGAGGAAAAGCTGCAAGTCCTGTCTTCCACAGGGACCAAACATAAACTCCATTCATCATGTTCTGAGCCTAATGATGGTATATGTGTTGTCCTTTGACAAATTCCATTTTCCCAGTAAATATTTTACTATAAATGTCAGATACTTTACAACAGTATCAGTGTGACTGACTCCAAGCCATCTTTCTAGAACACAGCCAGAAAAAAAAAAAATCCCTTTAATTTCAGTGAGATTTAAACTCCCAGATAACTTTTGACATAGAGTCCAACATCCAGTTATTTTAAAAATGCCACCTTCAAACCAGGCATTTAAATCTTCCCCAGCTGACTTAGGAAAAGCTCCCAGTGTTCACTCCAGCCTTGTGCAGCTCATGGCTCACTGATACCACTGAAGCCTCTGCAGGCTTGTGCATTATTTCCCCTTTTGTATTTTATATTCCCTCCCCTCTCCATAAATAAAGCTGAAGCTGCAAATGCTGCGGTATGGATGCTGCCAGGTGGGAATTCATTCAGCTCAATGAATATATTCAACAGCTACAAGATACAGCAAGGGATCAGAGAAAACCACACACAGGAGCATTTCTGTGCCCTGGATGCCACCATGGGGCAGCCTGAGGGGAAGGTGTGGTGGCAGAGGGCAGGGCTGCTGGGAGCCAGTCTCCTGCCCTTTGGCTTTTTAGGTGACAGACTGAAATGGTGCCCCCAAAACCCAGCAGATGAACCTCTGAAGGGAGGACAAACACAAGGCACTTGTGAAACCAAGGGGCAGCAAGTGATGGAAACACGGGAATGCTCCTCCAGCAAAGCTGCCAGGCTGGGTCATGCCACCAGCACCTGCTGCTGCTGCACAAAACTCAGCAGGAACACTCCTTTTTAGCTGATCCACTCCTTTGCAGTGTTCTTGCTGAAGTGCTGCCTTCAGTGAATGCAACATCCTTGCTGCCCTTTCCACAGGCTCACCTGTACCTTGCAGGCACCTAAAAGCTCTGAACTCCCCCCAGAGGCTTGGGGGGTACAAGGGACACGGTGAGGACAGCAGTGCCACAGGTCAGACCCACTCCCTGGACACCCCCAGGAGCCTCCCTCTGCTTCTGCCTGGGAGACCCAACCCTCAAAGCTGTAAAAAGCATCGTGCATCAGGGGCTGATGAAGTTTTACGAAATGCCAAGCAATTAATCAACATCCAAAGGACGTGTCAGACCCTCCCTTCTCTGCGCCGCTGTGGCTGAGACACCACATTTCACATTTCACCACCTTCCACAGGGTATGAATAAGTGGCACATGCAGAAGTGAGGACAGGCTCCATGTCCCCATTCCCTGTTCATATGGTAACAGATGATCCAGCTTTTTTTTTTTTTTAATTTTTTAAATCCCTCTACTTTACTTCACTTAACAGCCAGGTCAGGTTTTTCTCAGATGGCCTTACTCAAATTCACACTCCCCTCTCCGAGGGGTTTGCTACACTGGAAGAACATTCATAGGCTGACTTCCAGCAGATTTTACATTCCCTGTGAAAAATACACACGCGTTCCTCAGCAAAACGTTCCAAACTCGCCGCCGAGGAGGGGGATGCTCGCAGTGCCCAAGAGATGGTCCCTGTCTGAGCAGCCTGATGGGGAAAAGCCCAGGGATGAAGAGCCAGGATTTTCCGGCTTCCTCGTGCTCAGGTCCTTCCGTCGGGAATCCGGCGAAGGCAAACCCCTCCTCCCGAGCGGTGCCGGTGCCCGGGCAGGGCACACGGGCCCCTCACCCGGGTCCGGCCGTCGCTCCCTACGGGGGCTCGCAGCGCTCCCGGTACCCGGGGCCGCTCCGGGGCTGCGGCTGATGCTGCCCGGGGCGGTGCCCCCCGCCGCCCTTCCCGGCCGGTTCCCACTCCAAGGGGAAAATGGAAAACACAGACAACACCTGCCCTGAGCCCTGCGGCTCCGCACCCGGGCGGCGCCTCCCAGACCCCCCTTCCCTCGGCTTTAAACTTTCGGGGTTTTACATCCAATTCGGAACCACACCACCACCACCCCCCGACCTGACTTGAGGACTGTTTGCCCCTGTTCGAGGGGCAGCCTGGCCCGGACACGGGAAGGAGCCCCAGCCTTGCCCTCCCCATCCCAGCCCGGCACTCACCGGCCCCGCGGGACGCGCCCGGCGGTCCCGGGGATGCTCCGCTCGCTCCGCGCCGCGCCGGGAGAGCCCGGGGAGGAGAGGGCATCACATGGCGCCGGCGGGGCCAGCCCACCTCTCCCTCCCGTCTGCCCTCGTTCCCTCCCTCCCTTCATTCCTCCTTCCCTTTCTCCATCCTCCCCTTCTTCCCTCCCCCTTCCCTATCCACCCCTCCTTCCTCTCCCCCCCTCACTTCCCTTTATTCATCCTTTTCCTCCCTCCTTTGTCGCCCTTTCCATTTATTCCCCCCTCTTTTCCTCTGGTCCTCTCCTTTGCATCCATCCGACCCCATTCCCTCAGGCTGGTGGCTCCACTTCACCACCGGGGCAGGGGTGGGAACCAGCTTTGCTCCTGCCCCTCTGTGCGTCCTGCCTTTCATGCGGCTTCCACCCCCCCTTGCACCCCACACCTGGAAAACGCGGCTCCCAGCGCTGGGTGGGCTGCACTTCCCGGGATGTGGCTCCTTTGGGAGCTGGGGAAGGGCAAACTGGCTCCCTTGTCAAATCCACAGCTAAGGACACAGCAGACAATGGGGAAGATTGGAGGGCAGCAAGCCAGTGTGCTGGAGAAAGCCAGCTTGGCAAGGCTGGGACAAAGCAGGGACAGAGCCAGGGCTAAAGGAGACAGGGACACAGGGAAAGATGCTGTGGGCTCTGGAAGCCACAGCCAGACTGAGTGATTCAGCCAAAACACATAGAGAAAGAGTGGCAGAGCCAAGAACAAGGATGCAGCCCCATCAAGGTGTCCAGCAATGGGACACTTCCTTGGAGACAGGGAGAAGGACAGGAGAAGGGTCACACGGTACGGTAACTCCGGCTATGTGAGCTGCCAACCCTGGCAGCAGGGCCAGCTCATGGACACCAGCACAGCACCTGGAGCTTGGAATTGCAGGGCAATTTCTTCAGGGAGAGCTCATTCCAGGCAGGGGCTTTGCCCACGTGCTGGGGTCGCCAGTTCCCAGGGTTCTGGATAAAACGTGCTGCATCTTTGCAGAGGCGTCCCCAGTGTAGCAAAACACCACTGCCCGAAATAGAACAACCCAAAATAAAGTGCGAGCTGAGATGCGGGGGAGGTGTTGTTGGGTGGCTTGTTTGGAATCAATGGAGCCCTGTGCTGGGGCCTGCTGAGCTCTGCTTGAGTCACAGAAATTACAGAAGCCCACAGAGATGTGTAAGGTTTGATTTCTCCAACCAGAACATGGTGTGGCCCAATTTAGGCGAGTTCCTGTGAGATCCAGGCTGGTAAAAACCTGCCTCCCAACAGGACCCCAACTGGCAGCCAGAGCACTCTGGTTATTTGTCTCTGAGGGACTGCAGCTCACGTGTGTTCTTTCGTGCAAAGTTACAGTGATACTTAAATTATAGTTAATTCAGCACATTTTCCTGGGCTCTCATTCAGATTTCAGGAAGAACTGAAGGCAGCAAATCCATCAGGGTTTTGACAGCAAGGGCAAAGCAGGGATTTGGTCAGCAGCATGGATTCTGCACTGGAAAAGGCAGTCAAAGGGGTGATGCCCTCCAGGACCCCCAGCCCCAGGGAGGAGGAGGAGGCTTCCCTGGGATGGAGAATTACCAATGAAGTCACAAAGCTACAGGAGGCAGGTTAGACCTGGATGTTCACCATGTGCTGTCAGGGTACATTGTTTTAACACAGTAATTGGCCGCTCATAATTTTTCTTTTCTCTGTATTGTTAAAAAAAAAACCACCAAACAACCCAAAGCAGGGCTTCATTTTTCTCCAGACAGACAATGTTTTATTGCTGCCTGGGCTCTGGGCAGGATTGTTTGAATACAACATGAATAAAGCTGCAGCACATACAGTGACATAATTAACCATTACAGTGTGAGAGGCCCCCAGCAGCCATGCATATAATCAATTAGAAATACACATTTCCAGCTTGGGTTTCTTCCCCTCTGCTTTGTTTCTATGCAAATGCACTCGGGCTAAAACACTTGGATGGATTTTCTGCTGCTGCTCCTCTCATACAGCAACTTCTGCCCCGGCAGAGCACGAGCACGATGCCAACACTCACCCCAGGAGCATTTCCCACAGGCATTGCAGGGCCAGGAGGGGAGGCAGCACCAGTGATGCCTCCCAAAACCACAGCATAGCTCTCTTACCTCATTAGCAGCTGTCCAGAATTCCATCCCCATAACTTGTATCTCTCTGATGGTGGCAAACAACAGTGAAGATGAAGTGGAAAGCCCTTCTCCCAGCCAGGAGCCTGGCATGGCTGTCCCAGGCAGGACAATTAGCACTTTGCATCTTCTCAGCATCATCCAAAACTTGGGTTAGGAGTTTGCCAAACCCCGCAACATCTGTTTGGGTTTGTTGTTTCACATCACACCATTTCAGAGCAACATCACTTTGCCTCCCCAGGTTTTCAGTGTTCCTGCTGAACTCTCTCCTCCCTGAGAGGGAGGATCCTCCTCCACAGCCACATGTGGGCAAGTGAAGCCAGGTGGGGTCTTGCCCATCTCAGGATGTTACAGAGCTTGTGCTGGTTCCTGCAGGGCTGGACCTGACCCAGTCACAGCAGCTCTGCCAGCCCTTGGTGTGGCAGCGTGGAGCCCCATGGACACCTCAGCAGCAGCTTTTAGGCTGCACCCAAGGTCCAATCTTATCAGTGAGGAGGGATTTGAACTTCATTAGTGGCTCAGACCAGAAGTGATTTATTACAGCAGCTCTCCCTGGGCTGTCAGTGGTGCAGTGGGGGGTGATGGGCCCATCTCCTTTCACCTACAAGTGTTTGATTCCCGCAGGTGACATCTGCAGGGAACCTTTTCCCTGGTCTTTCCCCTTCCAACAGAAGTCACCTTGAAGGAACTCAGGTTCTTATACAATAAAGGGCCTGATCCTGTCAGCTCAGGCCATGGACTGGTAGGAAACCTCAGGTTTGCCTCACCCACTGCCTTAAATTTGCTCCACATGGAATTACTCAGACAGCAAATCCACCTGAGGGCAGCCACCCCTTGTGTGGCTGTGGTCTGGCATCAGCCAGGGGGTTGTGGACCAGCTCTAACTGTACATCAGGCTGTGAGAAGTGTTTTGGGCACAGGAAGGGAAAATCTGCACCAGGAATTGTTGTGTTTGCCCGAGGAAGGAGAGCGAGCAGGTAAATGCAAGGAGCTGGCGATGGGGAGCTGGGGCTGCAGTGACTTGTGTGGGAGGTGACGGATGCTCCCTGCCAGCTGCCTCAGCACTTGCTATTTTTTGCCATTTCGTGGGCAGCACGGCCGGGGGGAGCCTTGGGGAGACACTGGAGCACAACAGGGATGTGCAGCAGCCCCAGCACAACGCTCAGGAAACCCACTGTGCAGCTTCCAAAGGTTGGGAACCACTTGCCAGAGAGATTTTTTGGGATTTCAATTTTTCATGAGAGGTGGGGGTTTGTGGGGTATTTCACACTAGACAGCAAAACTGGCACCAGCAGCCCGGGTTTGGGATCCACAACTGCAGCAACCACAGCTCCTGTTCAGGTGGGATGCAGCCTTGGGATGAACTGCTGTGGCAGGAGTCAGCACAACCTCTGCTCCTTATCCCAGCAGCAACATTATTAACTTAGTCTTCAAACACTGAAATCAGGAAAAAAAGGGAAAACTCGTGGCACCAAAGAACACCAGCCGCTCTCCGGGAAGGGCTTTCACGTCCCGCTTGCACCATGACTAAATTAAAGGAATTAACTCCGTGGGCTGTTGGAGCTGAAGCTCCATTTGCTGTTTCCCCTGCACATCCCTCTGCCTGGAGCCACTGCTTGGGAGGGAGCACAAGGAGAGGTGCAACATTATTTTTATCTCAGCACCCACACGCTGTGAAAAGCCGAAAAAACCCAGCGCGAAGCCTTTCGCAGCCTCCCCGAGCAGCTCTGACTCACACAACGACAAAGGCACACGTGTGGACGGAAGTTACCCACTTCAGTTAAGAGAAAATACCCTCTGGAATCGTGTGGGTCTAAGCTGAGCTGATCAGAGATGAGGATGTGCCAGTGCAGGTGCGTCCTTTAGTCCTCGTGGTGTTCCGTGGGCATCCCCAGCCCGCCCGGGAATCTGAGCGTTCCCACACTGGGGGGAAGGAGGTCTGAGAGGGTGTGAAGTGCCCACATCCCCAGCCCTTCAACAGGGTGAGCTGGAAGAGATGCTGGCAGCACATTTGCTCTCACTTACTGGTGTTTTCTGTCATCTGCAAAAGGAGTGGAGATTCCACCAACACAGGTTCCCCCCTGGCAGCTTTCTCTGGGACTGGACCCCTCCAGGTTGCCCAGAGTAGCCCCACTGGAGCCTCCCAGCCTGGCTGGACAGCAGGTGCCTGCAGGATGAGGGATGGCTCTGGCCACAGCAATCTGATTTCAAAGGTCATGTTTGGGAAAGCAGTTTAGATGACATTAATTATTAAAGCCTCATAAGGCTTCTATTAAGGGTAATAGTTTTAAATGTGATTTATATAGCCCTGAAATTCATTACCAATCTTTTAATGATGTTAGCGTCAGTCAGTCATGAGAATGCTAAATGACTTCTCCCAAAATGACCAGGAACCGATCCAAGGAGTTTTGGGATGCTCTCACTGCTGGCCTTTCCCTCCTTCTGCCCTTGCACTCCTTACTGGTTGCTTTTATAACTCCTTCTGATGGATTTTTCCTGAAATCACACCTAATCAGTGTCCCAGACGTGGTTACACTTGTAGGAGAAGCAAATGAATCCTGTTAAAAGAGTGTTTCTGGAGGTGTCACTGAAAATGTTGAAGCTTTAATGAGGTTTTGTATAAATTGTTGCAGAGTGTTTTATATGGATTAGGAAGTCTCCCTGTTAAAGGCATTGAGTTTTAGTAAGTGTTCTGAACAGAGGAGTGAGGGAAGGGGTGATGGATCAGGTCCTCAAATAGGAAAAATAGGGAAGATAGCACAGATGTGGAGCAAACACTCTCTCATACTCACACACACATGAAATTCATTCCCAGCATGCAAAGAGATGGGTGATTTTTGCCAGCCTTGATGGGCAAGAGTAAGATCTAAAACACTTCTAAGCAAACTTCCACTATGGAGTTGTTTCTTTTTCCTCACCCACGTATTGTGCTTTAAATTGGTTTTGGAATTTTTCCCTCTCCTTCATCAGTCTGTGCAACAGTCTCCTGGGGTAGGATGTCAGGCACTGACTCAGGGACCAGTAATGAGCACTAGAAGTGGCAGCTGGTGCCTGACACTGTCACCCTGGCAGCAAATGAGACAAGTCCCTTGAGAGGGAGACAGTACTGACTCATTTCCCATGAGATCTGCCTCATTCCATGTTCCTTCTTCAGGAAAAGCAGGGGGGGGGGAAAAAAAGGCAAAAAATAAATGTTATCAGGTAACTCAGTGGGTCCAGCCCTGCCACTGACTGTTCTCCCAGACACATTCCCATTTCTTTGGGTGTAGCATCACTTTGGGAAGGTGACAAGTGGCAGATGCAGTTGGGGAAAACATCCTTTTGAGGACAACCCATCCACCCGAGGCAACAGCTGCCCTGATTTGGGCCCCTGATTGATTTGCCTTTGCTTTACCATGGCTCCCCAGGGAGCAGGTGGGATTATAATTACCTTGTGGTAATTAATGCAGTCATCATTTTATAGCTACCTGAGCATTTCTCAGAGGAGATGGTTTTATTTGCAGCTCACACACCAGCTCTGTAAAAGTATTCTGAGATTCCTCAATCAAATACCCAAAGCTCTAAAGAGAAGTTGGGGCTGGGGGAGGCAGCCACAGGTACTTGCTGTGATTTATTGGGTGCTGGATGCTGGAAACATTCCTGGTGGAGATACTCTCACCTATGGGATACGACAGGCACGGAGAGATTCACCCTCCCCTGCAGCCTTCCACTCTTAATTTTTCCAAGTAACACCTAATCTTGCCTACTTAGAAATAAAAATGCACAGTTGTACACACTGTCCCCTTCCTCCCCACCCAGTCAGAGTGTTGAGCCTCACACTTGAGCAGCCAAGTCCCCACGCAGCCTCTCACCACCTCGCTGTTCCCGCTGACTCATCCCGGTGGGAGCTGGGTGACTCCCCCTTCCCATGGGACCACCGCCATGGGAGGGGTGGCCACGGGGTGGCCAGGGGCTCTCCCACCTCTGTGAGTCCATCTCCACCTGGAGAGTGTTTAGAGATTTCCTTCTAACGAGCTCTCACCCAGAAAGCCACCACCCCTGTACTGCTGGAGGCCTCGCCACGATTAGGGATGAATCCCAACCAGCCAAGGTGACAGGGATCCAGATCTGGCAGTTTGGAGAGTTCAGGACCCCCTTCCTCCTGCCCTGGATGCAGAGACTGTCCATGTACACCAGCTCAGGGCAATGGTGTCACCCCAAACTCCCTCTTGTGCTGTGCAGAAATACCCCAGGCCCTGAGGAGAGACGTGTTCGTGGGGTTCAGAGGAACATGGACTTGCTGCCTCTGGAAAAACCCCAGGAATTTCAACCCTTCCTTTGGGCAAACTCAGCCAGACTTCTGCAAATTAAACTAACCTAATTACTGAATTGGCATGAGATTCAACCCATGTGAGAGCAGGCAGAAGAAGGAGTTGCCTGTCAAGTTGTCACAATATTTGTACGTTGGCTTTCAAAGTTTGAGAATAAAACGATGTCAGCCTAAACAAGGAAAGTGGATGTGGGGTGAACACGGCTGCTGGGACTGGGAGGTCGTGTCCTCTCCCCCAGGAGTGCCCAAATAGGTATTTCAGGACAAAGGTGGGACCCTGAGCATCATTAATCCCTGAAACAACCCCCCTTCCTCTCTGCAGCCTCCGGGCTCCGCGGAGCCAGTTTTGAAAGGGAAGGCCATCAAGGGAGACCAAACTCTCACAAAAGTAATGACCAGTATTTTTATTCGTACACACTTGGTTGGAAACTACAATTAATATTTAACAAAAGCATTTCATGCAAACAAAGATTGAAGATACTGCGAATTATGAAAAAGAAAAAGAAAAGGGGCTGTAATTTGTACATCAGTCTTGCCCACTGCACTTCCTGTGGTATTTTTTTTTTTCACTCTTTTGAAAACTGAATGGCCTCTCCAAATTTTCTGGTAGCATCTTGTAAAAAAAGGATATGAAAATAAATAATGTTCTCCTCTGTATAAATACAACATTTGGGTCTTAAAGTAATATTCAAAATATGAATGATTTCAAGGTGGGATTACTCCTTGTTTTAAAAAAAAGGGAACATTAAAGTAACATACAGTCACTTGAAAAGTTCCAGGTGTTCTCTGTATTGTGCAAAACCAAAGAGTGTTGGGAAATGCACATTTTAAAAAGAGCCAACGAACTTCATTTTGTTGAAATTAATTTTTTTACATTCATTTTGGTAACATGGGAGAGAATAAATGAAAGCCCTGGTGGGGAATGAGCCATTGATTAAATTTGTTACCACTGCAACAACACTTTTTTCTGCTCTGAGGCCAACAGCAATGGACACAAACATATAATATAATTCATATTTTTGGTGATTTTGGGCTCTTGGCCTCATCCAAGCTCTGGAAGGATGGAGCCCTTGGCAGTGTTGCCTCATGGGGTTCAAATAGAAGGAAAGTAAATCCAAGTAGCTCTTAGGAAAAAGCTTATATAAATATCAGAAACATCATTTTCCTTTCTATTAAAATGTTCCTGTCACTAATGATTATAAAATTAATGTAACAGCAGCTGTGGACTGTCCAATGAGTCCTGAGTGAGAAATGGCAGCAAGCTGAGCATTACCAATGCTGTTGCTACTCACCCTGTTTAAAATCATTAATAGACTCTTAATTTATTTATTTAGGTCAACTGACATCAGTGGAAGAAAATAAACCACAGCTTCTGGAGCAGTTTTCTTTTAAACTTGACTACTGTGTCACAGACAAGGAAAAGAAAAACACAAAGACATAAATACAACACAGAAATACATTAAAACATCAACAGAAAGCATCAACCTGTCATGGACGGACCAGGAGTCATAGAAACATTCCTAGAAAACAGCTGTGCTGCCCTTATTTATCCACAGGGAATCTCACCCTCCAGTGATCAGTTCTGGTAAGACTTCCATGGACACGGAATTTTTAAATTGCACATAAAAATCTCAGGAACTGGAAAAGGGGTGAGTGCAGCTGACCTACACAATCAGCAGCACTTCCCCCCCACCACTCACCCCCTGACTCCAGGTACAAAAGCTGGATCCAGATTCTGTAAGAAACGTTATCAGAGCTGATTTTATTTCTCTCAAAACGGTTTCAGCAGAGTTACTAAAGTTCTATAAAAAAGTAGAAACAGCATGGTATAGCCAGCAGTACCATGTGAATCCAAGAAGCTGATTTCAATAGTAAAAATGATAATAATACTTACACGACTCTTTTCAGGTTAAAAGCATATTAGAAACATTACCTAAGAAGTCCTCACACCTCCCTGTGAGGTAACTAAGTATTATTACCCCCAATTTACAGCTGAGGTAACTGAGGCAGGGAGGTCAATAAGTGGCCTCTCCCTCTCAAGGTTTTCCTGGGAACAGGAGGGCTGTGGTGCATGGTGATTATTCATGATAAGGCTGTTTAATTACCAGTTGTTACTGGCACAGTGAGGAGATCATGCATGTTTATGGAGTGGAGTCTTATTTAATTCTTCAACTGAACTATTTCAGATTTTAGAGTGCAGAGCTGAGGGGAAAAAAGTGCTTTTTAGCTTGTCTACTTATGGATTACTGGGCAGCTCAGTGCCTCCCTCCAAGCAGCACAGAGGGGACACACTCACATCTGCAAAGAGACAAAAACCTTTGTACAATAACTTATCCTAACAACTACAAGAACTGAAAATCACATTAAATATTTCTAGAAGTTCCCTGGCAGGTCCAAAAGCCCACTGTAAACTCAATACTGCAAATATGCTTTCTACTCATATCAAAGCTTTATTATTGGCTTGTTATTATTAATATGATTTTCAATGATGTGTTTTGCTCAACAAGGAGGATCTTCCCCCTCTGCTCACTGCATGTGTCTCCTATGGCATTTTACTGGGATTGCATCCGGATGCACCGGCTGAGAAAAGACTTTGCAAGTGGTACCACTCAATCCTTGGACATGTCACCTTTCCAGCTGGAAGACAAGTTCCTCTCTCACTTGACTCATTAATTTAGTAGAAGCCCAGCACTATTCGATTGAACTCACCCCCAAAGACAGGATGGGTTTCAAAGGCCAACAGTGTTCAGATATGATGAGTTTCTGTTAAACTAACAGCTGATTTCCAGAACTTTCTTCAATTTGTAAAGGGAAATTCAATTGTACTTCTGGAAAGAATGAAGGATCAGAAAGCTAAATTGCATTCCTGCTCTAAACTGCTTTAAGAAGGAGTATTTTATTATGGGAATGTGCTCTCTCCTTCTCACAGATGTGCCATCCTTGCTGAGAACACCAAGACTGGCCAGTGGGTGAAGCGGTTATCCTGGAAACCCACCACCCTGCTCAAGTGACTCAAAGGTGCACAAAAACACCCAGATGCCTGAATAATGCAGGAATTTACCTAGGAGCCAGTTAAGTCCCATTTGATCCCTGAAAACTCCTCAGAAGTTTTATATGGCAGACTTGTGCCTCCCTCAGCAGGAATTGGGCTGCCCTGGAACACCTTGGGACTCAAGCTGTGGGGTGGAAACACAGCTCCCAAAACTTCCACCCGAGCTTCAGTGCAGTATAATTCTCAATTTTCCTTTTAGGAATCTTTGTGGCAACGTGGGTGTTGGGATTACAGTTGCTGTCGAACACAAGTGAAAGAAAAGCAGCTCTAATGCCTCTCCCTCTGTTGATACATGTTCTCTAGGAACCCAAATCTTGTGAAAAATATTATATAAATAACATCTGCCTTAAAAAAAGATATGAGAAGGCTTGCAGGATACTTAAGGTTTTCCTTGGCATTATAAATGTCTGGATTCTGAGCAGCCACTGGGAGTTCTTGGGACAGGGCTGGTCCGAGCCTGAGCACTCACGTGTGAGGGCATTGGGCAGAGCAGTGAGGGGTAACAAATACTCAGGCCCTGCTTTATCCAACCCTGCCTTGCTCCTGCAGGATCCAGGAGTTCACAGGACCTTCTCCTAAGTGTTACAGACACCTACAGAAGAGGGTAAGAGTTGCTGCAAACTCGGGGACTTGAGGTATTGACATTGAAGAGGAATTTCTGCTTCTACATCAGAAAAACTGGGGAACAAATCCAAGTGCTGAAGAGACTGTGTGATGGTTTGGACCAAACCATCACAGACTGGTTATGGGAAGCAGCCAGAAAATGAGCAGTTCTGTCCCAGTGTTGGACCAGCTCCGTGTCCTGGTGTGAACAGCACCGACTGTCACAGCTGTACCGGGAACAGTGGGACTTCCCTGGATAACTCATCAGGAAAACAGACCTGTGCCCATGGGATCTCCTGCCTGGCTTGTGACTTGGTTCAGCTCTGCCCTTGTTCTGCTTCTCTTACGCCCCAAGCCTGTGTGCTGGCATTTCTCCCAGTATTTTCCTCTCTGAAAAGTGTCTTTTCCACGTTCTTAAAACACGCACAATGCCGCCTCATTCCAATCTTCATTCAAATCTGAGACTCAGTAATCTGTTATCTTAATTCAATCTATTATCTTCTACAGCATGAGACTCTGATTTTCCTAAACTACATCAGGCTCATAATATTCAGAAAAAAATAAAACCTCATGAATGCTGCACTGGGCCACGTGCTTTGTGGTGAATACCATCGTTCCTGAAGTATATGATACACAAAGAAGAAAATGAACTCCCAGTCTTGGCTGAGAACATGTTTGACACAGAATGGCTTAAAAACTTTGGAGTCCTGTTTGTTTAGGCAACAATCTGAGTTCCTGACAGTTGGCCAACACCCCTCATGATCTGTGTGTTTTCCCACACCTTGGGATGTCACCAAACCCTGGTCGCTCCAAGATTCTCCTGGATGGAGCTGGGGCTGCAAAAGGACTATGACTGGGCAACAGTTGGACTTCTGGAGTGTTGGAAATCGCCCATCCCAGCACCAGAAACAGCTTCTGAAGGCCCCAGGGGTGCAGAGACAACACACAGGTGCTGTTCACATCCAAGCCCATTTCCCTCAACAAGTGTCCCCTCTGCACAGGTCACCCCTGCAGGGCCAACCCTCCCCCTCGGCTACCACTCTGCAGGACTGAATCTTTGGCACAGGTTCCATGTTTTATTGTCATAAAAGATGATTAGAAAGTAATCCCTCCCACCCTCCACCCATTACATTATTCTAGTATAAATTTAAGTCTTTTATGGCAAATATCTTACTTTTTGAATATGTTTACATGCTGGAAAGATTGTAATCAGTCTGCATGCAGCAACAGAGACATCATGCTTCTGGCATCATCATGCACATCTGACAGACAAAAAGTGCCTATGGCTGCTAAGGGGAACAAGGCAGAAGGGGAAAAAAAATAAGGGGAATGCACCAACTACTATTTTACATGCTGTAACAAACCCAAAATATGCACAAAACATATTTACTGATATTTGAATTAATATCTTCTGGTAAGTCGTAAGAGGAAATATCAAAATTTTTTCTCTAAGTGATAGGAGAGGAGAAGATTGCATTAATTACAGTGTTCATCATTGCAAATAAAGTCTATTTCCTTCTCTGCAAGTAACAAGCAGATGTGAAATGAAAGCCTAATTGAACCTCGTATAAAACCTGCAGGTAGCAATTATTGTTTAAAAGTATATCTACTTTTAAAAAAAGAGATTATACCCTAAGCCAGTAACAATATCCAAAACCTAAAGTAAAAATCAAAACAATAGCAAGAAAACATTTAGCTAAATCTAAATGTGTCATTCAGAACAAGAACTTTCACAAATAAAGCACAAGTTGTTTTATAAAATTTTTATAATACTCTTTATGCTTGATATGATTATGTCAATAATATAGATCTGCTTATTATTAACCCTTATTATTAAGAGTTATTACTAAACATGCAAAATTCATTGCATGAAGCATATGTAAAATGTATTAAATTCCATTCTATCAATAAAACAAGTTTTAGGTGCTGCTTCTTTCAGGCTTGATTATTCTACAGCCCAAAGTTTTCTGAATTAAAACTGATTATTTTAAGACTAACTCTCACTTGATTTTCATGAGTTATTCTGAAGAAATCAGGAAGTCACTCGGGGCTGCATTTTTTGTTAATTTAGTACACATAATCCTTTCAATTTACTGCCCTACACTGCAGACTATAAATAAACACATGTAAATAAGATTTAGGAGGAATTACAGTTTTGTTTTACATTCCAGGTTAATAAACTTCATAGTAAAATATTGGTATTAGAACCAGTTAACAGTAAACTCGAGGAGCGGTGTAAATTAAACCAACTGAACAAACAATGGCACCCTGGATCACAGAATAATCTCATGGAGATTAAAATTCACAAAAGTATTATTAAAATTATTACTATTATCATCATCATTATTATTATTAAAGACAAAATTTCACCCTTGAGTTTATCACATGCTACTTAGCACAAGTCCCTAGAGATGTGGCCACCACCGAAGCGCTTTTGTTTGTGACCTCACGGGATCGGTTCACGAAGCCTCAGGGGCTGATTTGATTTTATTCCCCCCCACTCCCAACCCATTCCCAACTTTCCTTTTCTGCCATATTTTCCAAACAACTCCTTTCAGCACTGTTTTTGCAATGCCTCTCTCTCCTCCCCGGTGCTGTCGAGCAGTCCCTCGTGCTGCTCGTGTCCCCGAAGCCCCCCGGGAATTGGAGAAGGAACAGTCCCACCTCCAGCATCTGCACCCAAGGACTAAATATTCCAGGTGGTTTTTTATTCAGACCACATGTTAGATTTTTTTTTTTTTCCCAACACAACAGAGAGGAAAAGGGAGCAAAAGGACAGGGGGAAGTTACAAAATATATAACGTACCAAAAAATGGGTAAGTTTAGACAAGTCAGTGGTGACTTCTAGAAGAGTAAGAGGGCACCGTACACTAATTTATGTCCCATTAAGACAACAACGCTGTTGCAAAGCCCAAATCCTGACTAAGTGGCCCTTCCCTCATCCTACACTCTCGAACCCTACAATTTCCAGGCCCAAATGGAATCAACAAGGCAGAAGCCTAAAAAGTGTAGGGTTCCGGGCTGTTCCCCGCGGCGGGATTTGTTCCTGCTCTGCTGTTTCATGCTACATTTTGTACAAGGGGGTGCACGAACTGGGGGTTGACGTAAGAGAACCCTTCAAAATCCGTTTGGTCTATGTTAGCAATGACCAGCTGATCCGGGGGCGTCAGCACCGGCTGTCCTCGTGTGAAGAACTTATCGAAGTTTTCGGCACCTTTGCCACACTGCAGGGAAAGAGAAAAACAGGGAAAAGGCTCAAAAAAAGTCAGCAATGCATTGGTAGTCCCAGTGTTTTGTCAGGCTTTCCCTCCTTTCTTATGAGTGGTTAAGGGAAAGTTTTTCTTTTCAGATATTTCAGCAAAAAATTCCAGACCGACGGAGAAGTTTTAACGGGTGGAAGCCAGAAAGGTTTCCAGCCATCAGCATGAGGTGATGAGATAAAGAGGCTTAAATCTTCAGAGTTACTGGGATACTGAAGGAGAAAGAAAATATTTTTATGGACAGAAAGAGAGACTTTCTCTGTCAAGTCATTTAATTCTTCTTAAGACCTTTATGATACATAATTAATTTTTTGTGCTAGTCTCTGTTTCCTTTATGATCTGTAAAAAGCTTAATGTAATTTATTTATATCCTTTGACTCTTCATTGTACAGCCCATAAACTCTTGTAAATCCATAAATGACAGCACAGCCTCAGTCCTGGGGATGGTGGGAGGGAGCTGGGCAGGGAGCACATCCTGGGACAGGTCCTCATTACAAAATGTGCTATCACAGGTTTTTTTCCTTTTTTTTTTTGTCTTAAGAGACAGTTGTCTGGCAAAGCCCAGCCAAAAAGGGGGGTTATATATAGCTCCAGGCTGAGCAGAACTCCTTCAGAACAGAAACCAAAAGAAATGAGGTTTGCAGAAGGGAAAGTTTGGAGGAATGCAGAAAACACTTGATAGGCAGGGAAGTGTGAGTAGAGGCATGTTAAAAAGGATGAAGGTGGTACCAGAACAAAATTAGCTTGTGTGCAAGAAAAAGATGCATATTTGAGGAAAGTTAGGCATTGAATAATGTGGAGATGTCTGAAGGAAACTTCTAAATCTGCTCATCTCAAAACTGCTGTAACAGATCTCCGAACAAAGTGTGGTTGTATGATAAAGGCACTGAAGGTTTCTTCCTGTTGTCACTGACCTTTTCCTCCTTATCCATTCCTACAATATCTCTACAATCATGTGGATTTAGAGGGTAAAATTACATTATTATTTTCAGACTGAGGATAAATTAGAAAGGGCAGAATAGGACTCGTACAATAGACCCAGATTAAACATTGATTTTTTTTTTTCCTGAATTAATGCAACATGGATTAATCTGTGCATTTAATGGAGAAACCAACTGGAAAGGGGCCTGGATTCGGGATGAGATGTTTGGCTGTCTTGGAAACAGCCCAGTCACAGTTTCCAACCTTCTTGCAGAGCACCTGGCAGGTGCTGGACTGGGACCTGCCATCTGAGCCGAGCTCAGAACTTCTGCTGCCTCGGGCTCAGGGTGGTTTGTATTTCAGAAGACAAACACGTGCTCAGGTACTGGAAATCAGTGCTCACAGAGGACACTGGTTCAGCCTTGCAAGAACACAAGCACAGGAACACTGCACCAGGTTCAAGGCTTTTCCCACCCAGGGTTGTGCACCCTGGTGCCCACTGAAGCCATTTTGGGACAGAATCTCTGGAGAACAAGAGTGGAAACAAGGGGAAAACTCTGAATCACTGGCAGGAAAGTTGATGTATCCCCAAATTAAGTCAAATTTATTCAGAGGCACAACAGTCAGCTCAGAGCAGCCACAAAAGGGCTATTTATACAGGAAAGGCTTTTGCTAAAAAGATGATCTACAGATAAGCATCATCCTGCCACAAAATGATGCTCTTTTTTCTTTTTAAAAATTTTTTTCCTCTTCTTTTTTCAGCAAGAACTTGCATATTGAAACCAAACTTCCTGACTTCATTAGGCCTCTCACTATTGCTTGTATTAGTAGAGGCTAAGAAATAAATAATGTGAAATATGGGTATATTTTGGGGGCAAATATAGTAATTTATCAATAAATCTGCACCTTCAATAACATTTTTGTCCTCACAGTAAAGAGCAGCATTGCTGTTGTGAACATTGATGCAGCATTAAAGCAGAGCTGCAGAAAGTTCTAAAACTCCTAAACTTAAAAATACAAGTAAAATTGGTCCTTCTTGCCAAATAATCAGGCTATGCCTACAGCCTGTGAAATGTCAGTCTGGAAGGGAACACATATTTTAAACCAACCAACTGCTGACCCAAAATTTGCAGCTCCATGTTCAAGTAAGAGCCGTGCCTGGGTGAGGAGGCAGCAGGATTATTCTTGGAGAAGATGCACCTACAAAGGTTTTCTGGAAAAACCCACGCCAAACAAAGCCTATAAATACCTCCATATCTTCAAACACATTAAGGGTTGTGTGTTTTTTGCTTTCTAAACTTAATATCCATCCCTGGAGGGATTGAAGTGTGTAGATGTGTTTAGGGACATGGTTTAGTGTTGGGCTTGGAAGTGTCAGCTCCAGCAGTGGGAACTGTTGGATTTGATGATCTTAAAGGTCTTTTCCAACCTATATGATTCAGTAATTCTATGACACTGATAAAAACAGAATCAGCAATCACAATAAATGAGTTATACGTAGGGTATGTAAATACCAGACTTGAATTTTGAATTATTTTTATCTGGGAGAGTTAAGGCTCCATGTGAATCTGCCTTGGTGTATTTTAAAAGCAGGCTGTATAAACAAACCAGGTTGGGATAACCACAGAGATGGAGCACAGTTGCTCCAAAGAGGAGCCAGGATCTGCCACAAAGTGTGCTGTGATGGAACCAGACCATCCCTCAAGCTTTTAGTACCTTCAGCTGGTGAGACTTTTAACTTCAAGGAGAATCTAAGCCCTCAGCTCCTGAGCTAATAAAAACTTAGAGCTGTGAAGATTTGCTTTATGATCAGCTTTAAGTCTGACTCCAGAAGCATGTAATGAAAATCTTCTATAAAATACATCTAAAGAGCAGCTCCCCTTTGCACAGCCAGCTCTGGGGAGCAGCTGGGCAGGACTGGCAGCACCACACACGTTCTTCACTTATTTTCACCCTTCCCTGCGTGCAAAACCCACACCATATAAAAAGGGTATTTTCCCTAGCACAAAACACCCTTCTCAGCTGCAGCTCCTGGTGATATGAAAAAGTCATTTGTATGAAAAAAGTGAAGAATAATTCTGTCACTGGGTATTGGCATCCCTCTGTTCATTAGTTTGTGGTACCTCACTAGTGTGTCTGTATTAGCAAATAAATCAGTGTGCAGACCCTACACCTGCAATGCCAGAGCCAACCAGGCCTCTTGGCTGGAATAAAAAAGGGATAGAGAAGAGAGATTCAATGTTAGGACATAACAATTTACAGCTGTTTCTTAAAGCTTGTATTTTTGTGTGCAAATACTTCTCTTTGCCTGTCAATAAAACAGTACATGCTGTAAGAAATTCTGCCTCAACAAGCCCAGCTCTCCCAATTCTATGATGCAAACAGCTCTCAGGGAAAGGACATCTTTCCACTTGCTTGGATCTCTAAAATATTCCTACAGATACACGTGTGCAAACCAGTAACAAACACGAAAAGTAAATCAGGGATTACTTTGCAACCTGAGCGGACGTTGTAGGATGGGGATACAACCTCCCCCTGAGCTGTGCAGCCTGTGGAGGAAATTCACCCCTGTAATTCAGATCCCTTTAATCACTGACTTCAGATGTTGCTCAGAGGAAACAGTCATGAACTGTGTTTATCACCAGTCTCACCACATCAGCCACGGATGTGAACATGCCAACTTTCCCTGTCTTCAGCGCCTCACGCAGCGCGGGACCATCCAGGCAGGACTCAAACCACCAAGAGACTTTTTTGCAAAGGAACAAAGTACCCTGGGTTACACCACAAGGTGCCAAATCATGAGCAGACTTACAGACTGGGCTGCCATAATCAAATTGCCTTATTTTAGCAGTGTCCCAGATCTGCAGCACCAGCCAGGCAGCATTAATGTCACCCCGCGGGCACACTGAGTGAGGGGAGGACTTGGCATCTCACTCACCACTTTAGGTTTGAAAGGTGGCTGAATCTCTCTGTTTTCCAATTTTTCCCAGTCAATCCTCCTGAAGAAAGCATGTTCCCTGATGTCTCTTTCACCTTCAAGGCCACAGCCAAGGCGTTTTGCAGGATGTTTAGTCATTAGCTGTCGGGAAGAAAACAGCAAATGATTCAATTTAACGCTGGAATGAAAAGTGAGACAGACTTTCCCCTGGTTGTGATGCTCTTGTTCCTCTCCTGAAGACACACATTTCTAATAAAATTGTTTTGAAAAGCTAAAATTCATTTTTTGAAGATGAATTTTCCTGTTTGTTCCCTGGAGACAGCACATCAGGAACAAAATTAGGGGCTGCACAGGAGAACTTTTCCCCACCTGGAACTGGTTGCCACCAGAGGTGCAGGTGATGCCCAGGACATGCTGTCAGCTCACAACTCCTGAATTTCACCTTTAGTCTTTCAGTCTTATAAATCTCCAGAACAGTTTCTGCCTCATCTCAACAATCAGTTAAACATAATAAACCCCAATACACTAAAGCTGTATGAAGTACAACCTCCCACTCCCATTTCATTTCTCTGGGCTTGTTCAAGACATCTCATTACAGGGCCTCCAATTCCTTGGCACCCAGCTGACAGTATCTAATCTGTGTTCCCTCCCTTGCATTCTTAATGACATCCTGGTCAATACTATAACCAGTTGCAGAGATTAAGCAGACTTGGGGAAAAGAAACAACCCAAAACCCACCAGCACGGCGTGCTCAGAAACTCTAATGTGCTCCCTAATTAACAAGCTCCTCAGCATCTCCCCAGTTGGTGTGTACTTTAGGAATTGTGCAGTGTAGCCTTCAACTCTCAGTTTCAGTATTGTGGGGACATTTTAAAGCTGTGCTACAAATTATATATGATTAATGTGCTGCTGGGAGTGATACCTCCACACATCTTTCTAAAAGCTCAGCTGTACTGCTCTAGTCTCCTTCCAAATGTTGAGTTGATCTGATTCCAATTTTAAACCTAAACTAAAAGTGACTCCAAGCAGATTTGGGAAGGGGTTGTGCACTGGGCTGGAATCACAGCCTTCTTCAAGCCTAAACAGCAGCTTTCCCATTCTTGCTACCTTTTCCAAACTCCTTGCTTTAACAGTAGGTGATAAAAGAAAATGGGAGCATTGACTCTGGTAGTTTTAATTCTTTCCAAAGTTCCTGCCCTTACCAAGCCCAACAAGCCCTGAATCAGTGGAATGGATTTCAAGCAGACAAATCAATTCCAAGAGCACAGTGGGCATGTTTGTCTTGCCCACTGGTGCCCAGTCCTGGGATTGCTGAGCTCCCACTGACTGCAAGGCTCAGAAGCTTTGTCATATTGACTTTTTAGCTCAGGAATAATGCTCACTGAAACCTGGCATTAATTTGTCAGTTCAATACAGATGATGAACACGTCAGTGTCACAAAGACCTGACCTTAAACCTCGTGGCACAGGGCAGTTTTTGCTTTCTGCCCTCCCTGGGTGTGAGTGCCCAGAACAGCAGCAAGCAGGGGAGCTGAAAATGGGGCAATGACATCAAATTAAGACTTTAATGTTTGAAAATGTGGTTGTCATGACAAGGCAATAATCTGCATGTACTTTACAAAAATATATCATGTTTATTTTTTGCTACCCAGCACGTCTACACTGGGATAAGCTCCAAAATTAGTGTGGTCTTTCCTTTTACCTTGTTGCTCTAAACACCTTTTCTTTTCTATGATCATTTTGCTTAAGGAACTAATATCCAGCTCATGTATAATATCTCCTAAATGGTTGCAAAGGATAGGAAGAAAGTAAATACCAAATTAACTAAGTGCAGTGGTATTTTATCAGTGTAAATGAGACCTCAACTATTACAAAGAGTGGGTTGGAAAAGCTGCAGACTGATGGTACTCTGGAGAATCACATGGAGTCAAAGGAAAGTCAAACAAATTGTTTTTTTCCTGAGCTAATCCCCTTAAGTCAATTCTATTCTTTTCCTCAAAATTTACATTCTAAAGCCAATTTTAGGCCACACAAGTCACCACTGGGTCAGGATTTCCCCACAGTTTCCTTGCACTTATGCTAAAGATTTTCACATGAGCTCATCTTCACCGAAGTTTAAAAATGAGTGTTAGTAACTCTTCTGCTCTGCTCCTGTCATTAGGCATTCTGGGCTGAGGACTCTCTGGAGGATCTGGTATCCATCCAAGCTGAGAAATCTTCTCACCCTGCAAAACTGGGGCTGTGCTGCCGTGGGCTGAGAGGCAAAGCGGGTGGAGATGCTTCACACCATCATCCTGTTTATAAATTCTGCTTTGGGTTTGGCAGCTACTGATTCTGCCATTTATTCTTGCCATAAAACAAGCAGGAACAGCAGGAAGAGCTAAACCCTTCTCAGTGACACCAAGTGACAATAGAGCTGAGCACTGCCTGACAGAAGCTGCCCTCAAAAATGCCACTGTGACATGTCAAAGCCAGACAAATCCAGTTATCCACAAGGATTGCCAAAAAGGAACTTCATGATAAAGCAGCATTTATCTCACCCCCTTGCAGATGGAGACAGCTTCTTTGGACAGTGATTTTGGATAGGACACGTTATGCTCCATTATGGACTGGAAAAGTTCGTCTTCATCTTCCCCATCAAATGGAGGCTGTTGAAAAAAGTCACAGGTGAGTTCCTTACTGGGATTTGCTTTTTTTTAAAAAAAAAAATTCTCCAGTTCTTATGAAATGGCCTGACAATACTATGGCCAAAGAGATCAGTACACAGCAGTGGTCCTTGTCCAGGAGCACACACCAAACTCCCAGCCATCTGCACCCTGGGTGTCTTCTGACCCAGAAGTTCAGTGTTCATCAGTCTCAGGTTGAAATCCAGCAAAAACATTCATTTCTGTCCCCACAGGTTAATGAAATGTGTGCAGGAGTATCTTCATGATCAGCTTTAATCAGTTTTTAAAGTTGCTGTTCACCAGGCAGGCAAAATACTTTAAAGGGTGAAGTTTGGAGACTGAACTTTCAATTACCTTGTGCTAAGGTATATCCATTCCTCACTTAATTCCAGTTAAACTCCACTTTGTTTTATGTCATGGCTGTAGACTCTGCTTCTGTGTCTGAGACTATCACAAGAAAGGGCTGCATTATATTTTAAAATAGAGGTGATAAGGAAGTTCCCATGGGTGAGTCCCCAGGACATGGGCACCGTGCAAGCCAATACTAATGGTAAATCCCATTTTCTCCAGAGCATTCAGATGCCCAGTATTTGCAGTGCAGCCTGTAAAGTGTTAACATCTGCAACTGCTACACATTAAAACTTTTAAAATGCCACTGGAATTTAGTAGAGAAGCTATTAAAGGCATTTGTTAAAAATGACTGTTTTAAGCTTAGGAAACACCTGCCTTTAGCTTAACGCTCACTGAAAGCCAGTTGCAGAAATCTTTTCCAACTCAAGACTAATAGAATTCCTTAAAGTTGGTCTTTATGTGCCATTTACTGCAGCACAGTGTTGCTTTCCTACCCCAGTGACTCACAGAGCAGCCTCTCATTAACTGTGCAGAACGAGGGGTGTGGAACTGAGCACATTTCCAAGAGCCCAGACCCACACTTTGCCCCCAGGACATACAACACAAAACCTGTATTCTTGGGATTTAACTGCAATGCAGAGCATATACACACTCTTATTATGCTTCCCTGTGGTTTCAAACTACTAAATGGTATTTCTTCCACTTGACATGCATTTTCCTGCTCAAGTGTCTCCCTTTTCAATTCTGAAGATGGCTATTTATAACATTATTGCAGTACAAAGGAGCCTTACTCAAAGGCAGAGCTTGATTATGTGGGTACAATATAAAGAGCTTAAAGCCTAAATACATTCTCAGTTGAATCAGTCAAGGGTACAAGGAGATAACAGCAATATGAAAGGCTTCAGTCTTATCCTCTAATGGTCTAACCCTTCAGGGAGCCTTGGAACAGCAGCCTTGGAGATGCAGGAGGAGGTCACAGTGAGCACGGGAGGGTAAATCTTACCTGTCCAGCCAACATCTCATAGAGCAACACACCATATGCCCACCAATCCACGGACTTCCCATAGGGCTGGTAAGCAATAATCTGTATAATCACACAAAACAAAACAAAGAAAAAAACCCTGTGTTAACTAGCCCCCAGTCCTGTGGCATATTAGATAAATAGTGACACGCAGAGAAGAACATATTTCCTTGAAAAAGGACAGCAAGCCAATCCTGCAATCCTCACTCCAGCTAATCACTGGTTTCAGTGAGAGTTGGATTGTTTTGCAAATGTTAGTCTAAACCCACCCTGGTATCTTGGCCAATGTGGCTCTCAGGAGTCCTTGGGATGTGCACTTGAGGGCAAAAGAGGAAGTACAGCAGCATGATGTACTAGACAAGGCAAAAATGTTGTCCATCCATGTGTGTCATAGCTTGAAATCATGAGAATCACTCAACTTATGGGCTATCAATAATTAAGCCCTTCTTTTCATTATTTATATTTTTGTTCTGCTGTAAAAGGAATCAAAATTTAGGAAAAGAACAAACCCCTAAAGAACTCAGTTATGTTTTCCCAAGCCTCTTGATTGTGATTCTCAGGATGAAGCCAGGTACCAGCTACAACAAAAAGAAAGGAGTTTCTGCTGTTCAGACTAATGGAAATGTCAAGTATTGTTCACATTTGACTCATGGAGAAGCACAAACTGAGTTCTGACACAAGGAAAGGTTGTGCCAACAGCACCCAGGGCCCCTTCTGCATCATCTGCTTTAACTGAGGCCTCTTCAGATGTCAGTGTTAATTTATTTAGGAGCTGCATTTGGGCATGGGACAGAGGAGTTTGGGGGTGCAGATGTTCTCTCAAATCTCCTTCTAAGTGACTGTGAAGGGATGTTGTGAACTGTGAAGGGATGCAGGATGTCCCAGCCACTGTCCATCCCCACCAGGGAAGGCAGCAGTGGAGCCTTTGACCCTCCACTCCACCAGAATAAGCAGGGAACTGAGGCACTCACTACCCCAGAGGGGCCTGCATTTATTTTCCTGTTTGCATGTGGTTTTACTCTTTGTGAAACAAACTGCTAAGCCCAGTACACATCACATATCCTAAATTTTTTACTTGTTGGAAAGAGGAGTTGAACTGCCAAGTTTTGTAGTTTCTCAGGAAAATAGTGAGTCACCAGTGCAATAAGGCAGCACTGCCTGGCTACTATATAAAATTATAGTCTCTGTGTGAATATATGTTCTTCCCTGAAATACAGCAGCACATGAATTAAAAATTACTGCAATGTTTCTAACCAAAAGATTTCAAAATCAATCGTACTTTGGAATGTATTAGACAGTCAGAGGTAATGACAAGATTCTCATCTGGAAGGTCCTACATAAAGGCAAATCTATATTAGTTGTCTCTTAGTGGTAATATGGACTTAAAAATATATATTTGGGACATTCATTTCATACTGTATTAGTTGACACACTTGGTTTCTCCCCTTTCCATTTCCATCACCAGTAAGTTCCCAGAGGCCCACTGGAATCAATGTTGTCTCTTGGAAGACCAAACACTTTCAAAGTTTTATCCAGGAAAAACACTGGCCTTTCACACACAGAAAATGATACAACATTTCATCTTCAATCCTTCTCTGACAATCTCTCCTTGCCTTATGGAGAAAAAAAAAGCATTTTATAAAAAAAAAAAAAGAGAGAGGTATTTCTCAGGTCATTAATTCATAAGGGCAGAACATTTTGTACAACAAGCGTGCTCCGTGTAAGTGGTTTTGGGAGGAACAGTTTATTTCAATTAGCAAATGAGAAAAAAAATGGATCCACAGCAGCAAGAAAGAAAATGCTGCTGCACTGCCAAGGTTCTGTACCTGGCAGCCAGGTCTGTCCAGGAGCCCACAGTCTACTCCTCCTCCTATTGTGGAGGAGTTTGATGGGTTTATTGAGGGGAGGAAATGCTTTAAATACAGCAAAGCAACAGCATCCAATGAAAGATGAACCAAAGCACCCACCCAGTGACGCTGGATGTTTATGCAGCAAGAGGTGAGTCAAGGCTGGGCTGTTCCCTACACAGGATTTCCATCAGCAAATGCAACCTGCCCCAATGAGATCTGCCTTTGGCAGAGAAGAGCTGGCAGAATCACCAAGAGAGGCAGAATTAACATGAGAAAAGCTTCTCCATTAAACCTAAGCCAGGGTCAGAATCACTGCAATTTTTGTGCTATTTGATGCCACATGTCAACATCTGACAACCAGAGCAGTGGCCTCTGAGCTGGCAATGCCTCCCTCACCTGAACTAGTGATGGATGAGGGGGAATTCAGACATTAAACCAGCCATCAACACTGGAAAGGTGCCACTGCAACTACAACAAAACCACTTTTTTTCACTGAACCTACAGCCAGGTAGGAAAAGGTCAAATCTGCTGCTGGACACTGGAAGATTTTTTCCTTTAATCCTAATTAAATACACCCAAATTGAATGACCAGCTTAATCCTTGTAAAGCTGTAGCACCAGGAAAGCAGAGCAAAGCAATCTGCCACGTTCATTCACCAACCTGTGGTTATCCTCATCCTACTGGGAGCTATTCCCAGCATTAATTGGAAGTGCAAACGAGAGGAAAGAACGCTCACTTCAAGGAAGGAATGACATGTGGGAGGAAGCAGATGAGCTTTCAATGTACAGTCAAACATGCACTGGTACAAAGTCAGCAAGTTCTAAATGTTGTATTTTCAGTAGTTCCCTCCTCCTCATCCAGAATTCATCATGTATTACCTACCAGCTGCTGCACTCAGAGCCATCCCTGCCTGCCTTGCAGCAGCTGCCAAAACAATTCTATCTGCATGGACAAATTTTGGTACCTTTTAGAGCAATTTGGGGTATATTAACATGACCTCCTGTCTCACCACAGTGTGCAGAGCAGACCCACAGAGCAGTGAGGGAGTTCCTGTGCCTGGAAATGAAGACCTGTCCCCTCCTCCAGTTAGGATCTCTGCTTTTCACTGGCCAGGGAGGAGTGCAAAGCTGGTAGAACCCTTCCCCCCAGCTCCTTCTCCATCATTAATTTAAATTACTGCCTTTTTCATCTCCTCTTCCATTTCAAATGTCCCATTTTAACTATCTATTGCTGCATTTTAAGAGCTCTGCCTTTCCAGATTCTGTGGATTTGAGCGCTCAGGAAGAGCTCAGAAATTTCTCTCATCAAGCAAAATTGGCAGGAGAATGTTGCTTTTTTACTTTTTTTCTTTTTTTTCCCCCATTTTGCTTCTGAGGAAGGCACAGTTAAGAGCAGGACACAGAGATTAATACCAGCAATTTGTAGGAATGTTTAGATCATTGCAGCTTGCAGCTAGTAGCCAGTTGGGAGGAAAAGATTGTATCCCAGAGGCAAGAGAAAATCTTTTGTGAACACATCTGATGTCTGCAGGAAAAGCTAAAACTCAAGTTATTAAAAGAAATAAATATTACTAGCACGGGAAACAGTCAAACACACACTATTTGCCTCCCACAACCCTGGCAAATGCAAGGTTACAACTGAAGGTTTTGAGGCTGTTGGATGGAGGAGAAGGGAAATGGAGTTTCTAATTTAAATTCCTCTGAAATTCAAAACTCATCACTCTGGCTGCTGCAGATGCTGATGGTGGGGTTCTGTGCTGGCAGAATCCCTTCCCACTAATCCTCTTGACATCCATCTCCTCCTGTCTCTCTTGACTGGTCAAGGAAACACAAAGTACTAATTGATTTCACAGCTATTTCACCACTCTGACCATAAATATTTGAGTTCAGCACATCACAAAATATTCTGTACAAGATAACCACTTTCTGCCTGACAGCAGCTGTCAGGCCTGGGATCCCACCAGTTTAACCTTTGCACATTCCATAATGTGCATGGGATAAGAAAATGAATATTAATTCCAGTCTATTATACATCTAAGTCATAACAAATAGTAACTTTCCCAATCATAAAAAGGGGAAACATTATTTTAGAGTACACCAAGCTGTGCAAAGTCTCTTTGCTGAATGAAGCACTTTATTTTCCATCCAGAGATGGGATGTGTGACACCAGCTGAGATGTCCCTGTAGGGTCCTTCCAGTGTGTAATCCCTGAACTATGTGTGGGTAGTTCATGTAGAGGGAGTGTGGGGCTCCTTCAGCCCCTGTTATTGTCACTCCATTATTTCCCAAATGCTGATGGAAAGAGTTAATTCTCTGTGTTTGAGTGCAACCCACTCCCAGGACTCTCCTGCAGATACCTGCAACAGTTTATTTAGATTTAGCTCATTTATCTGCACCCAGCAGGGAATGGGATCGTGCATCCTCATTAAATGCATCCTCATTAAAATCTATTATGAACTGGTAACTTTTAGCCCATGGAAACATCCTGCAACACCCCTGCAAGCAAAACATGAACCTTCCTTTGAAGTTTACCACAGACCTAGTTAGCAATCTGCCAGTCACAATAATGCCTTCAGAAACAAAAGAAAATCGCTCCATTCAATAAAATAAAATCAAATCTGTTTGTAAGATGAGAGAAAGATTAATTTCCTCCCAATTACTGGATGTTTTGGTAAAAGGTTTATTTCTTTATATGGAATTTCCAAATAAAGTAATTCACTCCAGCACTGACTCATATGGAGCATTTTGGTGTTGACAAAACGTTCTTTGGTATTAACTGGCACAAGACAATTGCCACAGAGAGGACACCCTAATTTGGCATATTGGCTTCATTTATGTTTTGACAGAAGAAAATGAAATATTCTGGTTGTTCTGATATCTTGCTGCAAGCACCAGCAAATGGTGAAAAAACAAGGCTTTATAATACCCAATATTTCACTCTGAAAAGTGCGAATTAGCAACCGGGAAAAAAACAAACTATTTTTCATTCCAATTTCACAGAGATGACAAAATTCACCTTAGACACTAATTTACTTGTCCATGTATAAATCTCCCTTATTCCAACAAACATTCAATTACAGCCAGAAATGTTCCAGCCAGAGATGCCTCTTGCTCAGTACTCACTGAACAACTGAGTATCTTGGATCAGGATCCAGCCTCTTGCATCAAATTTGCTGCCAAACAAATCAAGACTCCTGAAAGCTCAGTATGCACCAATACCAGATTTTAATATTCATATGTTTGAATTCTATCCAAATCACCACATGTGCTTGTTTTTAATGTTTTATACCTAAAGTATTGAAATACAAATCATATCCAGACTAAAAATCTCAACTCTAAACTCATATTTATCACGGGCCTCAAAGCACAACTGTACTAAAATTTCACTTTAGACCCACTGCAGTTGGTTCATGCTTGAATGTCCTTTTCAGTGGCTTGAACACAACACAGGTATTCCCAAATCATGGAAAAGTCGAGGTAAATTATGGATTTATTATATCAACTCCATTCAAGCCCTGATCTTACAGCTCTGGTCAGGCCTTTAATGCCAGGAGCTTTCCTGAGATGAAGAGCAGCAGCTCGTGACACCACTGGTAGGACATGGCTTGGGAAAAGGCTGCAGTAGTTTTACAGAGAGGTCAGTGAGAAGCTTCAAGACCTCATGAGTCCCTTCCCAAAACTCACTGAGTGGTTTGTGATTTCCTGAAAATGCCAAACAGTGCTTTGAATAAATGTATTTTGGCAGCTGTGAGAACCTATGGAGAAATACATTAAAGAAGCAACGTTTGCTCCCACTGAAGTATTTGCTGACCTCAGCAACAGCCTCAGCATCACCCATGACGTTTCTATGACTTCACAAATTGCAAAGTTTAGTATAATAATGTTTCCAGCCTACAAATTTAAAATCACAAGATGCTGAGCCTGCCTGTTTTTAGTAGTTTGCCAATATGAACAAAATTTGAAGCACTGATCTCACAAAAGGTTTTTCAATCAATTAGATTTTTAGAATAGCCAAGTCTTACTGACAATATTGCAGCAATTCATAAAGATATTCAATATACCTGCAGAAGTATAGTGGTACCATCCACAGAGAATCCAGAGTTCCAGCTATCCAAACCCATGGTGTACAAGTTGTGTAGGGAGAATTTGCATTTGAGAGACTAAAAGTTCTTGAAATGGTCAATATTTACCTCTGGTGCAATGTAGTCTGGAGTGCCACAGAAGGTCCTGGTTGTTACTCCATCTAACATATGTTCTTTGCACATTCCAAAATCAGCAATTTTAATGTGTCCTTCTGAATCCAACATCACATTATCTAATTTCAGATCTCTATGAAGAATCACAGTAATTTGATGTTAATGTTTAGGATCAACAAGTATCAGAAAGCTCAGGTGAAACTGGGGCTTTGGTTTCCTCTTTACCAGCACCAACCCAACAAAAAGAGCCCTACACTGATGGGTTTTTATACAGTGTTTTAGAAACACACTGGAACTTTAAAGAAACTGATTCATTCAGGTTTTTAAAAATAGTTCAGAATTACTTATGTCAGATTATACTCACCTATAAATAATCCCTCTGTTGTGGAGAAAGAATAACCCAATGGAGATCTCAGCTGCATAGAACCTGTGTGGGAAAAATAAAAAATCAACAGCTTTCTGACTGCCTCATGATTTCCTTCTGACAAAATCATTTGGGTATGCATCATGGTAAAGCATGACAGCATTATAGCACACCAAATATATAATTTATAGTGTGCATATATATAAAAATATAAAAATATGTATTACAGGCAGATACTATAAAAGACATCTCACTTCGACTGGACCTTAACAGACACATTTTGAGTATCTGATGATAAAATAATGCAGAATTTTTAAAAAATAATCTTGAAAATGTCTCCTTAGACCACAAGAAATGGTGTAGCTGGAGCACAGCACTTTTTTTTTGTGCACCAATCTAACTCTGCTGCAAAGATCCTTATCTCTAATCACATACTGATGAATTCAGGATGCAGCTCAAAGTACATTGCCATTCATATGGCATGAAATAATTTGCAGAAATAGTATTCCTTTACACAGGCTGTTAATGGATTAATTACATGAAGCTAATTAAAATGATTACCATATAAAATATAATTGCTGAATGTAGTTAAAAGATATGTAATATTGATGGCTGTTTGAAGGTGGTTGCTGTGGAAATTGTATGCAGGAGGATTATTTAAAGATGAGATTAATTTTTAGGCTTAGCATAAGGGAGAGGAAGGCTGAGCTCTGCAACACTTGATCAGAGGTGTTTGTGAACACATGTGCTGAGGATGCTGCACAGGCATAAGCTGTCAGAAAGCAGCACAGATTTTGGTAAGTGTTGGCAAGTTACATTAGCTGGGAGTCAAAGATGATCTGACACCATCTAGTTTTTCTTCAGTGAGTCGTTAAAATATTTTTCTGTATCTGAAATACTTATATTTAGAAGGCCTCTCATTTAAATGAGCCCTGGTTGCTTAAATCAAAACGAGAAGTTATTTTAACTGAATTCTTAAAACAGTTGGTCACCCTTGATTTTAAAGTTTCACTGGTAAATGATTCAAGGAACACTAATGAGTGATGAGGAGATGTTATAAGTGTGACTAACATGGTACTGCTGAATCTATTCACACTTGAATGTGCTACAGACCATTATCAGTTGCTCACTGATGTGCCAGATGTACAATTACCTAAAAGGGATCATGTACATAAACAACTTCTAATCATTTATTAACTCCTTGCAAATACATCACAGAAATTCTTATAAGATATACATTGAATTTATCTTGCACAAAATAATTTATATTGCAGTGTTGAGTCTATTTGTGCTGCCTTTCCTTATGACACTAATTCAGACTGAAACGTTCTACTCACCTTTTTATTAATATTTGCTTTTAAAAACAACACCAGAATACCAAATAACAGCTTTAATTTCCTGCTGCCTTGCTTAAATTCTTGTCACTTTTCAAGCAGGCATTGTGTGACTTTGTTTGTGCTCAATTTTTGAATAAAGGCACAGCTACCTTTGGTTTATGTGTGCTAACATTTTTAAAATAAACTTCAGCTTTTGGGCCTCAAAAACACCATCAGAGTAGGCCAGACTAGACTTCATACTAAGCCTGGGAAGAGGAAGAAATCAGATCCTCCTAGAGTATAAAATAATGATGATGACATGATTTAAATATATAAATGTGAACACTCACACTGCTTGTGGCTCCTTAAATTTTCCTACTTGCTGGATGTGATACATGAGATCCCCACCATTCACATATTCCATAACAAAATACAGCCGGTCCTGGGGCACAGCAGTAAAGACACAGAGAAATACATTAGAGGAAATGTATTAGATATTCATTGATCAGCCAAAAAAAAAAAGTCACTGGTATGTTATTATGAAGCTTTTAGGATTATTAGGACTGGTTGTACATTCCAGCAGAATCGATAGATCAGGAAATGGAAGTGGAATGTTTTGTAAAACCTGCAGGAGTAAATGACTGAGGAGATCTGACAAGATTTGTTAATTTTAGCAGTGCACTTTAACATATTATTTGTCCACAATGGTCCCAAGAATTATACAAATATAGCTCTGTCTGAAAAATCAGTCCCTAAAAACAAACTAACAAGCAAACAAAATTAAAGGCGGTGGAAAATTCCTGCTCTGAGGCCATTTCTAAACATTCCTAATAAGTTTTCCTTTGGAAGATGGGAGGGATTAAAAAATATAATTTTTTTATTATTATTAAAAAGAGGCAAAGGTGATGGTTTCTTGTGATTATGTCTGCAAATTGGTTGCATTCAGGCCATTTTCTGCTCAGAGATTCGTAGACATGAAGCAGAGTTTGCAAGTGCATTTAACACCACAGAGAGCTGTGCTGTGAAAGCTGAGGGGATGACGTGGCTTCTTTCACAGAATCCCAGAACCATTTAGGTTGGGAAATACCTCAAATCCTTAAAAGTATTTAGGAACCCTTGGGAACGTGGGCTTAAGGCTCTGACTTAGAAAGCACACAGGATGAAATTTAGGAATTGTCATCCTGGCCTGCTGGAATGACTCACTTAGAAGAAAAATCTTTACATCTAGCTTTTATATTTCAAATACAAGAGGTAATTACATGTGGTGCTTCTTTGCTGTTTTCTATGCTATGGTGTATAGGTTGGATGATAATAAATGTTATTGAAGTGATAAAATCCATGATCATTTGGTCTGGAAAACACAGGGTGGCAAGAGAGAGCTCACGTACAACGGTCTGGAAACAGGAGTGAAGCTGTGTCAGGAACGGAGGTTTATCCTGCAGTGCCAGGACTCGTTTTTCAACCATTGTACATTCAACATCATCATCCTGGATCACCACATCTTTCTTCAGTATTTTGATTGCATAGAGCTCCTCTGTGCCCTTCCTGTCTGCCAGCATCACCTGCACCGAGAGAAACAACGGGGTCAGAATCTCCCAAGCCAAGTCACTCGCGTGCCCCAAGATTTGTAGAGATGGCCATCCAGCTTTTCCTTTTATTGGTATGGACTAATCTGATCAAACTTCCAAAATTATGATCATTACTCACCCACTGCAATGAGCTGTACCATCATTTCAGGCACAGCCTGTGCCAAAACCCTCTGGTTGATCACAGGCACGTTGCTGAAGGGCTGAGAAAATGTTAAGTCCCAGGGGACTTCTTCAGTAAAGGGCACTTGATCACAGAAGTGGTGTTCAAACAGGCAGAAAAATAGCAGCCTGTTCCTTCCACTAATGGATTTCAAATATATACACACACTATTCCTGGTTTTTCCCCAATGTCCAGCCTTACCAATGTTGGTGACTTCCAGAACTGGCACAGTGACCTGGGTAGTAAAACCAGAAACGTAAACTTGATTTCCTTGAACCTGCCAAGAAGTGAGGATCTAAAAGTCAGCAACTGTTTCTCCCATCTTGCCCAACAGCCTGAGTTTTATAACTTATTTTTATTTTTTCAAGAAAATTGCCAATCAGGACTGAAGCCCTCTAGTCCTTAGAGAACCACCATGCTCCCTGTTAAATCCTCCCTTAAAAACTTCCTTTTGACTCTGGGTTTTGCTTCTCAGGGAATTATTCATTCCTCCTCAAGGGGAAAAAAAAAAAGAAAAAAGGAATGGGAGTGAAATAATTATAAAGAATTCCTACCTTGCCAAAGCTCCCCTTTCCAAGAACCATGAGGAAGTTGAAATCTGTCAGCTTGACCCTGTCCAGGTTGTTGGATGGAACACTTGAGCTCTTGTCTTCTGTTGAAGTAATGACTTTGTTACCAGCTGGCCCAAGTTTGGCTTTCTGAAGAACATACACACACATAACACACACAAAAACAGGGAAGTAAGAAGAACAGCCCGTTTTCCTGTCAGAAGGAATCTCTGGGGGAGGTTAGAATTGGAGAGGGCCATGTCTGAGGTGGCATTCCCAGGAGAAAGGCTTCATAACAAAATACACACACACACACGTCTTCAAAGGCCCATTCCAACAATACTTCTGGCATTACTGAGGGGGGTTAAAGTGGAAAACTGGTCATGTATAACCAGATAAAGCAGACACACTTATCTGGTTAAAAAAGCAAAACCAAAGCAAAGCCCAAAAACAAAGGAAAAAGAGATCACTTATTTTCATGCCAAAAGCAGCTTATCTGGTGCTTTTGTTTTGAAATACAAAGGAAAAATAAAATGAAATAAAAAAAGCTTTCCAAAAATACCATGCTATAATCTACACAGGGTATTTTAGGACTTAAACAATCTCTTCAATACATTCTCTTTTAAAATGTAATTCTTCAAGTCACTGCATAGCAAGAGTTAGGAAAATTTTGACATGCATTAAGAAAAATAACCTACATTAAAAATAACACAATGCATGAGAATTAATGCAGATGAACATGGCCACTTTCAAACCAGCAATACAATCAACTTTGATTTTCAATCAAGGGTTGATCTGGAAAAGGGAGGAAAGGGAATATTACATACAAGGGCTCTGCCTTGCCCAGACAGTCTGGTTTACAAAAGGTTGAACAGTCTCAGTATTTCACATAAGACACCATGTAATTACTCAAGTTGCATTTCAAATCTCAAAGTTAATAGAAGAGAAAAAAGTAAGACTCACCAAAAGATAATGCAGGCTAAAAGATAATATCCCTTTTGTTTTTTTCCCCACAAAATAATCCCATGTACCAGCAGAAGCAAAGCCAAGAAGGTTTAATAATGCTCTGGGATATAAGTGCTTTCCCCATGTGTCTGGTTGTTGGTCTGGTCAATAACCTCTAATAGGGTTAATTTACTCTGTGCCACTGATGTGTGTTTGGTATTTCAGGGTAACTACTTTTCTCACTGCGCTGCAAAAGGATAGTATTTGTATATAGTCACTGGTTTACAGATAAAGAAAATTACAGAAATTAAAGTTTATTCAAACCCACACAATATATCAGTCTAAAAGCCTGGCCTGGCAGGCACCTTTGGAAGGTGGAAAGTGGAAGTTACAAACTTTGCCCTCCCCAGACAAGTCTAAAACCATAAGATTGAAGGGATGACTCAATTCATGGACTCCAGCTCTTTACTCCTGCAGGCAGTAATGTCAAATAATCATCTGACAAAATAACCACATGTCACTGGAAAACCATATTCAGCTTGGATGACTCTTCCTGCAACTTTATGAGTGCAGAAAACCTTACCCCCTGCTACAGGAACAGGAATTTTGGAAGTTCAGATCTCTTTATTAAAAAATTTGTATTACAGCTTAGAATGTGGATTTTTTTCCACCAATGTTATTATTTGTTCACATGAAAGCAGCACTTGGAGATGCTGATCAGCATCAGGTGCTGTGCAAATGTTCAGGAAGGGCCAGCCCTGGGTGTCAGCCTAAATCCCTGAGCCTGCAAGGGATGGTCCCATGGCAGATCCAGCTGCTGGGACAAATCCAGTGTCTGTGCTGGAGCACTTTGGCAGGACACAGCTCCTTTCAAGGCCACAATACAAGACTGAGCCATAAGCAAAACAAGGATATAAAAAAAAAGAAAAATCCCAATATCCTTTCTTTGTACAAGATGAAGACTTGGTTCAAAGGAGCAGCTTTGCTGGCCATGTCTTTGTGATGCTCTGGCATATGGGATGTCAGATAAAGATGGGGCTTTTCTGATACACAAAACCATTTCAATATCCGCCTTTTCACCGGCTACCGGAGATCCAAATCAGGCCTTGAATGGACAACACCAGCTTTATGTCTTGTGCTTTAAACCCACGGAGCAGGTTGTAGGCAGCTTGTTTGAAAAATACAGAATTTGAAACAACAGATCAAGTTTTGTTCCAAGGCCATTTGTTTTTTTTGGGCAGGAACCTGCCACGCAGGCAGGGAGTGCTCTCTGCAGCGCTGCAATCCCAGGCACCACGTGTTTCCAGCACATTTTCCAAAGGAAAGCATGGCAGGTCCACCAGCAGGATCCTGGGCCTGCTGCTGGCTCCAGAGCTGGAGCCACCCTCACTTGGGTGGGATGGAATTGTCAGGATCTGAAGGCAGGATCTTAAAATAATATTCAAGCACCCAGCCAAGGCCTCTCTGTATCTTTGCAAGGCAAAACTCAACATTCAATGCTCCTCAGAGACATGCTCCTCTCACTTCCATTTTCAGTCCTTTTTAAAATATGTCACCCTCAATTTGACAATTTCTGTTTCCATATGGTGGATTTTTAAGGAGAACATGGGGTTCCTCCTGTTTGGTCAGGTGGGCTCTGTGCTACCTGGTCCAGGTAGAAGGTCAACGTGGGCAGGAGCTGATCCTGCTTATCATATTGCACAAGCACTGGGGGGTGCAGAGAGAGAATCCTGCTGCAAACCATGTGTAAGGAAACACAGGAACATGGGATGCCATGAAATGCTGGAGAACAACCAGGCTGACTCAATGAAAGCACCCCCAAATTGGGATGGCCTAATTAAATGACCTTATTAAATAATCATGTCCTTATCAAAGGTCCTTATTCCCCTTCCACTCGGCCACCAACCAGTCGTTTATGAGTGTGCAAAATAGTTTGTCACATTTAGAATATGAATTCCTTTCACTACTTTTTGGCTTAAGGTCCTGGTGAGAACACAGTGGGAATTTCCACACATTTCACTGAGCTGCACTGTGAGTTTTGTGTCTGAAACACCTTGACTGCTGCAGAGGGAAAATGCCACGCAGCCAACACACTCTTCCAGTTTGCCAGAGCAAAACCTGTTTTGCAGCTACAGAAGGGACATAAAATCAAATGATTCATAAAAGCTTATTGGAAAAGAGCAATGATATTTTGCCTTTCCTACCATGACTAAAATTGAAAATCACACAATCCTACTTGAATCTCCCCCTTATTTTTTATGGATATTAAAACTTGCTGCAGTTGAAGATGGCATCTCAGGCCCTGGATTCATTTTCAATTTACATTCCAACTGCTTGGCTTATTATTATCTTGGACAAACCCACACTATTGTTACAATGAAGGCAGCTTGCAGCAAACCAACCAGGAAAAAAGAATGTTAAAGAGAAATTAGTCTGCACTGGGAGCAGAAAAGTTAATCTAAAAAGAAAACGAGACATGCACATCATCTTACTTCCTCTGGTTTGGACGCACCTTATCTCGGCCAGTTCTTTTACCCTGAAACCACAGGTGAGAAATAACTTATATATTCAGCCCAAATTCACTTCTTCATGGAGTGTTACAGAAATTACAGTGTGTTACTTTGGAGAGTCTCTTGGAATTTGGCATATGCTTTTTGGAAAAGATATCTCAGGTTTTGCAGTAAAAATGCCTTCAATTTATATTTAATCCAAGAGTAAAAATTGTACTTTTAATTAAATATGGAAAAAAATCTTTCCGAAACCTAATGAGAAGTGTGATGCAAAGAAGAAACAGAAGTGATTTAGGGAATAGGAATTCATCATTGCAGTGAATTTTTAACCACAATAAATATTCTTGAGGAGTCTTTCCATAACTTTCTTTCTGATTTCTCACTGTGAAGGAAATCTTATAGGACAAAACAATAAATCTGAACATTGGCTCTTCTGCCCTCCAGTTAGAGAATCTAAAGAATTACAGAACAAAAAGAAACCAAATTGTAAATTCTCCACATTAGCCAATGAACAATAAAATTTGTGAAGCATTTAAAAGAATATACACAATTCACTTCCCTACCCTGGGTCTCTTTGCTGTAATGAGTTACCTGACATGATGTTACTGCTTTAACACCTTGTGTTGCTCACCTCCACCACTTCTCCTCTGCTGCTGTTTGCAACACTCAGCTTGGTAAGATTGGCTTTGTTCCCACATGGAAAACAAGCACCAGGATCCAAACCTGCCCAAACTTGCAGCCACCCCCTGCCATCATCTCCCACATCATCTCCCAGGAAGAGATAATCCAGCCAAGCCAAGGCTTTGTGTGCTGCTCACTGGGGGATGTGTTTCTCGGTTGTCAGGGCAACTCGCTCTCAGTGAGTTCCCAGATGCCGACAGGAGCATCCCTGGGACCAAATTTCCAAGAGGAGAAAGTGATAAATGAAAAGATATTTAACCACAGTGCTGAGTTCTCCTCACATGTGCAGGGGTACAGACACACACAGCCCATCCCTCGGGTATTTGCTCCGCTGACACGCGCCCAGGAGGGAAATCCAGAGCTTTGCTCCCCCAGCAGCAGAGTCTTCTGGAGACTCACAGCTGTGCTTCCCATGGACACCAGCATCCCCTCCCCATCGTTAGAGCAGGTTCCACCCACCACCCACTGCTCTGCCCATGCAGTTGCATTCAGCTGGAAACAGTGAATGAATGATGGAGCCACAGAGCACAGAACTGTTCAGTCGCTGTTCCAAAACTGCCAGCTTTGACTGCACGAGGGCCAGCATTCCAAGGACTCACTGCACAGGCTTTATCTTAGATGGTTTGGGCTGGAAGGGGCCTTAAAGCTCATCTCATCCCACCTCCTGCCATAGGCAGGGACACCTTCCACTAGCCCAGGTTGCTCCAAGCCCCGTCCAGCCTGGCCTTGGACACTCCCAGGGATGGGGCAGCCACAGCTTCTCTGGGCAACCTGTGTTAGGTCCCAGGAATTGAGATCTGTGGAGCAGCCATGTCCCCCTGCCATGATTTAATCCCTCTGCAAAATTTTAACAAAACCCCTGCTCCTCACACTGCAACAAGTTCTCATCAGCTCTTTGCTAGACCCCAACATGCTCTTCAAATGTCACTGGCTGATGGAACCAGAAATCTCATTCTACCCCACCTTGGGCCAAGATTTCTGCTCCTAATTCTTAAATGAACCCAAAGCCATTGCAGAGCAGCAGGTGACACTCTGCAAATCACTTCTAGAAATGGCAAAATGAATAATGAGGAGCAGGGAAGGAACGTCCCAGTTTCACTATTCCAGCCCAGGAGGCTGCAAGTGTGAAATTAATGCTCAGTTCTGCCTGTCACCACCTGGGCACTGCACGAGAAGCATCAGAGCAGCTCAGAACTCAAACAAACCATAGAAAATGCCACTGGCAGAACCAGCAAAGCTCATACCAGGGATGGAAAAACTGAAATAACAATTTATCCAAGTCCCAGGGAAGGACCCATTTGGGTTTCCAGTCAGGTACAGTCAGTGGAGATTTTGATCAACGGGTTGAACCACTAGCAAGTCTTTAATAAAGTAAATAAATCCAATAAAATTCAAGTCAAAATCTGGAGGAAAAACCCTTCAATTCAGTGAAATGTCCTCTGTCATTGTGGCAGCTTGATTCTTACATTATTGCATTTCCAATTCCATGTAATTATAGATGCTATGATGGACTACCAATTTCCTAGTTTATAGAACTTAATTATCAGGATGCTGAGAATCTGAAATGAGCAGAGTCCATTTCTAAGCCCCAGCAAGACCTAATACTTCACCAGACTGAGGTTTAATCTTAATACCATAACATAATGCCAGCTTATAAATCATTAGCAGGGAGTTTTGTAGTCATGGAAACAACACAGAACAGAGAAAGTTAGAGCCTGAATTCCAGCTGATGGAGCAGCTCTGAGCAGAGAGGGGCTGGAACCGGAGTTATCTTGGTCCAACCTGAGCTCGTGTCCCCACTGTTCAAGTGAACAGAGGGAAGGAACATCCTTGGCCATTTTTTCTTACTAAACCTGTGCTGTGGGAGTTGCTTTTGCACTGAATTTCCTGTAAAACAGAACATGGGCACAATCTCTGGCTCTTGTGTTTCTCTCCTTGGTGTTACAAACGCTCGGGAGGGCGGCAGCTTTTCCCATCGTGGTGCACTCTCACCTCCTCTTATTTGCTCCTGTCACAAAGTAACTGATGAACTAAATCTCAGAAATCAATGTTTGCACACATATTTATCCATATAAAAAGGAGCAGGTCAGACTGCAGGAGACAGGAGATGCCTACACAAGACCCTCACCAGGGGGAGGAGGTACCAGGGGCACCATCAAGGATCCACAAGGTTTTCAGCCACGGATTCCTTGGTGGATTTACACTCTAGAATGATGTCTCTGCAGCAAGGAGAACACTGAAGAGATGTAAATAAGCAGAAAGCTGCTTATCTGCACTCTTAGATTTATTTTCATGGTGGTGAACTACGATGTAATCAGTAAAAAGTGCAATCTATAAAAATGAAAATGCATTTTTGCTTCATTAGCTAAAACAGTTACTGAAAAATAGCTAGGAAAAAAATCCTATCACTCCCATTGCTAGAAAAAAGGCATGAAGTCAAAGGGGATGTTTCATAAAAATATAAATGAGGACAGTGATAAAACTCTACCTGGGAGTTAAATATGGACTATTTTATGTCTTTAATTTACTTTTCTCCTCATTTCCTCTCCTGTTTCCCTTAAACTTGCGTCATATTTACCCTTTTGGTTAATAACAGTAAATTTATTGAAAGGATTTGCCTGAAATAATGAATTTTACCCAAACAGCTGTTTAATTTACTGGGTTTATATCTTTCTAAATATATACATTCAAAATGTGGATGATTTCCTTCCTTTCAGGCCCTTTGCTGGAACCAGCTCAGCTCTGGGAGCTTTTCTCTGTTCTTTGCTGACCTCTTGTGGTTTCTCACTCTGAGGAGAAATTATTTTCTCCAGCTCAACATTGTTAATTGGATGTTTACTTGGGATAAAGGCAAAAAGAGAATGTGAAAGGACAAGACAACAGTTTAATACACCATTAAGCATCCCAACAGACTTTTTTGGGGGGTTTATAATCCATTTTGCAATTGATTCAATTTTTTTTTTTAACTTTTTCGTGTTGCCAGATAGAAGTTGAAACTATATGAAATACTTGAATACGTGATTTCCAAAAAATTCCCAGATTTGCCAGGCAAAAAATTGAGGTAAACATATCCCTTAGAAAATGTAGACAACTGATTCAAATGACTATGGAAGACAGTCACTGGAAAAGGGATATATCTATCCTAAGACAGGAATTTCAGGGGATATTGCTCTGCACAACCAATATCTGCCTGTGAGCCGTGAAATCTAGAGAGGGAAGAGTTTCCAGTCCCCCATTTGGCACTGTCAACATGTTTAATCTGTTTAATAATCCTGTGGCCACCTGAGTCCACTTTGTTTTCTGCCTTTATTGCCAAACACGCTCTGCCCTGCAACAGAGCGGTGCCTAACGAGAAGAAATGTAATTAAAGAGGCTGCCTAGGAATAATATTCAAGAATTCTTGCAGAAGTATCCTGTGGTAGTGCTAATAAAAACCCCCAAACAGCAAATAGGATGCTACAACAGCAAATCCCTAAGTGTCAAATAAGGAATTGCTTTTATATATGCTCCTTCACTTTTTAATTATGCAAATTACTGCTAGTTTTCAATCTAGAGTGTGGAATTTGCTTTTAAGCATAAAACTCATCTCAATATGGGCAAAGAATAATAAAATTCTGTGCTAAAATAATTTTTAAGGACTTTCTACCTAATCCTAGAGCAAATCCCTGCAATCAAACTCCCCAGGCATGCAAAGCTGCAGACCAGGACTGATTTTAAAGCCTTGGGATGATGCTTCCAAATCTTAACGTGCTATGGAACGATTTATCACACACAAACACACACACCCAAAAAGATAAAGGTCCTTTCTGCATGATGTTGGGAAATAATCTATTTAAATATACACTTTGCAGTGGAACAACAGCAGGATAAATGTGTGATCCTTCCCGGCATCTGATTGTTCCATAACCAAGTTTTCACGCTGCCTGACCTCGCTCTCAGCCTCAGATCTGCTGTGATATTATAAAATCAGTTTTGCACATTTTACTGGTTTCTAGCTCAGAATTATCCTCGGGAACACAACTTTCATCCTTCAGCTGCTCCTGCTGCTTCCTTTCAATTCCAATCCTGTCCACTCGGGCACACAACCTCCCACAGCAGCCCCACACAAGCTGATGCCCTCCAGCATCATTCCCACAGCCACACTCACAGTGGGGTGATGATCCTGCAGGAGAGGGGGGATTTGGGATGATTCAGTGAGAAAAGACACATCAAAACCCCCCAAAAATCCTGAATTCTTGAGTGTCCACATCAGAACAGGGAGCCAGCTTCCTCTGTTGGAATTCATGTTTGTAATTCACCAGCACTAAACATGAATTTTTGTGAGGCAGCAGCTGGAGGAAACTCCTCAGCCCCTTTTTTTTGGGTGCTGTCCTGTGGTGGAAACACGAATGGACCAAGGACTTCTGTCAGTTTATGTCAGTGCACTTCAAGGCCTGGATTTTACAATGAAGTGACAAAACTTCGTATTTATCCCAGATGCATTTTGTCCTTTAAAAACAGACTTAAACAGAGAAACTTCCAACTTCCCAGAGGGAAACAAGTTTCACCCCGTGTGGTTTTATTCTCAAATAAGAAAAGGTATAAAGGATTGAGGAAGGACAGTCCTCTTCTGCACAGGCCTTTCTGAGACAGAGATATCAGATAAAGAATCAAGGTTAAGAAAAAGTGTTACTGATTGCATGACAAATGATTATTGCATTAGGAAATATTTTGCAATGGCAAATGGTCTTATTTTTGGATTTTTCTGGTTCAGTATTAGAACATTTGTTAAAATCATGCATTAGTAATATAAACAACTCTTGAAACATAACATTTGTTTTTTAACTTAAGTATTTTAAGCTTTGAGCTGTAACATGTAAGCTGCTCTAGGTCAACTTCAGCTGTAAAAATACCATTTGAAGATGATAATGGCTTCAATAATCTTAGATTCCTAAAACAGTTACAGCACAGGAGCTTCAAATTTTAATTCAAATTGTAACTTAACCAATGTATAAAATTTAAACTGTGATTTGTGTCAGTGGCCTTTGCCATAATAAAGCAAGATAATTTGTTAGAGATACATGCAAAGATGAAGTCCACACATGTATGTTCTCAATGCTGAGATGTAACTTTTATGGCAATAACTGAGTGATGTGGTGATTGGTGAAAAAAGCAAAATGGGAAGTTAACAGGTGAATTGGTTTTTCAGGTATCAGAGCATCTGTGCACATGATAATATAATAGTCTCTTATGATATAGCATACTCCAAATAATATATAGCAATAGATGCAGTATGTTATACCATAATCCATGCATGCTGTAGTATGCAAATTTATCTATTTAAATATACAGTGACCACGAGCATTATCTGATCTGTGAAAGTCATTTAAAGTTCCATGAATGTCTTTCAAATTAAAGATGCACCATTTTCCATTTTCCATGAGAAGGTGGCATTCATTTAACTCATTCCTTCAAAAAGAAAGGCACATTGCACCTGCTCTGGTTGGATGACTGCTTTTTGGTAGTAAAATCTTAATCTGGGGAGTATTTTGTGACAAATCATGGCAGATTCATATTTCTGTTTTTTTTAAAAGAAAACCTTAAGCTGGGAGAAAAACAAGTGCATCCTTAAAAGATGGTGAGGATGAAACTGAACTTAATAAACTTCAAACATCAGTAAAGAGGGTTGTGTGAAGAGAAAGGTGTAGGAGAACACCAAAACTACCTTGAAGAAGTGGATATTTACATGACAGTCCTGGAAGAGACAGGAAAGGGAGAAACACTGCCTGGTTAGTAAGGGCTGGCACAGCAAAGCAACCACAATTAGTAGCAGAATAAACACATACAGACACAGCAGCGGGAATACAAAATGGACACATCTGTTAAGCACAGAACAACCACAAAACAAAATAAATTGGTGTTAATTACCCTGGCAGGGAGGAGCAGGGACAAGCACAGCGAGGGACAGGTCCTCACACAGCTGCTCCTCGGTGTGAGCTCAGCCTTGGACACCCCTCATCCCATGCACAGGACATTCCTTGGGGAAACACTCCAGGTGTGTCCAGCTGTGGGGAGCCTGGGCTTCACCAGCTCTGGCAGGGCCACAGCATTAAAGGATTTCCTGATTATTTTTTTTTTTTGGCCTTGTTTTGCAACACACATTTAACCTCTGCATCAGGGATAAGGAAATGCCTCTGATCCATATGATTTTTTACATGTATTCTTCACCTGAAATCCCAACACACTGCCTGAGAAAAGCCTTAGGGAAATCAGAGGCTGATACGAACAGAGACCAGAGATTTATTGTCATCTAGTTAAGAAATGTCAAGTTTTCTAGTTTGAGCTCTGGTGAGTGGATGGGAAACCTCCAGATAACTGCATATGGGAATTCCCCATGCCAAACTATAGTACAGAACAGATGGAGTCATCTAACAGCATCTCTATAATGCTGCAAACTATTCTCTAATGATTAAATATGCACAATTTAAAAATAGGAATGAGTGCCATGGCCAAAAAAAGCAGCTCTTCTTTTTATATCTCTATATGCATAATGAGTGTGGATTGATGTGCCAGTGATATTTTGGCTGGTCATGATTTCAGTGTAGATTAGTGTCTGTTTCCTGAAAAGTAAATTTAATCTCGTAGTTCACTATCTGAAGTGTCAGCAACATTATTTCCCTTTCCCATGTCATCTTCCCCAACCTGCCTGAAGTTACAGTTATTGCTTCAAAATGGGAGTGCATATTGGTTCCATACAGATATGGAAGAGATCAGATCTTTTGTTTATTAAAAAAAAAAAAAAGAGTAAAGTAACTGTAGTATAACAGCTCTGGGGCAAAAACATTGTCATCCTTCAAAACCTTCAAAGAAATGTTTCCTTCACAGCCCTTATAATATTTTACACAGAGACCTGGAGAACTTGCCTCACAAATTAAAAAAAAAAATCATAAGCTCCTCTACAGTTTGGTTTATTTTGTTTTGTTGGGGTTTTTTTGAATGAAAAATTATTTAATTTAATTAGAAAACTCATTGGGTTCTTAAGGAGCTACTGAAACAGTCCCTAGAGTCTTCTGCTATAGCCCTGCCTGTGCAACTGCAACATTTTCACCCAGCCTCCAGCTCAGAATTAAGACAGCTCTAGGATGTTCTGGCCACTGATTAAAGGAAAGAAAGAAAATGTCCTTTTGACCTAAAGTTGTTGTGACTATCAGGAGAATGTCAGATTAATCAAGACAGTCCTGGCCTTCTCCTTTCTAATAAAGCAGCCAGAAACTGCTTAAAAAACTAAAACTAAAGGGAGTGTTGAAGATCTAAGAAATGCAGGACCTGCAGTGAAACAATATGAAATGATGTCCTGATGTTCAGAAAAGAAATGATAAACAAATGAAAGAGGTTTCTTTAGCATTAGACTATAACAGCAACAAAACTCATCAGAAAGCTTTAATTCTGCCTTGAAATCTGGGGATGTTTTCAGGTGCTGTTTAACACCAGCTGTGCAGCCACAAAGACAGGCCTGTTGTAAATCCATGGAAGCTCTGTGGTCACAAATCCAGACTGGGGGAGGGCACTGCTTTGTAAATTCACAACTGCACAAGGATTAATTCACAAATTTGGTCAAACAAATCACTGCCCTGTGTCCTGGAGGAGCTCAGCAGCAGAAATATCCACAGCTCCTGAGTCACTGGAGAGGTCCCTGGTATTTATAACTGAGCCCGATGGTCAAGCTCCACATCCTCCCTGTTCTTATATTTAAAATGAGAAGGCATTTTAAAAGACACTTTCCTTAGGATCATCATAACAGTTATAGTCAGAAGCACTGAGATGTCACCAAAATGTCACCTCTGACTGCACACTTCCAGTGCTCAGATACAAAATCCACCCCGTTCTGAACTCTGCTCCCTCTCCTTATGCTGCAGGCTGCAAAAGGAAACTACAGGTCCAGCTTCTGTACAGCCCCCCCCCAGCAATTCCATGGGTCAAGGTAGCTGAAATCCCTAACACAAACACCACTGGCCTGGGTGGTGGGTGTGGATTTGTGTTCCCAGGGAAGCACCATGAGAACAGATCCACATGGACCCCACCCCTGGGAACAGCAGCCGGAGCCCTTTCAGAAACTAATGGAACAATTTAGTTCCTCTGAAACCCACCCAGAGCTACACTAGAGGAAGTAATTAGAACAAAAGAAGATGTCTGACATGTGAAGATTATGCACCAGGAGGACCATTGCACATCTTCCCCAAAAGGCTTTAAAATGAGGATTTTAGGAGCAGTAACAACGTGCTCGGATCGCTCCGATTCCCAAAGCTGGGTGCAGTGACTCACATTGCTCCCATCACTCAAGATACCTTGTGCTCAGTAAATGTGTCCACATGTCAGGATTACAGCTGCTCTGGCCTTTGTTTAATTTAAAAAAATCATTTGAATGGACCATAACTGCTTTATTTTTAATAACATTTCCCGTGCTGGTGATGTGCAAAGAAGGGGACAGAGAGAATAATAACTCACCAGACTACTTTTAAACCAATATTACTCTATTATTATTCTAAGATAATCTTTAAGTATCAAGAAGTGCTTTACTAAGCAGGAAAAGGAAAAAAAGGCTTGACCAAACTGAAATAACTTTCTACAGTAGAAGTTTTACAATTCACACATTTCTTTTCCCCTAATACAAAAAAAAAAAAAAAAAAAAAAAAAAATAGCAATGATGCCCTAAATGGCAAAAGCATCTTACTGCTCAAATCACACCCTGGTAAAAAAAAAATACCATAAGGTTGCATTATTTCAATATTCTGCTTTTTTCTTTGCCTAGTAAAATACTGTAAGAAGGAAATAAGTATCTAACAAAGAGTAGATGCTGCAGTCAGAAGATTTGCTAGTTTGGGTCCCTGGAGCCACCTGGGACTGTTGGGAGTTCCCATGGCAACCTCAGCACGGACAATTATGGAGCAGCTACAATTATTCTGAATATGCCTGTTGAGAAGGGAGTTGCATTTTGAGATGGCCACAAATAATCCCATTCCAGAGAGAAAATTCACAACCAAAGGTTAAAACCAATGGAAAAATAGTGACAGATTTTCTCCTGCCTCCACTTCCTACAGGAGTGTATTTTTATCTCTAAATATTAATAATGATGTATCATGTATAAATCACTGAGGACAGATTTGATCACACTGCTAAATGAGCAGATAATGGGATTTGTAAGTTTTAGTGAGAGGTGAGATCCAGAAAATACATAGATTGAATAAAATTTGTTGTGTGGAAGATACTGCACTGCACCTTTGCATAACACACCTATTCATATAGATAACACATTGGACATAGTAAGAAAAACCCTGGCAATAAAATCTAAAAGGTAAAAACCCCACCACCCTCTTCAACCCTTTCTTTTCCAAATTTGGTCCCATTTGTTGGATAGGGCAGAAGTTGGGTGGTAATTTTTCAGCTGGTTCACAGGTGGCAGAATGGGCCGTGAGGAAACTTCCCACAACAAACAGGTTTTTTTCTGTTCATTTACAAATGGAAGCAAAGACAATTTTTGAATCCATTATTATTTATTTGCAATCTTGTATAGCTATTTTATGGTAGATTTGCATTGAATAAATGACTTAAAGAATCTGTGCCAGAAGGTCCAGCAAGCAAAGCAGCATATCCATGAGATTTGTGTGGCTAATAACCAAATTAAAATAAGAAGTCTGGGTGGTTACAGTGATATGTTAAGAAGGATGTGATGGGATTGTGTAAAGAGTTTGAAACCAAGGAGAGCTTGAGGCCAAATCTCAAGGCTGTCTGTTAAAATACAGATGCAGGCAGATATTTTTAAAGTTCTGATTTAAATGGGAGGTAGTTCCTAAGTGCTCTTGAAGGTTCTGCTAAGCACATTTCTAAACTTTAGTCAAACAGGCAAAGCCAATGTTTAGAGTGTCTTAGACTTTTTTAAGATCAGAAACTGGTTTCAGGAATTCCACAGCCACTGGTTCTCTGGTCTTTTATAACTTGAGGATATTCTTATTCTTTCTTAATATTAAGCAATGAAATTCTCATCCTAAAGTTTCTCTACTCTTGTGTAGCTTAGGTTTGTATAAGAGCCCTTTACTCTGAAGGCCACCAGTACTCATTTTAAGTATTTGACATTAGTAATGCAATATTTTTGCAGAAATGATGGTAATTTTGTACTGAAAGTTAAAATAATGTATCTTGGCTACCAATCACAGGGTCATACATTGGAAAACAGACCGAGCACCACAACTGCAGAGTTGATTAGGAAGCACTGTGGACTTAGTCCTTCTAGAAACTGATAAATGAGAAGATGGCCCAGAATGACCTCTTGGTCTATCTATAATTTTAATGTTCCTGACAAATTCACTCCCCCAGGAAAATGGCAGTCAAGATCTGCAATCTTCTTCCTGCAAGGCTTCAATGCTGATTTTAGAACAGTGGCAATATTTATTTAGATGATGTCATTAAATCCCAAATAGCAGCATATTTCTCAGTGCTCTCTACTTGTTCGTTAGTACAGGGTACCTAAAATAAAATCCCTATGTAAGCCAGGATATAAATGATAACAGAAGTAAGATAAAAGATGATCAGAGTCAGCACCACTTATGTGCCACACCAGAATAGCAGAATACCACCATTCAGACATCTGTGCTGCTAATTTTTGGAATCCATCACAGTGATGTCCCTTGAAAGCAAGTCAGAATTTTCCTTGGAGGGTCCTGCTTCCCTCTGCTCCTTCTCACAGTGGTAAATTCTAAAAGAGAGCAAATGGGTGAACCTGAATCCCTTTGCCATGTAACACTGCATTATCCCAGCCTTGGTCTCCTCATAATTACAGGGTTTGTTCAGCTACCAACACTCCCATTTATCATCACTAAGGTTTAAAACTGTTCATTGTGCACCTGGGGAAATCACATTCCTGGAGACACCGTGTTCACTGAAGACCTATTCCCTGCCCTTGATTAATTCAGTCACTCAAACAGCAACAACCAGGCTACTCCCAGAACAGGGAGAGCCTCAAATACACAGTGCTGAGGCTGAACTAATTAGACTCTGAGACACACTAATTATTTCTGAGGCAGAGCTGCCCCTATGTGAAGCTGCTGTTTCTGGCACCAGGTCCAGTAGCTTTACACGATTCAACCTCTCAGGATTTCTCCTCCACTTCACTGCAGGACACAGATAAACCCTGACTGTTTCTCCTGCAACCAATGTCTTTACTGTAGGATGAACTAAAAAGTCTAAGAGGTTGTAAATTCAATATGCAAACGTAGTGCATAATAATATCTGACCTTTTTAAGTGGACAATTTTAGTGACTTGTCTTCATGCTGTCCCTCACCTGAGAAAAAAACAGGTAGATTTCTATACCTGTATCAGCAACATTTAAAGATCCACCCAATTCCAGGCTCTGTATAATGCACAGGGGCATGGAAGGGCTGGACAGAATTACTTTTGAAGCTATTCTTCATAGGGAGGATAAAAAAATAAATATGATCTTTAACAGCAAATGACCTAGTGCAGCAAAATAAAATCACACTGGGTCAGATCACAACTGTAAAGAAAGGAAAATGGAATGGAGATTCAAATACTTCTCAAATGTATAACAAAAATCATAGTTCATGCTGCAGACAGGAGTATGGGAGCTGATCCAAATGTGTTCACAAGAAATTGGTGCACCTTTTCTTTTTCTTCCTTCAAAGTTGAACATGTGCCGTTTTTCCTCACTTCCTTGGGTTAACCCATCTTTTCTAATAACAATGGAGAATTCTGCCTGATGGTGAACATAAAACATTGCCATTTCAGGTTGAAAGGAACAGGCATGTTTGTTTATGCACAACAGGTCCATTAATCACCTCCTGGAGAAACAGCCTGGCTGAGGCTGGAAATGTCCAACCAGGAGAAGGAAACCAACAGTGCAGATTGGAATATTTCAAATTCATTCCTGTGTGAGCAGCTGGAAGAGCAGCCAAGGGAGATGAGCTGAATCCAGCACAGCCATCAGCAAAACCCCCTCCCTCCCCAGGCTGTGCCTGTCCTGTTCCTGGGGGTTGTGCTCAATATTTAGTTGAAGTATCAGCTGTAGTTGTCAGAAGAGGCTGAGTTGCTGGCCAAGTGTGACCATTAAGGAATTACCCCTTTGTGTGGTACAATGAGACCATGCTTGTGGCTACCAACCCCTCCAGATCAGAATTTCACATGAAAAACTTCTGCAAAGATTATGAGACTCTAAATTATCAGTAATTATTACAAGTCTTTTCATAAAACACATGAACTTAGTGTTTTCTGAGAATTTAATTTGTCAAATAATGCACATACCAGTGATAATGGCTGGAAGATTTTGCAGCAAGTATTAGAAGATATTGAAATTATTACACATGCTTGACAAAACATATTTTAAAATACCAACTTAGAAGTGTCATAGCAGAGAAGCTGAACTGTCAGAAAAATGATGCCACCACTGAATTAAACCATTTGGTCCAATCTTCAAGGAAACCAAAGTCACACAGTGCTGTCACAGGAACAGAAGCAGTAGCACTCAACCATATGTATCTTTTAACGGGCTTTCTTTTTTGGAATAAAGTGAAAAAATTTGTAATAATGTGAAAAGTAAGTGCAATATCCAGTTTTTAGCCCTCACCTCAAACTTCTGCCGGAGCTCTGCATTTCCATCTTCATCAGCATCTGGAATTGGAACATTGTAATATTCACCTTCTTCTTGATTCAGCAGCTTGTACCTGTGGAACATTTGAGGAAAAAAATGGTGACTTTCCAATTTTATTCCTGTTAGATTTGAAACCTGGTTTAGTGTGATTATATGATTTTTTGTGTATGTGTGTGGTTTGTATCAGTGTCACAGGTAGGTAAAGAACTGATCTCAAGGACTGAAAGCAAACTCAGAAATAGAATATATTTAACACAAAATCAAATCTTTAATCCCAAATCACGTGGCAAGGCAGTTTAATGGCCAAGGAGATTCTTCCCACCCACCCTATGATATGATGGGAGGCATCAACCCTGGAAAACCTTTGTTTCCAGTGCTTCCAGCCCTAAAGAAGTGTCTTGGAAGGAATGTCCTTTTTCAGGAGATATGGTGAGTTCTACCCCTCACTTAGTAGGTAATGAGATGGTATTTTATGAAATCAGTTTCCATGTACTTTAATTTGCAGGGCTATATATAACATGATACACTTAGTAATGAATACATCATATTTGAGATAAAAATAAAACTCCTATCACAAGACTATGTACACAGAGCTGAGTTTGCAGCAGCTCCTGACTCCAGCAGAAGTTTCATGAACACCACAAAAGAAAAGCAATCCTTTCATTATCCTCCTTTGATATATACATATGTATAGCCTGTATTTCCTAGGTTTAGTTGCACTTCCAGTGAATTTATAACCTGAAACTCAGAGAAGAGCTCAAAAAAAAAAAAGTAGATCATATTGAAGAAAAAGACTGATTTAAAACTTTTGGTGATATATTCTCTCCCTCTCTCTTTTCTGAAACTCTTACCATCCACTGGCTGGCATTTTCATAAGCTCTGACACCCCAAATGAAAGAGATCCCATGAAATCATTCCTGGTTGTTCGATCCCAGTCCCAGACCTCGACGGACAACCGGCGATCTTTGTCTGAAGGCTTCAATTTACTAAAAAGGAGAGAAGCAGAGCAGTTTTCAATGCAACACTGAGCAAACAATTCAAAACATGCAAAGATCCTGCATGAAATGCTGTTAAACTCACAATGTGAAGGACTCATTCCAGTCTGGATTCAGAGTAGAGCGGATGGTTTTTGTTTTTTGTTTGCTCTCGTTCTTAGGGTCTGGGATGAGCTTCAGTTTGACATAAGGATCTGAGAGTCCATTTGGATCCATGGGAATGAGGTTTTTTGCTTCTCTCACTGTCAATATAAAAAAAACCCAGCTCATTTATACAGGATTAGACAAAAAAAGCATGTAAAAAGCAATAACATGTCAAACCAGAGTTATTGAAAGATGCTGACAAATAAATAACACGTGAAAGCCACTTATCACACTTGGCATGGAAGAAACTCCTTGTTGTAAAATGAGGTTGTACTGAGTGATATTTATCAGAATTGTAGAGAGCAATGACAGGAGAGGAGTGATTCACAACCAACACGCAGCTCCCAGGCACTGGAATGATTAAATACCCAAATCCATCACTGTAATTTTTCTAAGCAGGTACCAATTCTCTGTGCTGTTATTTCCTCATCAGTCTTAGGTCATACAACGACAGGACTATCAGCCAAATGCTGCAAGGGCAAGAGCCAGATCACAGTGGATTTCAGAGGGTCCCTTTGGATGGTTTTGAACACCAAACTTCCCAGGGATTCCCAGTTCATCAGCTATCAGAGGGAATCCCTGTGAGCATTATGTCACGACAGCAACCAAAGGGAAAACACAGGGAAGACAAGTTAAACTTCAGCTTCACAAAAATCTTAATGTGGCTTCTACTTTTACAATTCGGAGCTCACAACTGGGCATCTCCAATCGTGCTGGGAGCAGCAATCTCTGGGTTTGTTGTGGACAGAAAACAGCTTTCATTCAGGAATTCCTTTCTCACAGCCAGAGTTTAAGATTAGAATTGTTTCTGGAAGGAAGATTGCAAGAAGCTTTGAGGTGATGTGGTTCCCAGGGGATGAAGGAAGCCCAGCCTTGGAGAGCCACCAGAGAGATTGTCCTGGATTGACAGTGTCCTCAGCTTTCACTCAGGAGGGCTTTTTCAAATTTATCTACCTAACTGAAGAAATCTAAAAGGAAATTTAGGAAACATCAACCTTTAAGTCACTTAATATTTCTTGATGGAAAATATTTCCTACAAAAATTTGAATTTTAGAGTCAGACCTAATGCAAAGAAAAAAAAGGAAAAATACTTGTTAGATCTTCAAAAACAGGTAGCTACTGTTTGCTCAAGGCACTCTTCTCCTCTTCCCCCAGATTTAAATGGCATTTTCATATTACAAATAAAAAATCCTTCACAGGATTTCAATCTGTTGTTTCCCAGCATGGAGGCTGAAAGGCATCCAAGCAACACAGATATTAATTTTATATATAGAATAAGGGTTTTGGGCAGCAAACCCCTTTTTTTATTGTTGTGTTTTACTAAAGGCCAGTGGAATGAAAGATGGTGGTGTTGACAACACCCCTGTTGTAAAACAGCATTGAGGGTGATTTATAAACCACGGGATGTTGTGTTCCATTTCCCACACACCAGGTGTATTGTCAGGGTGATGGAACCAGCTCTAGGCTGACTCTGTCCTTGCAGTGGATAGAGAGAGTGTTTTAATGTTCATTGTGTTCTTCCAAAGGACACAACTGCCCAGTGCAAATCTAGTCCTGAGCCCCTGTGGTATTTGATGCAGGGTGTAGAGGGAAATTTTCTTTTTGGGAAAGAAATAACCACCAGTGCCACAGGAAAAAAAACCCACCATAATTTCAAAGAGTGTGACCTGCTCTTTTTATTTAATGAGAGATTATTAGGTGTGGTGGAAAAAGCTGGAAGGGAGAAACACCAGACTTAACTGGTACCTTATATCCAAAATAGCTGTGGGAAGAAGGCAGTGTCCAGGGATGTGACTTACTGATTTGGAAGACACCAGTTTATTTGTCAAGATAACTCTCATGCAGAACAGATACTCTGATGTAAATTAATTAATGAAATTAGATCGTGGCTGGAAATGAATCACATGAACTTGACTCAACAGTTGATACCAATCAAGTTTCTTAAATTTGTGTATTTAAAACTACAGACAGAAAATGCTGATGGGTCAAAATTTTAGAATAAAGTGTAATTCTGTTCACTAAGTTTATTACTCAAATAATTATACCAGGGAAAAAAAAATCACTGTGTTTTAAAAGAACAGAAGAGAAACAAGCCTCTTTCTTGTAAACCATTTCATTTTTAGTTTTCCATAAAGCTGACAGGGGCTTTGCAACTGGGGAAATGAGTTTTCAGGCCAGGAAAATGGTCTCCACTCTCATTTACTCTGAGTTTGCCCTTTGTGGGTCTTCACACCCAGTGGTCAGCTGGAAAACCATTTGTTTTCAACCCATGAAATAAAACCAACCCACCCAATATTAAAATTTAGCACACTGAAAGCTGTCTTCAAATACTTCTGAGGAATAACACTGAGATTAAATAACTTCTTTTAGCGAAGTATTTTACAATCCCAAAGGGACTGAGAACCATGTAGCGAGAGAGGGATGAAGTGACAGCTTGCAGTGCAAGCTGCTCTCTCTCATCCTATATTTGGGTTTATTTTGGCTTTTTTGGGTTTTTGGTTTTTTTTTTAGTCTTCTTGTGCATGGCTCTTGTGACTGCACTGCCAGCTTTGGCACTATCGGCAACTATTACTTCAAAAATCCACGTTCTCATTCTTTTTTCCTATACTGTAGTTTGACATAAGTGAGGAGCAGAACTCTCCACATGTTCTACAGCTTCCCAAAAATACACATTGCTGAGTTTTTCACTGAAATTCCTTGAACAAAACGGCTTAATTTGAACATGGCATCTTCAGAGTGAGCTTTTAGGTCTCCATTTGACCTGGAGAGGCTCAGTGTAAGAAGCAAAATTTTAAGCAATAGGCTGGGTGGATGCAGAGACATCCTTGGAACCTCTGCCATGGAGAATTCCCTGGAGAAAGCCATCACTGAGCAGCCTGGAGAAACCTGCTGAGCCTAGAAAACAACACTGGCAGCAGGAGACCAGGGCAGCATGTGTGAGATTGCTTCTTTCTTTTGCAGCACACACAGAAAATGAGAAAAAAAAATCCCCCTCTAAATCTAAGAAAGAGAAGCTCAAAGATTAATTGTGAAGGAAAGACGCAACATGTACTAAATACAGGCTGCAGACAAAGTCATTATCTCCCTCCTTGTTTTAAGATATCTGGCCCATTTGTACTTTTGTCTGCATAATTAATACCCTCAGACATCTTTTTCCAACTGACTTAGCACTTCTTTTCCTGAGGAAACAGCATGATGATACTTGTGCTGAATAGTGCTTATAAAGAATTAGCATCCAAGTGGTCCCTCTCTAAGGGTGCCCTATTTTTAACAGGATGGGTCAGGTTTCTCTAAGAGGAGTGACATGAAGAAGAGATTTCTCCTCCCCACCAAAGGCACCCTCTCTTGTGTGGGGGTGACAAAGTTAAATGAAAAATAAGCCCATGAAAATAAATCAACTTACCGTGGCTGAGTTGTGCCATAGCTGTAATGACAGCAAGCAATCTCTTACTGCTTGGTAATTATTAGTTAATTAAACTCAACACTGTGCTAGGGCTGCTACTCTAAATTAGAGATGGTTGAAGTGAGGTGAAGTGGAGCATAACTTGGGCACAAACCTAAAATATAATGTGTCAGTTTTCTGTCATAACTATTAAGGATGATAACAATCTCTGTCCTGAGAAAGCAGCTGCTACAAGTTAAATTTCCCAACACTTTGTCCAGATTGGACTCCTCATGGGGACTGAGAGAGCACACAGATGAACAGACAACAAAGGGAAGTAGATACTGAATTTTAACAAATCCCACCTTGCCCAGGTTTTCCTTCCAAAAACAGGAATAGGGAAAAAATGTCCCATTTTCCTCCCTGTTAATGAAGGAGAGATCATAAATGTCTATTCAGCAGAAAATGTGGATTACTTGATGACTGTCCTGTGGCTCTTCTATCATGTGCTGCTTCTAAACCAGCATTATCCATCCAGGAGCTGTGCCTGGAACTGGGACGCCCACCTTCCCAGGAATAGGATAAAGACATAAGCAAACACAGATCTTGTTCTTAGGTATTCATACTTTAAATAAAAATCTAAATAAAACAGAGTGGGCTGGCAGAGAACAACTGACATTTGATATAAAGAGAAGAAATACAGGCAGAATTTTGAGGAATTCAGAGAGTGGATGACGAAGCTGAAACTTTTTCCATGAGTGGATAGGTCAAGAGTTGCAAGCCATATGCAGTTATGGATTTACAGCTTCTTGTGGCACCAGCAGATAAAATTAGTCATGGGAATGAGTAAATAAATGTTTCTGTCCCTAGAACAAAGCTGGATGATTAGCAGCATGAGTTGACTGAGTTCCTTTTCAAGTGAGTCACAGCTACCTTTTTCCTGAATTCCCAAATGTGGATAATAAACCAGTTTAGTGATCACAGCAACCATTTTGTGCCAATCTTTTACTCCCCACAGGCAACTCAGATGAGCAGAAATCTCTCAAGCACATGCAATTACTGCTTTTAGAAGACAATTCCAGTCTCCAACGGTCTGGCCTGGCACAATATCCAGAGAAATGAAGGAAAAGGGAGGCTGTTGTTAGCTCCAAGAGTTAGCTCCAAGTTCCTGTCTTCACACAATAAAGCATTAATACATTATTCCATAATTCTCACTGCCTCCTGAAGAACGTTCTAGCACAACTCCCAGTGATTTGCCCAGTTTTCAGATGACTTAGGTGAGTGACAGAGGATCTTGTATTCTCAGCCAAGGAATTTTCTCCCCAGTTCCTCACTGCACTCCCCTGAACAACAGTTCAAAAGATTTACCTATTATTGAAAATAGTCTTTCTTCCAATTTCTGCATTTGCACTCTTTGTATGCAAAATCCAAAGCTGCCTCCAGAACTGCTCAGCTTTCATTAAAGATTTATTACGAGGTTTTATTAAAACTCACTGAGTGCTTCCTTTCTGGAGCTGGTTGTGACTCACATGTACAACTGGCTCTGAAACAAATCCTGCTTTTCAGACAACTTCCAGTTTCTATACAGTTCTCATCACTAAAAGGGCTTTCACACATAAGACATTTCTCTGTTCCATTACTACTCCCCTGCCCAGGTAACATTTCTTTTCATATCCCTCCTGAGCCCAGTGCTCCCATTACCTGAGCCCTGAAAAATGGCAATATAACAAGCCCCTGCACTGCCCAGGTGATGTACAAGACACAGATAATTCATTTCCTTGTCTAGAACAAGACAAAAAATGAACCAATTTTGCAGGACACTTTATTTCTCTGTATTTATTAAGATATCCTCTCCTACTAACAAAAAAAATGTACCATCCTCCCTAAAGCTACTTCCCAAGTTCTTGTGCCTGCAATAGGTTCTCTGCTTTCAATTGTAACTGGAAATCTCATAGGAGGAATTCTATTTTATTTTTAAAATAAGATTATCTTTGTAAAAATTGTCATTAAACACTACTGGGTAGGACAGCTGCTTAATGAAACATAGATCTCAGCACTGATGGATCAAATTGTCTGAAAAAGGATTCACACCATTACATGTCTAATTTTATCTGCATATACACTTACCTAAATATAGAGGTAATATTTCTGTATAGTTAATATTTCTGAAACAAAATAGATGGCCATTTATGAAAAATGAGTGTTCTTTTTAAATACCATGCAATGCCTATTTCTTCATGGTAAAGTAAATTTAATGACTGAAATGGGAAGGAAACTTTCTGTTGTTATCATTGCTAAAGGCACAGTTTTTCCTGTAATGATTGCAGCAACCCTGCAGATTCTGGGAATGTCACAAAAGAGATATTAGTGAAGCAAACCATGAGATCCGTGTTTTTTGAGACATTAAAAATGTCTCCCTCATGCAAGCAGTTATTTGGGATCACTTTATAAGCATTTGGTACTAAAAGCCGGTCAAATATTGAGAATATTCCTGTATGTTCCCTTTCAAAATCAGTTGCAGATACTATGAAGTTATTGCTAACAAAGACAGCCACTGACCTAGGAAATCATAAATAAAATTATTAGAGTGGGGTGTGTGGTCAGATCTTTTAAGGGAACAGTTTTTACGAGGCTCTAGGAACGCGCCAGAATTCTCCAAGATTGTCTCCCCAGCCCGTCTGGGCAGAGGCTGCTGCCCCAGTTGTCCTCAGCAAGCAGCGTAACAGACCATTAATATGCAGAGCCATGAGGTTCATACACTCATAAATAATTTGGAGGATGTGCAGTGGGGAGCACAGAACTCCCAGGGAGGTTATTGCTGGAGAGCCTGTCCTGTGCTCCCAAGCTCTGCGGGGATTCACTGCCGGCTCTCCTCTCCTTCCACACCACAGAAGCATCACTGAGGAATCAAACCCCATTTTCTGTATTCTTGAAGCTGAGAAAAATAGATTTAAACCCCCCCTCTGAAAACTCTGGGCTGTGTCTGTGTGTGTTTTAACAAGGTTTATGTAACAGTGGGGTGCAAGTCACCACCACCCTGTCTCTAAATTGGTGTCGATGTCGGGAGGGCAGGTCTTCCCTGTCAGCTGCTGTCACATCCAACTCCCAGCCACTCCCAGGGCACAGTTTAGGGTCCACAGAACGTGGCAGCTTTTTATAAATCAGTGCACCAAATGGGGTTATTTTTCTCACACTTATTGTTCATTCACTATAAAAATAATCGCAAAATAAAATTTAAAAAAATCGCAACCGTGATTCAACCACCTACAAACTCACCCTGAATTATAAGATGGGTCAAGAAGTAAATGTAAGAGTGAAAAAACTTGTAGCACACATCAGGGGAAATAAAATTCAGTGCAAAAAGCAGAGATTAAGAATAGCAAAAACTGCTTTATTATGCCTTAGAGCAAATCCCCCACGTCAATCCAACCTATGAAAGGGTCATGAACTCAGTGATTTCAGAGATAAGCAATTCAGGAGTGTTTCTATAAAAAGAAAACTACCCCACTGATTTACTTCAAGTGCAATAAATTATTAATATTCAATGCAACTCTCAAGCAAGTAGTTCAACCATTGAAAATAAACCACTGATGTTTAAGAACTTCAACACAAATGAGCACTGACTGGGGCAGACTGAGGAGCCCTGGCAAGATGGTGAGTTTTGGCAGAGTACACCAATCCAAAATTCCTACTTGTTTGTGAAGAAGTGTTGCAGGGTCTCTACAATTCACACAGCAAAACCTGCACGTCCGTGTTTATGCACCTGGATTGAGGATCTGACCCAGTTCACTGGAATGAAGTGTGTTTATACATGGTACTGAGTCATTCCCACCATTAGTTCAATTCAAAACCTGCCAACTCAGAGATTTGAGATAATCTGACTGAGCCACTGGCCAGCCCCACCTGGCAGAACCCGGCCTTGCCTCCTTCCTGGAATTCACTGAGGGAAAAAGCCCTCACAGTGTGTGTGTGTGTGTGTGTGTGTGTGTGCTGTGGTGCTTTTTGGCACCACCAAACCTTCCAGTTCTGCAGAGGCAAAGACAAACTGGGATGTGCTAAACAGTGTCCCCTAAACGACCATATCCTGCAGTTGGCATCTGTGAGCTGTGCCCTCCTGGGCTGCCCTGGGCCTGGGAGGGTCCAGCTGCCCATGGAAGCGATTTGCAAGATGCCAACCCCAGCGCACGTCTCCATTTAGCAGCACAAATGTTTTGCATGCAATCAAGGCTGGCTAGGAAAGAACCAGCAGGAACTAATTAACAACCAAAACAGGATGCAGAGCAGAGATATTAAGGAATTCAGCTGAAGCAGTTCAACACCTACAGAGTAATTCCTTTGAAAAACATTCAGACAAAGGCTCAAACCAAACAGTCAATCATCGATTATTTTTCCTGCTGTTCCTAAACCTCCTGGACACTTAATTCACCTCCTTTTCCAAAGCTAAAGGCAGTGATATTGTACCTGGCAGCTCTGGGAACTGTATATTCTAACAAAGGTTTTCTCAACAAATATTTTAGAAGCAATGACATTCTAGGAGAAAATTTTGTGCATAGCAGTGTGTCCATGAACTAACTGACAACTGCTAATTTCCTTTTCAGTTAAACATGCACAAAAGGCACCTGAAATGTCATTTGGGCTTAGTCTGTATAGCATTTTTTATTAAAAAACAAAACAAAACAAAACCAAAAAAGAAGCTTTCAGAACAACTGTCACTTTTATTTAAAGAAGTTTTCTGAAAGCTTGGAAATGTTGAGAAGCTTCAACCACAACAACAGCCCTGTAATTGTTTTATACATAATAAGGTTATAGTAAACATTTTTCTTGTTGTCCAGAAACCTACTTAATTGTAGGATGGAAATGTTTTATTTATAAACACAATAGAAACAGTATTTGCCAAGTACACTGACACCAAAAAGAGCCATGAAGAAAACCTAAGAAATGTCTGTAACAATTTGACCACGTTCATATCTCAGAGAAGACCTTTTCAAATAAAACTGTGAACTAAAAGAATCCTTGTTTGTGTAATGGTTTTACAGGGCCTTGGTGCCACAAAGACTTGTGACAAATGTTTTTGTCCCTAAAAGGATTATAAACCCACTGAATCATCAGCAAATAAGCACATGTTATTTGTCAAATTATGTGTATTATGGCAGAAAGTTGAAGCCATATTTAAGAACCTTGCTGCAGAGCGGCCTAGAATAATGCAAACATTACATTTTGTCACTTGGATGATTTTCAAATTAATTCTCTCTCATGGTACAATTGCTTTTAGAAGCTGCATCACCCTCTCTGAAATGCCTCACTACTTAGTGAAACCACCTTCTGTTAATGACAGTACCTTGGACAAATTTCCCCTCCCACGTCGACAGGAAGAGATTTGAAAAGTTAAGCTACAATTAAGCACCACTTGGGATCTGTGCTGATCCTTTCAAACTCAATTTTATCCAAGTTCTCCTTTTCAATGCATTTTAGGAGGTCTGACAGGAGAATATGGAGGCATTTGGATTCAGGGAGAACAGAGCCATGGAGAACACAGTGCCAGGAGGAAAATTTGCTGGCTCTGTAAGCTGTGGAATTTCAGTGTGATGCTCTCATTGCAGCCACACTGAAGCCACACATGACACTCAACCTCCCCAGGTTGCCAACAAGCAAGAAATGTCAAAAAACATCAAGAAAACCAAGGGTAGAAGTTGAGATGGTCCAAGAAACCTCTGACTCTGTCCTGCTGTATCTCTGCCCTCGAATTTGGTTCCATTTTACACCACCAGCCAGGCAATGATAAAAGCATTGTACCCTGTCCTGGAGACACAGAAGTTCTTCTGCATCTTCAGACTCGGGCTGGGTCAGTGGGGGTGTGGGGGTGTGCAAGGCTGGGTGTGCACAACCAAAAATTACTCATAAATTCTGGGAGAAACACTTCCAAGGAAATGAACTGCCACCCTCTCTTTCCTTCCTTTCTCTGCCTCCTCCCCATCTTGGTAACCTTAAGCTGAAAGAATGTGAGAATTATGGGTTTTTTTATTTTATAATTCACTGGGAGCAATATTTGGGATTGAATCCAAGTTGCCTTTGTTTATTCAATACTCTGAAATACAGGAAACAATTCCTCAGCTGATGAAAGTTTAGTGCATCTCTTGTGTTCTGAAGATGATGGGGAACTTCCTGAACAGATAACCATCCTACTGGGCTGCTTTCTACATTAAAAAATATGACAGAAAAGTGATTTTCTAGTTAATATTCCTGAGTTTTTAAAGATATTACCACAGCTTTCATTTTTTCTCTTTATTTTTACAAACACCAGTTCTTGTTTCTGAGACACTTTGTATGAAACCCTCACACTTCTGAAGGGAAATACTCCATCAGCAGCTTTAACACACCAAGATCTGACCAAGGCACACAAACCCACAGTGTTTATAAATGTATATAAAACCTGAAAAGTTCCAAAATGAGCTGTTTACCTGTTACTTCCAGTTTTTCACCAACGACTTCAGCTTTCAGGTAAATCCTTCCCCTTTTCTCTGTGTGGTCCATGCCACAGAGGCTGGGGACGTTTATCACACATTGCTTATGAACGTTCATGTCACAGGCTGTGGAGACAAAAATGGTTCAGACACCCATGAGGAGCCAATAATTATGATCCCACTGCAAACACAGAGGAAAGGGAAAGTTAAGACTAAATGCTTAGTTGTTGGCCAGACTTTCAGGTCACAGCTGGGTGGTTTTCAACCCAATGACATGGCTACATCTTACAACAATCAAACAGAGAATAAAAGAATCTACTTCAGAAACCTAAACATAACCAATAATGATGTGCAAAGGAAAACAAAAGTGAAAATGGAATAAATTCTTGCTGGGAATATGACTAAGAAAACAGAGCATTCATGTCAGCGTCACCAATGAACAGGGTTTAAATTGATTACTAGATTTTTCTAGCAGGAGACTTCCAATAAAAATTAAAGGAAAATACTGGACCTTGGCTACAAACTGAACTGAATTTTCAGTCTTTAAGAGTGTATTCAAGAGGCTTTCTCAAAACTGCCACAGCAAAGGCTCTTCAGCCACATCAAGCTGAACACGCTGTGTTCTCAGCAGCAGAGGTGATTTTCATTAGTAGATCATTATAGTACTGAAATATCCACTTGAAATATAACAGGACTATAAATAGCTGACATTTGAAACACTATTTTCCACAGAAACCAAATAAGAGGCTGTTACCCAGGGTTCCCACTTACTTTCTAACACACCCTTTTGGTAACACAGAAAACCTTCACTTACTGTCACATTTCATCCCTTGGTGCAGAAGCCCGTAAAGGAGTGACCCACAGTGGTCACAAAAGGTGGGGCTCCCATAGGTGTGGATCTTAAATTTGTGCTTGCTTCTGGGATCCTGGAGGAAAAAACCAGACAGACATCCTCAAGTCATAAAAAATACCAGTGAAACACTTTTAATATATTACTTCAAATACCAAAAACTTTCCAGCTCTGCAACTTACGCTGCAGGAAAATATATTTGATGGTGTAGCTTGTTCCCAACCCTCAGAGTGGCACCTGCATTGGCACAGGCACGTTGGCCTCAGTTCCTAATTTTGCTTTGCTTTGGTGTTGTAAGAGTGAGTCAGCTCAGAGAACATAGCCTTGTTCCATGATTTATCTACACTAAAACTTCACTTACTGACTGCACAAGTACATAAAGTTTAATGACAGTGTTCAGCCCGTGGCTGAAGTGTCACAGACCGTCTGGCTGTTTACAGCTGGTTCTGAAAGGGCCACACAAAATACAGCAGGGAAATAACTGTTAATGGACTATTCTGAAACACAAAGGGCTGGAAAATCAGCATCTTACAGAGGGGATCATCTTGAAAAGCTGCAACTTTATAATCTACATTGTAAATGAAAGGGAACAACTTCTAACTTGGCATGCAGTAAATATTTTACAGGCACTGCTATTCCCATCTGATTTTTGAACAGAGAAACTAATAGAAAGGACATTTTAGCCACCAGCAGCTTGGAAATGTTTCCTGCTTTAGGACCAGTGAAAGGGAATACACTCCAATCACTCATATGCATGACACATCCAAAGACATTTGCTGTTCCTCTACGGGCAGAGAAAAACCAAGACACTTAAATAAAAGGAATAAATCACAAACTCAGTATGTTCACCCATGCCAGGCCCATTCCACACACACCAGACTGGAGATGTGCAGTGCTCAGACAAAGGGGGCAACAGCCCTGTCCTGTGCACATCCTCTCCATCCTGATATCCCTCATGGCCATTTCCAGCCCCAAATGTATTTTAGTCAGAACTACCACGGCCCAGTCTTGATCAGGAGTTGGGAAGAGAAGCAATTCTTCATTAAAAAACACATTGGGGGTTGAAATGAATCCTTGCCAACATTATTTTCAGGAAGATCATGGAAATCATGAAATGCCAGGTCTGAAACATCCTCAATGAATACACAGCTACAAAACGAGACATTAAAATGTTTTTCTTCTGTTTGCATTTTGTATTAATATGCTTTTATATTAGATAAGAACTATTAAATTGTCTTATACTGATTTTTAAACTTCACCTGCCAATCAAAAGCAAAGCCCAGCATGTAATCCAAGATGGAAAACCTGGGGGTTCTTTCTTCAAAAGGCAACGATTACTCCAGTAAAAGTGTTTTCTCAAGGAATGTGAGAACATCTAACAGTAATTATCATAAAAATATGACTATGAGAAGGCAAAAATCTTGCCTTCAAATTTTAACATTTTGCCATCTTACCCTTTGTGAAGGTTTTCTGTGCTTTGGGAGCATTCTGCACGTGAATTCATTCCAGGACTGATTCTAAGTTTTACAACGAATCTATAACATTATTTTGTCACTGCACAGGAAGAAACTACAGCATCCAGGATAACAAGTAAAGACTTTACATTAGGAACTCAAATGGAGACTATTTCAATAGCTCTGCTTGTTCCACAGCCCGAGATATGAAATACAAACTGCTAACAACCGTATTTATTTAGTAAACACAGTTAACCCACCCGGAGTGACATCCAGGGCTCCAGAGAACATCTGTTTCGTTATTTATTAAAGATACAGCAAAGGGCCTCGTGGCACAGGGTCATGGGAACATGTCTTCACAAAAGGGTTCTCTGATGGCCCTGTGACTATATGATTCCAAACAATTTAAACCACGGTTGGGAAGCTAATTCTTCCTTAAATTGTGTTGTTTAGAAGACAGGAGGGGACTTGCTGCCTTAGAAATATACTCATTTAAGTACAACTCTGGTAAGCACATGATCTGGGCTGCACGACAAAAGCTTCCAAGAATGACACTGAAAAAACAGAGTTTTAAAGTTGTGTTTAACCTCTGATGTAAGTGGTATTTATGAGCATAAAGTAATGACATAGAGGGGAAGGAACTATGGGAAATTATTATAGTGAATGTCTATTAAATACATGGAGCCTGTATATTCTCCTGAAATTATATAACACTACCAAATAATTTCATTCCAAACAATGGAACATCCATGTAATTAAGTTAAGAAGGGGGGGGGGTGTGGCTTAAAAATGTTGTGACATGTGAGGACAGCTATGCTGCTCTCACTGCAAAGCAACAGGAGCTCATGTGCTCCTGTGCCTAATTCCATGTGACTCCAAAATCCCGGGATACAATGAAATAAAACCAGTCACATCAATAAATAAATCAAGTTGAATCAAACTTTGGAGTTGGCCCTGCATGATTCACTGTATGTAATTGGAATCATCATTTGCTTGTCCCTTTTCTGTCCTTAAATGAAAGTCCCTACTGTAGGATGTTTCAAATGAAAAAATTTATTATGAATTAATTTTTTTAAGGAGCAGCAAGTAAGTTATTATTCTCTATGCACACATGAAGTTATTCCAGGCAGAGCAGAATAAAAACAGGACAATGGAAAACAGGACCAAAACTACTCCTGAACTGGAAAACTTGTAGGAAATCTCTTTCAAAATCCCTTTAGTAAATCTAAACAGAAGAACCTAAAAAACATTTAAACCCTACAAATAAGAGAGTGCACTCTTCATCAGTATTTAATCCTATTTTCTGTTTCATTTCTATGCTTTTTGAGGTTTTTTTGGTAAATTGAAGTATAGAAGACAACTTTATTTTGCCAGCAGATCTGAGCCCACCTAGAGCCAAGAGATCACTCCCACCCATCACAGATGATAAAACCTTTTTATCTTATATTAAGAGGGATTTTTCATGCACTTCCAACTACCCTTAAATCTACAGTTTGCATTTTAATTATAAGCAATCATATTAATAATAATTAGTTCATTGCCAGTACTAATTACTTACATTAACAGCAATTATTTTATTAGTTGTTAACACTTCCCATGCTAAATATGCATTAAGGGACTTTTGTGACTCATAGAGGAAATAGCAATATTCAGTATTTTTTGGCTAAAGGAAACCTATGGAGCTAAAGGAAAGCTCCTGTAAATTTTCTTCAAATATCCCCTTTTCATCAATGTAAACTTTCAATAATTCCCAAAGCAGAGCTGGCAGTCCCATTTCATAGTAAACACAGGGAGCCAAGCCAGGATATGACAGATGAACTGCCAAATAATGGCTGCTATTTGCAAGAGAACTGAACTTTGCACTAAACTTGGCATAGATTAATTGTGAAACTCTAAAGGGAAAACCCACTTCTGCTTCCAAAATCCGTCAAAATTATGGAGGGGGAAAGTGGCAATGGGAAAGCAATGGGAAAGCACTTGTTCAGCAGTGATGAATGATGTGCTCTATTAAAATTCATGTTATTTCCATGCTAAAAAGTGAATTCTGTGCTATGTTAAGACAATCCCCCATTTTTGTAAGAACAACTAAATGCAATATAGCATAATTAAATGGGAGAGGAAACTGGGCAATCAATATCACTGACATTTAAATATTTGTCTTTGAAAAACCCTTAAACTGGCAAAAGTCTGGCCAGTGCTCTGCAATTCAAGTGCTTTATAACAGACTGGCTTTCAGAGCCCATAATGACATATATGGGTGCAGCATCCCTATAAAGATGAACAGCAACTGGGCATCTACAGCCCACAGAGCTCTGCAAAAAATCAAAATATTAAGCGTTAGTCTCAAAGCAGAGACAAGATTGCACAGAGTCCCAGTGACCAGGAGATCTGGGCTGCACCAGGTGGAACTGTGGTTAGAAAACCAAAATTGGAGCAGAAACCTTTAAAAAATAAACCCTGAGTTTGCAGAAGTGACTCCCCCAACCAAGGCAGCTCTGGGTCTGCTCTGAGGAGTTCTGGGAGCCCGGCAGGAATCCAGGCAGGAATCCTGCTGCACTCCAGCAGAGGGAAGCAGAAGAACACGGAGGCATCTCCCCAAACCACATTTGTCCCTCTGTCTGCTGCCACCAAGCTCTGTGCTGCCCACTGCAGCAGCTCTGCCCCCATCTCTGCTCCTGCCTTTGTTCAGCCCCAAGGAACCCAATTCCTTCATTGAAGAGCCATGGAAAGCATCCCCTGCAAGGAACCCTTCCATCATTTTTGTGGCTCAAAGGCAGGGGTATGCAATAATTGAAAGCTCATGGGGAACCAGCAGCACGTGTCAAACTGTGCTTTAACACACCACAAACCAGCATGTAAGTGGTACATTTCAGAATTCATTCTAAGAGCTCCCTTTTGATTAGGATTTTATTCCCCTTGATAGCAACACTGAACCCACTATCACTTCGCAGGCATTAAATCACACGGTGCTTTTAAGTGTAAAATATCCAAAAACCCCTTAAAAAATCCAAATTAAGTCACTTCAACAAAAGAAAAAAATGATTCCTGAACCTCAGTAGCATCAATTGTGGTACTGCTCGTGTTCCTATTGAAAACAGGGGTGACCATACATTCCATATATGCAAAACAACATCCAAATTGTGACAAGAGATACGAGCTCACTGTCCCTCCTCACCAACAGAAAAGCCCCAGAAGATTGGCAGGTGTTCTCCTCACTTTAATGCTCAGCCTTCAGACATTTCCTCCTGTGACAGAAACACTGAATCCTACATCTTTCTCTGTCCCCCCCCTCCAAATGTCTTTAAAGTATGGATTGCAAAGAGCTCTGCTCCAGCAGATCAATGAAACCGCTGCAATTTGTACCACACATATTTCACTTAAAATAGGTTTAACTTCCCCAAGCAAATATCAAGTTAATAAAACATATTTAAGAAGAACCAAGCGTGGTTTTTTCTCTACAGAGCCAAATCCCACATTCATCCCACGCTCTCCTCGGGCAAATTTCTGTTTCAGTTATGAAAGTCTCTGGAATGCAGCTTTTCTGAACACCTTCCAAGCAGCAACCACAATATCCACAGCCCCACTCAGATCCATGTCAGAGACACTTCTGTTTGCTGTTTATTTTCCTACTGAGATAATAAAACTATTGGTTGTTGACTTCTTTGCTTGGCATCTTAATTTGAGAAAGGAGCTTCAACCTTGAGAAGCTGTAAGAGCCAAATGTTTCTACTGGAAATAACTTCCAGGGGTTAAAATATGGTTTGTATGATCAGAACTCAGGAGCAAGAACAGTCAAAACTCCTTGTTGAACTAGTCCCAGCTTTGTTCTTCCCTGGCTGAGTGAGACTGAAGGCAAAGGGAATTTGAGACTCTTGGGAATCATTAAGACAATATCACTTTTCAAAAACAAATTAACAAATGCTTAAGGCTTGTTTGTATTTCACCTCTCGTAGCCACAGCATAGGGAAGTTTTATTGAGTTTAGGAAATTACAATAAAAGATAAGAATTCTACTGCCTGAAGAATCAAAAATACCACAGAGGGGCTGTGGGTGGATGGGACCTCTGAGAACCCCGAGCCTGAACCTGGCTCAAAGCAGGGCCAACTACAGAGCAGTTGGGTTTTGCAGATGGTCATGGGGTTACTCCTCCCCAGCTCCAAATGTGCCTGCAAAGCCCCCAAAAAACATCTTCTACAGGTTGAGGTACAGCTCCTGCAGCGGAGGAGGAGAGGAATGACACGGCCAGGATTTCTTACTGGGTGCGAAACTACACACGGACTCTTTCCAGGAATCCTTCCTCCAGGCAGGATTTGGAGTGTCAGTGTTTGGGATGACTCAAAGGAATAACTTGGACAAGGAATTCATTCATTCATTCATTCAATCCACCAACATTTGCAGGATGGGAAACCTTAACACACTGGTTCAGAGCATAAGTGGAGATTATTCAACTCTACAACAGCAGTGGAAGGTCGTGGTGGGACAAGGAAAGGAAGACTGAGCAAAAATACAGGTAAGAAAACCTGTGTAAATCAGTCTTGAAGGCTGTACAAGAAGGATCCAAAGGAGGAGAGAAGAGATGGGCTGTAATCCATGCCAGATTTCAGAGATAAGGGAGGGAAGGAGCCCCGAGCTCCTGCACACAGTGCTGTGCAAACACTGCTGTGCTGGATTCAAAAGGAGCACTAGAGCAGCTGCACCACAGCAAGTGCAAAATGCAGCCCGTTCCTGCCTGGGTTCAGGAGCTGCAATGACATTCAGAAATGAACACTGATTCTGAAGGGCTGTGGAAGAAAAGCCTTTCATGATAACAAGTGACAACCCAGCTAAAAATAACAACAAAAATCTCTTTTCCCGTTGCTCTTACTAAGACCACTTCTATTTTTTATTACTCTGAAAAGAGTTAAGGAGGTTCACAAACAGAAAAAAAAAATTGTATTTAGTTAAAACTAACAAATTTCAATCAACTACATTTCTTCTCTACACTTCTATAGAAAGAGGACAACTTGAACATGGTTCAAAAATGATTCAAAGGCCGATTTTTCAGTCCCCTCCTGGAATTCACAGTAAATTATTATTTTTAATTAAAAGAAACAGGTGGTCATTGAATAAACTGCTTTTGATTGCTGCCTTTTGTTCCTGTTCGTCTTGTATAGAATAGAACTGATTGAGTTGGCAAAGGGAGAAAGAAGATCTGCATGACTGTACTCCCAGGGATTTGTAATTTCCTAATTACTAGAAAGACAGATAAATTCGGAAGGGACTTGGTGTTTACTGGCTATTTTTTCTTCATTCTTTTTTAATGAAGAAACTGCAGTATAATTACACAGAGTGCATAAACAAAAGACCCTGTTAGAAAATGATTCATGAGCAGGAGAAACGGAGAAAGATTTTGTTTAAGACACAACTTCACATCCCATTACCATGTGGAAATAATTTCAATAAAGACAAAACCCAGGGATCTGGATTCAAAAGGAGCACTAGAAAAAGAGAGACACAGCTGTATATGGCTTGCTTAAAACCCCTAATCTATTAGTTTTATTATTTTCTTATTTGTTAATTTGTTGGAGATGCACTTTACACCTTGAATGAGTATTAAAATACATAGTTTAAACTGGTCAGCTGGAAAAAGTAATTTTAACAAATTCCTGCTGCATAGGAGAGTGTTGATATTGAGAGGTACAATATGGTGAATTGTTCAGTATTCCAGTTACAGTGGAATTCTGTGCTTCCCAAAGGAGCTGCAGTGTGGCTGGGTGCAGTGCATCATTAATGTAATAAAGGATTTAACATCAACAGGTAACGTCATCTATTGCCACTGTGTGACAGCAGGCTGCAAGAGAATTATTTTACATTAATATAACAATAATTTGTCATCAGTTCTTAAATATTTAAATATATTTGTGTACAATACGTCCTCATCGGTTCTTAAATATTTCATTACTGGCCAACTTGCTCATGCTAGAGATGATATGACTTATTTTCCCCCCCATTATTCTCAGCTGGAGCTCACATTATCCTTCTTTCAATCACTTAAAGGGAAAATGGAGTGAGAAAGGCTGAAAAGCAACTTCACCTGAAATGCCCCATTTCCCTGTAAGAGCAGCGACCCCAAGGGCAGAGATATCAGGTCAAGCAATCCAACATCTGTTGTAATTCCAGCACTATTCATACAGGGAAGTGGTACATATTTATCCAAGAACTGGGGGGAAGTGGGAATGGCTCCAGACACCCTTTCAGAAGCAATTACAGCCCTAAGTCGAGTTCACTGGTGGCGTTTCAAGGCTTCAAAAAAGTGTTTTTGTGACCCCAAACTCGCTGAGTGCTGACAGAAGCCAAAATGAAATGAACTCAAGCTCTTATTTGTAAAGCCAAACCTGCCCTCAGTCAGTGCTGCATAAGGTGGTTATAACAAAGGTCTTGACAACTTATTAAGTGATAGATTTGAGCACAGAATCACGAGTTGATTTGCCAAAAAAATCCCAGAGCAAAGGAGCAGCGATTCTATGAGCACGAAGAAGGAAGGCAGTTTGCTGAGCTGCTGCTCTTCCTCTGAGCTAATTCAGTATGCAAGGCCCTGAATAATAACGGGTTTACATTTCCCACACCTCCGTTTTCCCCTCTAAAATGGTGAGGAACCCACCAATTTATAAAGGCACACCTTACTTGTTCACTAAACCCTTCTGCACCTATTTAGGCAGCACCTTCTCTCCTTCCCACCTCCCACAGCAGCAGCTGCACACCCCAGCACATTTCCCAGGAAAGACACTTCTATGTCTGGATGTATTGCTACCAAACAGGAATATCCATATATACAGCAGCATATGGTTCAGAATCAACTACTGCACAGATTTGTTTGTGGAAACTGAGCACTGCAGGAGGGTGTTCCCTGCACAGCCAAAAGGAAATCCAAGGAGAAGTTGGTCTGTCCCAAGGAATTACACAGAATCATGGAATATCCTGTGATACACACCCTGGAGCTCTGCTTCTCTCCTTTAGCTCTACTACAAGTTAAGAACTGCCACATACATCTTTGTTTTTTTGGACACACTTCACTGCAATCTTGCACTGAGACCTGTTAATCACATCCAAGCTAATAAATTCATTTAAAAATCTTCCTGTCCATTACAACAAAGCCATTTGTTTGTTCTGGTATAATGGCAAAACTGTGCTGAACTGAGCACACTGATTTTTCAAAAGTCTGAGGACTTTTTCCTTCAAAAACAGTCAGAATTTCACAGCTCAGCCGCTCCCTCACAAGAACCTGTGGGCTGTCCTGCTGCTCCTCATTTGACAAACTTTATTAGAGACAGACATGAGTTTGAAACACCCAAGCAAATTGCCTTTAAAGTTACTCACTGAATAATTCATTATTGCCTGATATTTTATACATTGGTTAAGCACCAAGGAAAAGGCAGGAAGGAGGGTAAAATATGCATAATTTAAACCGACTGTCTCATTTCTGTTCTTCATCTCAGTTCTGTCTTTTCAGAAGTATGAACATTAGTACCTACAAACCAGGCAGATATTTCACAAATATCTGAATTTTGCTCTCCAGAGACAAAAATCCCATGGAATAATTGCACATATGAATTATACAAATGACTGTAGGATTTGCTTCAAATATGTTTATCTCCAAATCCACACCTCAGTGAAAAACGCTGCTTTCAATAAATCATAGCCAGGATCCCACCATGGAGGATACTCAGGCACAGAGTCCTTAAATGATCTTTTACATTGTATAACCACTGAAACACTATTTATTTCTGCATTGAACAGATGTTTTTCCATATGTCTAAATAACCCTTCTTCAGAAAAGTAACTCAAGCACATTAGATTTTGCAGACCAAGGAATTCAGGCATCGGACTTGTTACTGTTGATAGGACATTTGGTATCTTTTCTACAGCAAAGTCAGTATCTTCTCTCTGGAAAGAGTCACTAGTCCTATTCCTCTGAGTAAAATAAAAATAGGCAGCTAAGAGGGGATGTGCAAGATGCTCTGACATTAGCTTTTGTGCTCAAGTCCTGACCTCACAATGGCAGAGATCCCAGACAAGCTGTCTAGTCCATAACATTTTTCCATGGCATTGTAGCAGTTGCTATTTATTAGCTGGTTAAAAACTCAGAAAACAATACTGAAACTTAAAGAAAAAGTTAACAGCACCCAGTAAACCCCTGAGAGAATGACAGGCTTTCAGTACAGCCTCCTGATTTGCCAACTTTTGGCAGCTCTGTGTTTTAAACCCCAAACTTGATGCTACTATTATGGAGAGAAGTGTTCTGCTGTTCTCACAGCTGAGAGCAGACTCAGATTAAAAATAAGAACTGACACAAATATTCTGTCCCTTGGGCTGAATATGACCCTTTTGAGGTTTTCTAATCAAAAATGTGAACACAATAAGGACTGTTGTAATCACACCAGAGAAGTGCTGGAAGCCCTGGAAGAAGGATTTCCTCACGGTTGCCGTCGCCGCGTTGCTCCGGAGGCTGAATGAGTCTCAGCTACTTCACAGCATCAGGAAAGGTCCTCACAGCATTTAGCAGTGAATAATAAAATCTATGAATATTTAATGTCTGGCAATTAACTGTGCACTGTTCAAAGGAGGAAGAAAAAGGAAATGCAGAAAGGCTTCACCGAACCATTTAGTGACAGTGCAACATCCTCCTCCAGCCTCGAGACCAATCCACAGACAGAAGTTTCAGTAATAAGCATTTTTCCATCTCCTTCTTTAGTGAGAGTGTTTTTCTCAAGGCTGTTGATGGCAGAGGAGCTTCCCAGATTCTACTGAAGGCTGTGGCTTTGGAAGGATGCCTGCACAGAAGCCTTTTGCTGGCAGAGTGCTTCCAACAAAGGGAAGACGAGTTTAGACTCTGACTTTTTATTTCTTAAGAATCACTTGTGGGTAAAACATCCCTCAGTGGAGACACAGCACTGAACACCTACACCAGGGCACTGTGAACTTCTAGAAATACTTGGAATTGGGAGCATGAACCAAGGCCAAACTTTCCAACAACCCTTGTCTACGACACTGACTGGAACAGTTTTTGAGTTTCCAGGTCAGGAAAGACCCTTCAGTGCACGTTCCTCTTTCTTCCTCCTCTCTGGCGTGAGAGGTCCCAGCCAGGGGACATTAACGAGGCTTTTTCTAGCCTGCTAAGCCTTTGTAAGGCTGCATCCAAAACAATTACTAAAATTAATCCCTGGTACAAATGGAGTTGCACAATATTAATCTTGCTGAAAGAAAAATCTGACGTGATAAACATGTAGAAGATTGACATGAGGAGCAAAGAATGATAAAAACCCCCCAATCTTTGCAAAGCAGTTTTGCTAGAACTGGTCAGGTGGGGCCACTTGAGCATTACTGTTCACTCAGATGTCCATCTTTCCTTCTGTAGTGGCCACCTTGGCAACAATTTGGACATCCACAGCCTACCAGGAAGAAACTGGAATGAAGTCAAGGTGTTTCTTTAGTTGAAGGTAAATCTATATTATAAAAACCTGGGAGAGAAATCCTTCATAATTGACTACCCCATGTGCACAACATGGAAAAACTGAAATGCAGAGCAAGTATCTATGAACTGGCAGCCAGAAATGTCTTCAAGAGTCCTTAAGAAAACTCACTTCATCACAGAAAATATCTCCTCATCATTAAATGAAACAAACCCAAGGAAACAATAACACGTGCCCTCCAGATGAACCTTCATGTTTCAAAGAAAACAAATGGACCCAGATAATACTTTTACAATGTACATAATCTGAGTTATTAGATGGCAACATAATGCAATTAGCATGATGTGGCTTAATACTCACATAAATCCTTCTGTTGCCGTTGATAGTGAGAATTTTATACTGAGGAAAAAATACATTTCCTATATTGTTCCTCACTGGGCCTTTGGTTTTTGATAAAAATACATTAAGGGATGAATTTCAGATTTGCACTAAATACTTTATCTGTTAAAAAAAATAACCATGTCCTGCATCAAGCAGGCAGAGTGTTTTTCTGCCTGTTATTCCATGGATTGCATTCCTTGCACAACAGAGCTACAGTTATGGTGCAAAATGTCCTGTAGCCCCTCTGATCCAAGACTAACACTGAGTATCTCTTGATAAGAGAGGTATGTGGTAAATCCTTCCTTCAGGAAGTGGAGAGGACAGAACTTGCCAAGATGTAGGACTCAGCCTCATGTGACTGTCACAATCCTGATCAGATCCATGGCATGTCCAGCAAATTCATGCAGGGGTTGTAAAAGTAAAAAAAATTTTTAAAATTACAAAAATAAAATATATTTCCCCCTCCTGCTATAATGAACATCTTAATCTCTTTCCTATATTCTGGACATTTCTGTTCAGTCAAGATCATACCTGAGTGCTAATGCCAGTTAGATTTTAGCTGGAACTCCCTACTTGCCCTTTAGGGGATTTATTCCAGCTCTAAAGCCTTGAACCAGTCACAGGGACAATGACAAAGCACTTATCTGCTCCAGCACACTCAGCCCTTGCAAGTGCTGCTGGAATTTGACCAGTTTTGAAGCCAAAACTGGTCGCTGACTTTGCACCTCCCACCCTTTGGATTAATTCCAGACAAATAAATAATGTGGGACAAAACCTATAGAAGGGCAAACCTCAGCTCAGCCATCAGGCACAAATCAGTGCTTTATATACACAGATCCTGCCTCATGAATGACACTTCCCCTGACTGCAGTGCTGGAGCTGCTGGGGATGAACTGTTTAACCACTTTCTGCAGATCAGTTGGTGAGAAGGGAGAGGCCACACTTTGGAGATCTGATTCACAGGAGTTACCTGAGAATGTGTCACACCCCTTCAGTACAAGGAAATGATAGAAAAACAACTCCAGAAGGAGATCAGGTCCACGAAATGAAAAGTTCTAATTTATCTGATGCCAGAAATACCAACAACAACCCTCACTGTGCCTTTCATCGTTCCTGCTGTCACTGAGAGCTGCAGCAATCCCCCCGTGCACTGGGGGCGAGGCAAAAGGGGCTGATCCACTTTAACATGGGCTTGTTCTGACAGGCAATCAAAGCAAAATCCAATTCAGCTCCCAAGCCAGGAGGACTTTTCCTGCACCTTTGCCCATTACTTTATTGCTGTGCCTGAAGACTCTCCCCCAGTGGACACAGAATTGCAACAGGCTCCCATTTAGCATTAAACAACCTGCCCCTGGGTTACTGTGAGCAAGGTGACAGAAGTCCCAACCACAGGAAACCCCAGGGCTGACCATGGCTGACTGAACCTGGCACAGGAATCTGTAAAAATACATTATTTAAGAAACAATGAATTGAAACCTGGAAATAACATCAGTCCAAGTTCAAACAAAAATATAGTTTCGTAATAAGTTAGAAAAGTCAAATTAAATTTGCAGTATAATATAACACAGGTTACAATGTAAAAACAGTAATAATGATGTGCTAAACATTTAGAAAGAATATTATCTTTTCTAAACAGGTTTTAAAAGCAGTTAAAACAAATGTGTCTCTAGGAACCATGGTTACTTTTAGTCCCAAATTCGCCCCATTATTTCAAATTCATTCACTTGCCCACAGTTCCTGCCTTTACCCCTGTGCCTGGCTCGTCAATCACAGGATTAGAGATTGGCACCTCTCTCCTTACATTCATCACTTCTCCATTTTCCTTCAGCACTTTGCATCATTAATTTATCAAGTCTCATTCCATTCAACTCCCACGGCCACTTTAAGTGTGACAGAGCATGGTCTTGTTCTACCGTTTTCATTTTTTACATATTTCATGTCAGGCAAAACAAACAAGGCTACTCTGCAACAGCACTGCAACATTAAGAGGAAAGCTCTTATCAGACATTGATAAAAGTTTAATTACATGAAGTATAAATACAGCATTATTATTTATTGTTATTATTTATAACGGGACAGCACCAGAAACAAGTGGAGGATTTTCCTTATGCAGGCACCTTCTCATCCCTGTTTTATGTGATCTATTGATAAAGCTCTATTAAAGCATTTAGACACGTTTTATTACCACAGGAATTTCATTTTTATCCAAAAGTTCTTTTGAAATAAGAGTAGATTTTGGGCCTGGCAAGCAGCAAAATAGATTGTCCCAGAGAAAGCAGCACAAGTGAGCTCAGCACAACCCAGTTAACTTATTAGTCAGTGCCAGACACAGTGGAAGCCTTTCCCAGAGTCATCTGGGCAGTCTCAAAGGTCACAGCAAACCTGGTTTTTGACAGGCCACGTCACATTCCCAGGGCAGGAGCTACACTGGCATACCCAGGGGTGTTTCTTTTTGAAGATTTTGCAATTAATCACTGTTCTAGAAGCTCAAAAATAAATCAAAAGAAGCCCAAAATAAAGGTCTCCCACCTTCTTCTTTTAATCCATAACAAAACAATTTCATTTGGAAGGCACTGAACTATTGTCCAGAGGTTTTACATTATGGAATTGTCCTCTATTGGTGAACCAGGACGTATCTATGACTAAGAGAAAAAAGAATTACAACAGGTTTGATTAAATATGACATTTATCTGTGCAACTACCACCACTGAGCCACTTATTTCACAGACTAAATACAGATATCATGAGTCAGATTTTTCTCCTCTCTCCTTATTACTTTTTGTATGACACTGCATTATATGTAAGAAAAAAATACCTGAAATCTCATCCAACCCATCCCTGCCAAAAGAACAATTCCCAAACGCTCCATAAGTAAAATTCAAGCAGTTGGAGAAATATTAACTGAAAGTCCCAGAGCTGGGCACTGTTTTTTCACATTATATATGATGTGGTTACTCCATGTACAGTCAGGGTTTCAGCTGGATCTCACTCTCTGTGCCCCTGATCTATGGATGGGGACAGAAGCTAATAAAGCACAGACTTAAAACTGCACATGGGACTTTATCCAATCATTTTTCCTTTAACTACCAGCTGCTCTGTCAATATATATGTTATTTATGTATGACTTCTGCTCCAGATGCAGTTCAACCTTCTTATTGACCTGAACATTTCTATTTTTTCAATCTGGCAGTGAGCAGGAGGTTTCAATCCCAACACTCATTTATCAGCACAGGTATGTTCTAGAGTCTCCTAAAATATGTAACCTGGTGGGACTTTCTTTAACAGGATCATAGAGAACATATTTGAAGGTCTAAATTAGGGAGAGTTTAAAAAACAGCTTGGGTTTTTTTCCCTCCCCCAAAAATTACATATCATTAATTTAACACAATTAAGTAATAGTTTATTTTCAGCCTGCCTCAGGATTGTAATAAGAAACTATATCAAACTCAACAGAATAACATTCTCATGTCTGTCTTGTCAGAGACTCAGGTAAATACTTCTTTAAATCAACGTTTTCTCTGTTACATAAAGAAATGTTGAATGCACAGACTGAAATAATGCCCAAAATATGAATGCTGAACGCTTCTAAACTAAGATTACATGTTTATAAACCTCCTCTCCAGATAATAATGTATACAATTATAACTGTCTTTACATAAACTGCAGGTTAAAAAATGAACAATGACAAAAGTTGTGGATGAAAAACACTACAGGAAAGTATTAATTAGTCTGGTGCTAATGAAAAAGAAACATAAATCCTTACCCTAAGCTTTCTATAAAACTTGATAAACCACGTATTTGTGCTCAAATATTACCAATTCACCCCCCAGAGCATCATGAAATGGAGAGTTTAGAAGAAGGAGTCAAACCAGTAAAATGGCAATTTGTTTTGGGAATTGCAGGATGAAATGGCAATATGGATTTGAAAGGGAACTCCTCAGTTCAAAGAGGGGCAGATCTGCCCAGAGACACCAAATGTGATGGGATTGTTTGGGGGAAAAAACCAACAAAGGAACAAAGAACAGAAGTCAGGGACAGGAAAATTCAGCAGAAAATCGGAGCTGTCGCACCAAGTGTCTCAGGAGGAAGGTTCCAAAGCTCCTTACAGGGTATAGACAGCACATCCAGGGAATGTGGGCTTGGATCAGGCTCCCAGAGACCAACACTACATGAGGCAATTGCCATTCTCAGTGCCCACCAGGCCAAAAAGTCTAACACCTCCTCAGCCAGCAAACAAATATTCCATGGATCCATTATCCGAGACAGGGGACACCTCCTCTGCTCCTGTGGGAGAGCCTCCATTCCCACCCAAGCAAAGCCAGTCCTTTCCAACCCAAACCATTCCAGGCCCTATCCGAAAGTGCTGGATCAGGCTGGAGCAATGATTATCCCCTGCACACAGAACAAGGTATAAAAACCACCACCAAGCCCCTGATCTCTAAAAACAAAACTTTAACCGGTGGAAGAAGAACCTTTTCTGTGAATAAACAGGTGCCACACGACTGTGGAACCAGTGTGCTGACAGTGAGACCCTCCCATTGGTGGGACTTCATGATTCCTGAAGCAGACATCTGCTCCCAGATCCCTGGGGTTTTGAATTATTTTTAAACTCTGAACAAAGAACACTTAGTACCACATACTTCCAGTTTCACAGCTGGGTTATTTTAAGGAGGCAAGAAACTCATTGGAATATAACTTTTTTTTTTTTTTAAATTTTGAAATATTTTAACTTGAAGCTATTAATCTGTCCCTTGAGAATTCAGAAGTTCTTAGAACACTCATTTTAAATATTCAATATCTTTCAGAGCTACAAGCTTCTCACATGGCCTTAAAACAAATGCCTGAAATATCTCACTTTAATAGCCCAAATGGAGCCCTTGTAAAGGAAGGGACTGAGTTTCTCCTTGATTAGAAAACTCATTCTCCCAAATCTCCAAATGGAAAATGTTACCCCCATAAACATTTCCTGAAGATGAGAAGCAAAGACCTTTTATTTTCACACTGCTCTGTGAGGGCAAAGAGAGCTACAGAGAACTCTGCAACACGGGGGGTGTAGGATGGATTTGAGGTCAGGACATTGGGAATTGTCTCCAGGTCACTGTAGGTCAAGGCAGGACTCAAGTGCAAGCTCAACAAAACCTGGGCTAATATTAAAAGGCTGCTTTTGCTTTTGCCAATGTTTCTTCACTGACTTGATGATTGTTTCTAAGTTCTTAATGAATTCAAACTCAATTTACTCTCAGTGACATCAAGCTTTAGTACATTTTCACCTTAAATATTTATAATGGAATTAAGTTTTATTATTATTGCAGAATTTTGTAGCTAAGTCTCAAATTTTAAGTTGCTTAACAGATGATCCTTCAGCCTTCACTGAGTCACCCAAATAACCCAAACAAAAATTACTGGTTGTCTTCTCTGTTTTTCTCTTCACAAAGAATTTTTCTTTTCTGCAGAATAATTCAATTTCTTTTAAAAGGTCATTAAAATAAGTTTTAAAGAAAATTGTGGAATATTACTGTACAGTCACAGCATCTCAGGATATAATCACAGAGGATATTCTGGATCCAGCAAGTTCATACAAGGTCAGGGCTGTGAATATCCCAAAGGAAAACCCAAAGGAAAGCAGGACAGGTCACAAAGTGCTTCAGCCTCAACCATGCTCTGAAAGAGATGTTTGCTTGACAGTTATTTAATCTGATGAACAGTTATTTACAACAAATCCATCTGAAGAATATACATTTTTACTTTTACCTCACTCTCCTGCATGAACTATGAATATTATTATCAGAATCTCAGGAAATTCATTTCTGTTGACAAGTCCAGTAGCACGTTGCAGTTCTCACTCTTTCAAAGAGAAATGAAAAGGGACTCTGAAGGCCACTAAAAAAATCTAAAAGATTTGCCAGACAAAACGATTTTATCATCTGAGGGAAAGGTGGTCAACTGCTCAAAACTTCTGCCAGCCAGTTAATGAAGATACTTTGGCAGCATCTTCTGCAGAGAATACTTCCAGCAAGAAATGAAACACCATCTGCATGCAGAGAAAAGGAAAAAATAGTGGGTTTGTGTTAAAAATGAGTTCCTGATCAGTCATTCAGGATTAGAGGAGAATTGGGGATCAGGAAGGTAAAGTTAAATGATTGTGTTAAAAACTTAATTAAAGAGAGCAAAGAAACAGTGAAGTGGAGTTCAGGAAAATATCCATGCCCAGTCAACATCCTTTTAATCACAGCAGAAGAATCAAAAATCCTGGTTCAACTTACACAGAGAAGAAAAGAACTCTTCCATCTCACTGTCACTGTCAGTGAAGGCAGGTCATGACTTCAAAACCTGTCAGCTGTCCCCAAGCTTTACTGGTTTTATCTTCTTCTGTCTAATCAAGAAGAGATGCCCAGAAACATCTCAAACAGCTCTAAAACTTAAGTCATCACTTAAAGCACAGATGTAATGGAATAATTCAATGCTGTGAATTGTCATTAGAAAAGTTACCTGAGGAATGCTTGAATTCTTCCAGATTTTTCACATCATTTTAAGCATTAAGGATGGAACATTTGCAAGTCATGATACCTCAGCAATGCACCTGTTTATCTGTTGGCCAAGCAAAATGTTCTGTCTGTAGGAAGAGCACCCTGGTCCTTTCACACCTGATACAGGAGACCCCCCACCTGCCCCAAGAGCTCTGAAGACAAACTTGTGAGCACCAGAAACACAGCAGCAGCAGAGAAGATGATGTTCATCATCTTTAAACTGGGTAACACCCAGGGATGGGAGAAGAGCTGGGACAGAAACTCTGTGGGAGCCCCAAGGAAAAGGAGGAAGGGAAAGCACAGGTATGGAACAAGAACATTAACACTGCTTAGGGAAAAAAACCAAACCAGGAAACCCCCAAAGCAAAGACCTAAAAGAGTAAAAGCTGAGTAGAAATGCCCATTATAGAAGTGTGTCCACCACTGCTTGTACCACAGCTGTGTTGCTCCTTTCCTCCAATGGACCTTCACACCTTTCTTCTTATTCAGATTTTATTTTAAGTGGAAAGATGGACATTTTTATTTCATTTCCACAAAGACTGGTATTTTTTTCCCTAACTCTTTTCAAGCAGACAGCAAGTGTTGCCTCAGGAGGTAACCAGCTATATCTTGAAGGGACTGTACAGACTAACAACGTGCTTTGAGGAGTACTAAGGAGGTCAATCTGTCCAATTCAGTTTAATTGAACTAGACACAGATGGTATATGATTTAGTTTAATTAGGCTGTAGATAAACAACATCTCAACATAAGGCATGCCAGTCAAGGAGAAATCATTAAATAGAAGCATATACTTGAAAATACACAAGGCCAAAACCTTTGCTGCATAATTGAGAAACTGGGGCAATATCTCTCTCTACCAAAGGATCAAAAGATCAATCCCATTAGGAAGAATAAAGGAAAAACTTCACAAGTTGGTATATGAACAATAAGTAAATTGAAAAATACATTCTGAGAAAAATTTATTTATTACGAAAGTAATGTTGGTTCTTTCATTACAGAGACATAATACAATAAGGCACAGTAATCTATCACAAACTATAGTTACAATTAAATAGATTATTCTACCCATCCATTAGGGAGATCTAATTAGGGAGTATCATTAGCAAGGACATAATTCATGTTTTCCTTTGGTTTTCGATTACTACCTATTCGTTTTCTCCCTTTATTGACAGACTTCACTTTTAAGTTATTGTCTTGTAAGTCAGAACAGTATTAACAGACTTTATAAAAGTGCCTATACTCAGATGAGTTTGCACTAGGTTGAGAATATTGGAGAAATCCAGTTAAAGCATTTTTTTCCTACTCTACTTTTTTATATTATTATTCCAGTAAGTTTTTGGCACCAACACTTTCCTGCCACTGGCCTTATTTACACCTCCATCTCTTAATCACAATGAATAAAAGATATCTAAAAGCTGCAAGGCTTATAAAAAAAAGATGGGGTGACTGTGTAACTCTGTATTTCAGGCAAAATAGATGGTGATTATGGGCACATTTACTGCAATAAACTGCAGCAGAGACCATGGGGGTCACACACAGTTCTGCCACAGACATCACCCACAGCGGAAATTTCTCCTCATCGTGGCTATTTGAGCTTCCTAAATCCCAAGGACTGCAGCAGTACACCCTAAACTACAGCATCATCTCCTATTCCATTTCCTACTAAATGAACTATAAATTTTTTATCTGAATTTACAGGCACCAGCATTTCTGCAGCACTTCGTGCCATCACCACCGAGGCCATTCCCACCTGGCAGTTTGGAGGAGATGCCCTGAGCATTTCTGTACAATCAACATTTTCCTAAGTGCTCTGCATGGAATGGGTGCAGCACAGTGTATTTTGCATCTTCCTCTTTTTTATTGTAGTTGTAAATCTTACATACTCTTTATTTTTGTGTTAAAGAAACAGTTTAAATTCCAAATTTGTAAATCAAGCACAGTTCATTAAGCACTGAAGACTCCCACTGACTTAAATGCGAATTTTGTAGCAATGTTGGAAATGCCTGGAAACCCACTGTTTCCAAGACCTTTTCCTGAATTTCTCTTTGCTGTCCAGATTTCCAAGGCAGTACTTTGCATTCAGCCCATTTTACAAAACTCGGCTGCCAGCCTGTTCAGCTCAGAGAACTCACATTTATATTGAGCTTTCCCTCGACAAATAAGTGATTTCTTAAAACTGGAATGCTCAGCCCCAGAAATTGCAGGCCTGAGAGTTTTTTTTTTCCACCCAGGTATTAATGTAACTGTGATGCTTTTTAAACATATATGTGCCATAAATACATTTATATATATGGGGATGTTTATGCACAAATAGACATGCAACTGAGTGAGAAAAAGCCTATGTGCAAACAGCACATATCTTACATTTCAAACACCCCAGAACACCCTCCCACGCTCCCACATGAGGTGTTTATGATTTATTAACCTAATTTTCAAAAGCACCAAGTGCCTACTTGCAGCTCTTGTTGACTCTGCTGGGGAACACAGCCACTGAATGGCAAATGAACAATATCTGTGTGTACATGTCTCTGTGTGTATGGCTGAGGAATTCCTCCCCCTTTAGAGGGGGGTGAATTTTGCCAAATGGCCTTAATTAAAAAAAAAAAGAAAAATCTCATCTTCATGGGTAACAGTCTCAGAAGACTAAAAAAATTTGCTACTTAGGAGGAGGAACTTGATTTTTAGGAACTCTTGAACCCCACCTTCGGGAAATGTTTAATTTTTGGAATTCTCCATTGATTAAGACGCATTGGTCTTTTATTGCAGTGACTAACAACCCAAATTCTTGGAGTATATCCCAAGAGTATTGGCAAAACAAGCAGTAATGAACCTGAGCAAATGGACTCTGTGACAGGAGCAGAGAGACTGGAAAATAAAATGCAGTGCAATGACAGTAAAAGTGAAAAAAAAAATTCAAATGGCACTGTTTTCCTCATTTATTTTAGAACTACTTGAAAATAAACTTTTATTAGAGTAGCCTTTTCTGGACTACTGTGTCAGTAAAGTGACTTGATTTAGATATAGAACCTCCTTGAGAGGGTGCCTGGAGTAGTTCAGATCTATGTTCAGTCTCCTCATTTGACCCCAGGGCTTTATTGTTGCCAAATACAAAGCACTAGGAAACACTTTGATTTGATTTGAGCTTGTAAGATCAGTAAACAGCTGTACCTTCTCACAGAGGAGCAAAGGATTAGTCTGGAATGGGAGAATAGAACATTTTCTACCCCTCTATTCTCTATTTAAATGTGCTTCCAGCAAATTTAAAAAAGAAAAGCAAGGATGTGTGTTTCTGTTTCTCTTAATTTTACCTCTGTGTGGCAGTTTCTAAATTAAGCATGTTAAATATAAACTCATTTGGGTTTGACCCCAAGCTTTCATATTATCTATGGCAAATCCCCTTTGTGCAGGAATATTGAACAAAGTCTGTTGATTGCAGAGTTCTTTGTATTTTCATGAATGGTCCAATCATGCTCTTGGCACACAAAGAGACAAGCAGCAGATGTTAAAGAAGACTCTGAGGGATTATACATTTCTCCTAAAAGTTACAGGACTGTTTTCATTTCTTCTGGTTTTCTTTTTTTTTCATTTGTTTGTTTTATTGTCCTTCTATATTTTTTGCTTCTGCTTCTCCCAAAGCATTTTCATTCCTCCTGCACCCTTTCAGAGCCAGAGGCATTTGGGAGCTCCTGGCAGATCAGCAGAGGATGCCAAGAGTCCACACCAGAGGACTTCAACTCCTATTCCAGCTGACAATATTAAACCAGAGCATTGCCTTCAATAAATCTCAAAACTGAGAACTAAATTTCACTTGGTAGAACAAGATTAACATGACAAGTCCTTCAGTGCCAACAAGGTCCAACCTAAATAGCTCCTGTAATAACCAGGTTTCAAAAAACTCCAAGTTTCAGACTTTTTCTTTCTTTAAAAAAAAAAAAAAAGAAAGAAAGAAAAGTAGCCCAAGCTATGCAGACACTGCTTATAACTATTTTTACAGAGGCTTTTATCTCTTTTCGGGTCGTTCTCTGCTGGTCTGATGCTCCTGTTGCCATAGGAACAGACCCGAAGGTGCTTTGTTACAGATTACAATGGTTTCCCCAACACAGAGACATTTCTTTCCTGCCTCAGTTCAGCAGGTACCCTTGTCACGGGGACAGAGGGGAAAAGGAATAAATCAATCTCTAACTCTTCTATCTATTAAGTTCTCATTACCAGAATTTATGATATGGTTTTACTTTTACTTTAGGAGCTCAGCCAGTGATCACTGGTACTTTAAGGACTGAGCTTCATTAATTACACAGGCCATGCTACAGTTAATTGATTTGCAAGGGAACAGAAAAAGCAAATTATGGAAGGAAACATGGTTGTCATAGTGTTACCTCAACAGAAGCATCGGGATTTTGTTTTTCAGCACAGGTAATACACCACTGGTTTAAAATCTCTTTGCATCAAGTCTCATTAGGCTGTTACAAAAATCAATTATAAAATGAGAGAATATTTTGTGCCAAGGACAACACCTAATAAATGTTCCCTGAGACCATTGACTACTTCAAGGCAAATCCTATCTTTTCCAAAGGCTGAATAAAAATCTGTGAACTATTTGGATCTCTTCAGACAAACAAGAGCATGGCCAAGAATGAAACAAAACTCTTCCTGTTCATGCTTTTCCAGGACCAGATAATTGGAGCTCAAACAGCCAGGGATGGCAGCTGCTCCCTTCCCAGTCAGGATGTGCCTCCACCTCCACTCCTTGCTTTTCCTCTCTCTCTTTCATCGCTCAGTTCCAGGGTCAAAACATCTGGATGAAAGAAACTCTCTCCTCTAAGCACAAGTTGTTCTTCTCTCCCCACCCCCTGAGGTGTTCACTGGAGTTGTGTGATTTATATCAAAACCCTGAGGCTACACCAGTTTAACTGAGCAGTGAGGAGCAAGCACCTCAAGGACAGAGCCCCCAGGAATTCAGGGAGAGGTGCATCTCTGGTGACACACCAGAATTATTTGTGGCATATGGGATCTACAGAGCTTTTCAAATTAGCCCACGCCTTTTATTCCAAATTAAGATTTCATCTAATTTTGGCCTCAGAACTGCCACCTCAACAAACAGACAGTGCCAAAACCAACCAGCATCCTGCAAGGTTCTCTCAGTGGTCTCTGACTGTTGATATCTCTTCTGGCTAGTAAGTTCAGTGTGCCATAATCACTTTTTAATTTTAAAAGCCACATGATTGTGGGGGTGGAACGTGATAGAAATGTCTATGGTACATTTTGCACACGGTATCTCATGTAACAAAATAGATTATTAGTAATTCTTAAGCGTTCTCCCCCCCCCAACCCTCAATATCATGTCATCACATTTACATACAGATTAAAGATTGACACAAGGGACTTCTGCCAAGGGTAAATATAAGCTGACAAGGAAATAATTAAATTCAACTTAAACTGCACAACTCAATTCACTCTTAACAATTGGAAAATAAAGGCTGTTGGAACAATGGCAACTTCAATTTGGGGAATTAGAAAGAGTTTTGGTGGTGAAATCAGCACCCAGCAGTCGCTGCAGCCATTGGAGTTATTGCCACTAAAACTGGATCCCTATGGACAAGATTTCTTGTTACTGCTGGGAATAACTTTGCTGAGAGTTCTCCTTTTATAGTACCACTGCCTAATTGTTCTGCAGTGCTAACTTATGAAAATCACGGATATTTTTAGGTTCATCATTTATATACATTTCCAAACTCTCAGCAGAACTCTGCTCAGTGATTAACTCTTACCAGGATCACCTATGTTTTAGTGTATATTGTAGAGCAAATGCCCAGAAAAGAAAAATATAAAGTCTAACTTCTATGTCATTCTGCATTTGCACTGTTCTGGACTGGGAAAACAAAAAACATATTATTTATAATAAAAAGATTTGAAAAGCTCTGAACTCTCCAAGCTCAGAGACTATAACAAAAAACCCAGTTACACCCCACGCCTGGTGCCTCAGGTACAAACTCCATGAGCTGAAAGGCTCCAGGGCTGCAGTGGAAGAGCTGAACAAGAGTCACACCCTGTGTGTGGGCAGCCACCCACCACGACTTTCCTACCTGTGGGTGTACAAGGAGAGCATTCACTCAGCTCCTTTCAATACTGCAGCGAAAATTTTTCCATGCACCTTCTGCAGATGGACAGAGTCTCCATTTGGAGACTGCATTACAAGGCAAATGGGAAAGGGTGGGAATTACAAGTAGTTATAAAAGTTCATGAACCTGCTCCTTTGTAATTTAATTCTGTTTTTACTGAGGTTCATTCACTGTAGCTAAAAGCCATTTCAGCTGCAATAAAAAGGAGTCTGTGCTTTAATTTAGGAATAGAAGGTACAAATGTTCTCCCAGGAGATGATAAATGCAAACACATTCCAGTACAAGAGCTGCTTTCAAGTAACCCGTGAAGCTGCTTCCAGCTCCTTCAGAGAAGGCATTTGGGTGAGCAGTGCCATGAACAGCCCTGTGCAGCCCAGGAGGAGCAATCCAACCATCCCTGGAGGAACCTGGATCAGGAAACACGCTGTGCAGGGGCTCTGAGGGGTGGCAAAGCACCCACAGCAGGTGAGGAGCTCATTCCCCAGCACAGGCAGTGCCTGGCAGCCGGGGAGGAACAGAAGGTGGAGAGGGTGACATATGGTGACCACGAGCACAAAACCTTTATTCCTCCACAAACTTGCTGTGCTGACTGTGGTCTTGTTGATTTTGGCAGCCTGGGACTAACTTTTGGGGGAAAGGGGAGTAGCAGTACAGTAGGAATATCATATTTTGACAAGAGTATGCTTGCATTATAGATCTGTTTTTAGTAAGAATATTACCTACTGCCTCCCTCTAATAATGCCTATTTTAAACACAGTCAATGTGATTAATAATTTTCATAATTAGAAAAACACAGACATACAAACACATTGAGCTGGTATCTCAATTTGTAAATAGAGGGGGCTTTATATTTTCATTGTTTAGGGCGTACAATGAAAACTCAAAAATTTATTGCATCAGAGCTGTTTAAGAATCACTTCCAAAAATTCATAGAAGCTTCTTTTCAAGAGGACATTTCTGTTAATCTGGCAAGCAGTGAACTGCATCTTGCCAGATCTTCCTGCCTTTGTGTATCTTTTGTGATGAAGTGAGAAGGTTTTTATTTTCATTTAAAAAGAAAAGACTTCTGGGAAAAGATTGCCTATTACACAAAATTCAGAATAGCAATAAAAAAACCCTGTAAACCTTACTGGCACATGGTTGGAATTGATGATCCTTAAGGTATTTTCCAACCTAAACAATTTTATAATATTTTACTAAATTATGTTTGTTGTTGCTCTGTCTCTCATGATGTCCAACATTGACAACAGTTGCTTTGCATAATAAAAACAACCAAAGGGTTAAAAGCAAATCAGAGAAGTCCTGCTGTTGTATTTCATTATCCCTGGGAAAAGACTGCAAAGCTATCTGATTAAAATCCCTTTTTAACTAGTTCCACAGTAAGTCTTAATACTGTGCTTCCAGTTACTGCTTTTTCTGTCCATGAATTTGGTTTGGGGTTTGCTTTTTTTTTTTTTTACTTCCCTAGACCAGTAAAGCAACTCTCTTTTTTCCCTCCTCCATGTAAACATAATCTGGAAGCAGGATTAAAGGCCAGTGGGGAAAATAAATTAAAAAAAAAAAGGTGGGGGGGAGAAAAAAGAAAGATTTCAGCATTACCTAGAACTGAACAGAAAAAGAAACCTGGTCAAGATAATCAAACCCTCCAGGTCAGCCTAATTATATTCATTTATTCCTGCTTAGCACAGAGGTGATCCTTCAAATCATTTGTCTCCCAGCTGCAGCTATAAATGACAGTGTAATACTGCTCCAAGCCTTAGGCCAAACCCAAGCCCACTGCTGTCACAATATAGATGATCATTTACAAATTAAAATTCCCACTGGTCCCCCAGCACCTGAAATTGGGAGGGTTAGTCTTTCTCCTCCCAACTCTAAAACCACAGAAACCATAAAATGAAAAGCAAGGTGGAGCCTTACAGGGCTTCATGATCAGAGATTATTTTATATTCACATTATTTTTTTTCTTCCCCTCTGAATTGTGATTTTTTAAAAAAATTTGTTTTAATTGTGGCTTGATACGTGAAAAAACCCTGAAATATTGTCCTCTAGAGCTGCATCATCCCAAAATCCAACCCACTGATGAAAATACCCAACTCCTGCAGCATCCCACAGAACCTCACAGTTGTTCCAATTTAGACTGAGCTTTCAAATGTGCTTAAGATAACAAAGCTCCCAAATAATTTCAGTATCAAGAGGCTTAGAGACTCGACAATCTTCTCCATATCTGTCATCTCTGACATCCATGAGGTCACTTACCCTGCAAATGGGATGAGAGGGCTTTGCCGGCTCATTTTGCGTAAGCAAACATCTGCATCTTCCCAAGTCATTCTCTCCCAGGCCCTTAAATACTAAGAACCCACTGAACACAGTCAGATTTCATATCCTTTGACTGTACACTCACTTGCTCTCATTAAGAATATTTTCACTGTTTAATTTCTATGTATTTTGCTCACAAACCTCCTTTGGATTCTCTGTTACCACAATCTGAAAGGTGAACAGTGCTGATCCAGAGGCCGTGATCTCTGAGTTCCTGGGCACTCCAAGTCTTATAATCTTGTATTGAAAAAAATTATACAGTCAACCACTATTTTAAATTACTGGTGTGGTTTTCTGTTTTACTTTTTAATTATATGTAGTATGGAATTAGGAATATTTTAATACATCACAAGCAGTTCAAAGACACCTTCTGGTCACTGCATTCCATTAACAAATATTTAGCTCCCCATTTTAAAACACTCTTTTTGAAACAAACTTGACTAGTTATTTCTTCACATTAAACATGTCTTAAAGCTTCTTACAGCATCAGTCAACTTTTGAGGCTGCTCTTACATTTTTTCACTAATTTACCCAAGTTCTAAAGTATTTCATTGAAGACTTAAAATAGTTTTATGAACACCAAGTACTTTCCAAAAGCAAACATCTGAACTGGTGATGATGCTTCCTGTGACTTTGGAGGACACCAGCAGCAGGAGCTGTTAAATTGTCCTCAACAGCATCACCACAAAAAGGAGATGAATAATTTCTATTCAAACCCCAGAGAGCCATTAGATAGCAGGAAAATAACTTCCTGAGCTGCTGTTTTGCTGAGACACCGGAGCTCACACCCTGCCAAGCATTAAGGAAATGTAACATTTTTTGATTGTGTGAATTCCTATTTCACTGGAACAGGAAATTGTTCCCCAGACACCATCATGTCAATACTAGTCAAGGATGACCACTTTATTCACAAGTATTATTTTCCTTTTGGCACAAACATGGACCTTTCAACCTCACATTTCAGTGAGTCTGAGGAAAGCAAAAAGAAGCTCATTTTAAGCTTTCCCTTTCACACTCACCTTTATTAATGTATGCAATTTTCAGGTAATTAAAATAATTTATTCCCTCTTTTACAACAATAGAATGCTGTGGGAAATAAAAATGTTACACGAGGGGACAGTATTTGTACACCACTATTTTTGGCACGATGGAGACCACAGGGCTTTTATACAGCTGAGGAGTCAGTTTATGAAATGCTTGGCATGCAAAAAAGGCTGGGAAGGAAGATAAGGCCTGTGGATAGCAGAGTCTGAAATCCCTCCTGTTTCCTAAATGACCACATTTAAATATTCAGAAATTAAAAAAATCATTTTTGTTGCAACTGTGAAATATATTTAAAGAATTTATTGGAACCACCAGTGGATCTTCCACTTCCTGCAGGGGATTGCTGCAGTCAAAAAATGTTAGAAAGAGTTTTGAAAACAACTCCACGAGAGAAATCTCTCTGCACTCGATTTATTTTTTAAGTAGTTCAATTCTCTCTTTCAGAAGAACATTATTTTAAAGATATACTTTGATCTCACCCTTTAACTGACAATTATTCTAATAATGTATTTGTAAGGATTGCCTCATTTATATTAAAAGTACAGAGTACAATAACATAACAATATCCTAATATACAATAAATATTATGATATAATTATTACTTTGGAAAATTAATTTTATTAATGGCAATATTACTCTCACAATTAATGGAAAGGTTACATCATGCAAAGCTACTGGAGAATTTGAGTACACAAATTAATTGTGCACCTGCATGGAGTAATTTAGAAAAGGATGTTTTAATATTTAAAACTCTGCTAAATATTATGATAAGCTTTGTAGCACACTACATTTCAGAACAAAGCTTGCAGTAATTGGGGTAGGAATAAGTTTCTGAATTTTAAAAGGGTTGACATTATAGTCCAACATTTCAGTAAATTAAAGTATAACATTCTCCAATCCTCTTTGTGTAATAGGACCTACTAATGTAGCACAATTTTAATAAAACATATTTATTTTCTGATTGCTTTTAATCTTCAAAGTGTTTCTGAGCTATTGCTTCTGTGTAAATACTGAACATGATCATTTGGTAACCCAAATACTAAAGTAAGGCATTAGGCTGATTTATTTAATCATCAAGGCCACAAAACTAAATCACGAAATGCACCAGCAATATTAAAGACTATTAACAACCTGTCACAGAACAGATTCTAAAACCAGGAAGAGATTCATGATGAAATTAAATGGTCTCACACACAAATGTCTGTTCTCATTTCTGGACTTCGGGTGAAAAGCCTGAAGAACCCCCCTTTTAAAAATTAAAATCATCAAGAACCCTTTCAAGAGCCAAATCATTCATTAGAGACACTGGAGACCTACCCAGGAGTGTCACCACTACAACTGTTCCTCAGCAGAACTTTAATTAACAACTTACATCACAGCTGAGCACTAAGTTAAAACTAGATTTGTTTTATTCTACCTGGGCCTTAGGACTGACCAAAGCACTTCAGCACTGCCCACAGACCCCATCCAGGAGTTGAATAAACAGTGACAGAATTCAGAGGATCCAGCTGGATGCAAATGGATCAACTATAGCTAAAATCATCAAGGATGTGGATGATGGAGAGAGGGTGGGTGTTGCCACCTGCATTTTCCATCATAGATTAGTGATGAGAACACCCACCCAGACAGGGCAGACCAGGGTTTGGGCCTTTCTGTAGCTCAAGGCACTTCAAATCCACAGCTTCCAAATTCCAAAGGCTGCTTTCACTGTTACACTGCATAGACACAGCCAACAGCCACACTTCAAAGCTAAAAGAAATCAAGGACTTCCAGAAAAGCAAGGGTATCAAGAATAATTTTGGTTTCTTGTTCCTGCCTTTATGATTGTTGTAATAGTAGGATCTCTGCCATCTGAACAGGAGAACCTGAGCAAGGTAACTCCACTCCTAACTTTAGCATTATCTTATGCACCTAAATTTAATCATGTAAAATGTTTTAAAATTCAACTTCTAAAAATTCTTCTCAGTTCTTCAACATGTCCCTGTATTTGAATTTAATAACGAGAGAACTTTTTAATATCTGAAATTTTCCAAAACCCCTTGTGGCTTCTGCCCATATATTGTTGGCTGCCCTCGTTCATGGCTGGAATATTGAAACAATTCACGAGAAGCTCATTAAAACCTAGCAAGAAAAGTCTTCTGGTGCATCTCATCAGAGGAAATAATACCCTACAATCTAGAGCATGAATATGTTATAAGAAACAAAACAGAGCCTTTCAGACAAAGAACACTTGGAATGTATTGTTCCCATAAGCAGATGTTAAATTACTTCACTGTAAAATGGAATTTATAAAACCCAAAGAAATTGTTATTTTCCTGTGAACAAACAAGATGAGTTCATTATTTCAGCAGGGTGACACCAAGGTCCTGCACATGTGTCTCCCCCACGTAGAGAGGTGTTGAAAGGAAGAACTGTTGTTGATCAAAAATGCGACGTGTACAGAGAAGTACTGACAGAGCAGGATGGAATGGGTGTATCCAGACTGCCAGACCAGCTCAAACATGACAATAATTCTTGAAAAAACTTATCTTAGATAAGCCAGCTGGCTCGAGATTAAACTATCATTTAATTGGAGCAATAGATCCTTTGTACAGAGAGACAAGGACCAGAGACAGCTCAGAAGATACACCTCGAGATAAGATGGATACAAAGAAAGCTCAGAAAATGCCTCAGAGCCTTTCCTGGGAATTGTTAACATCAAATACATCCAACTGAAAGCAAACAAAAAGCAAATGCTGACTTCACGCCTGGGTAAACACCTCAGGGTTGTCACGTTCTGAGGACACCCGTTCCTGGTAGCAATAGAATTCTTACTTTTCTTATCCAAAAGACATTTCCACACATATTTGCCTCAGAACTGTAAAAAAATCACTCAATTATCTGCCATAAAGGACCTATTGATGCTGTTTGTCATTCAGTCTCATGAGTATAACAGTATAAAAGGGTGTAAAATGATGTATTAAATGTGTGTACTCACATCAGTGTCGGGCCCCTTGTCAGCCCCAGGACAAGAGAAGGTAACGAACTCATGGCATCTCTTATGAACCACAAAACAGCAAACTGGGGAAAAAAAATAATAAATAAACCAACAGTTAGAATGGCACAGGTTTGGTTGAGGGTTTCTATCTTTTGTAACAAATATAATAACTGAGCAAATAAAACTTCTAGTCAAATATTTCACCTGTAAGTCAATGAAAGAAAGCAGAGCCTCGTGTTAAATAAGATACAAGACACCAAGTAAACACCATAATTAAAGAGGAGATAAGCATGCACATTTTAAAAACAAAAGACTCTACAGAATGATACGTTTTTAATGTTTAAAGCAGCCCACAGTGTTTGAATATAGTGTGGGATGACAATTCCGTGAAGCCACATTTCCTGAATCTAAATCCCCATCACAGGGACTGTCAATGTGCACTCAGCAAGAGCAGGAGGCAGAAGTGAGGAATCAAACCCATCCTTTGGTGTGGGATTTGTTCACCTGAATGGTGAAGGTCTCTACAAAGATCCAGAGTCTTTACTAGTTAATTACTTCTGTGAGGAACCAAAGCTCTGAGCGAAGCCTGTTGCAGAGAACAAAGTGTTCTCATATCACAGGATGGCAGGAGATAATGGGAAAAGAAAATGAGGTCCTGATTGCAATATGAATGCAAATTTAAAATTTATGAATGATCCCAAAGAACTTTTTCTTTCTGAGATAAGAAAATGCTTATTTTAATTTAATTATGTCACAGGACTGAGGCTATAGGTTGTCCCATGCAAGTACCTCCAAATCACATAAAAAAGAACAATTTGCTTGAGTGTGCTTACATTAAGAAGTCAGTATTTCAGCTTTTCACCCTCACTATGGGCTCTTTCTTAATGTTAAGCTTAGTTCAGGTATTTCAAAATTGGTTCACATTTCAACAAAACAGAACAATTGAGATTTGAGACTGAGAAACTCTTCTACTAAACACCACGGCATCGAGCAGTGAGTCAGGAGAGCAGAATGAAGTGATGCAGAAGTAGTTCACAATTTCTTTGCAGACAAAGCATTCCCTGTATACTTCAAATTTTGCATTGCCAACAGATAAAAACACAGTATTTCAAAGGACACTCCTAAAGAATAAAACAGATTTGAATTAACTGACAATGGCAAACACTGAATTTCCTGAACTTCAGGGGAAACCGTAATAAATCATCTCAATTGTTCTGAGGAGCTCACTTCACTTCACGAGGCAACTTTAACAGTTCTCTTTCCCACTTAAAATGTCTGTGAATTGATTTCACCTAATGAAGAGCTGAGAAAGCTGCTTCCAAGTGCCCTCCCTGTCACTGCGGGGTACAACCCCAATTCCACCCTAACGCCAGGCTGGCCTCGTTCACATCCCTAAGTCACCCGTGCAGCTTTAAAGAACTCTAATCACCCTTCTGTCTCTCTCCAGCTCTTTTTCATCAGTATCCCATGCAGCAATTGTTTCCAACTGTTCTATTTCTGACATGGCATATGTTTATTCTTTGGGCAAATGGAATAAAGTGGGCTTTGCTCCACTGATTCCAGATAAGCTCTGCCGACTTGACATGAGCCAGAGTTCTGGCTCAGTGTCTGCTGCCCACTTGGTTGTCTGGTTTGTTAATCAATCTAAACCCTGATGAATCCTACAATTATCATTTTGATGGTTTGTTTCTACCAACTGAAAGATCACTAAGTGGCAATTACCATTAATATTACTTGCAGTTGAGACATGTTTTACTTTCAAATGATATTTTTGGTTCCAAACCTTCCACTCTCAAAGACAACAGAGTGATTTGTGTTTGCAGGAATAAATCACATGCAGGGGGAAAAAACCCCACTTGGTATATCCTTCAGAAAACAAAGGAGTTAACTAATTACTTTTGTATGCAGTGATCATACAGTTGCAAAATATAATGTGATAATTTATGCAAAAGTTCTGAGAAATACTATGGGAACATCCAGCAAATTTGTACAATGGAGCCTTAAAGTGGTTAGTCCAACTCTGACTTTATTCAGCAACGTATGTTATGGAAACTCTGTATATTTGGGCATCTCTTTTGGGCAGGATTTATGAAACACCACAGTCACATCTTATCTCTGAACTGGCAGCATCTCTTTGCAGGGTAAGGAGCTCATTCAACCAGAGACAGTGTCGACCTTGTTTTTAATTCCATATAAGTATCAAGATAAATATGTAGGAAGAACAGTGCCACTGTTTTCTACAGCCTCATTCTGTGGCTCTGAACTTTAGCTGTTAACTTCCCTGGAGATGATGCTCACATTGCAGGGAAACTACAATTCAGCTGCCAAAATAAGTCAACCAGAGAGATTTGTCCTTTTGGACTTTGGGCTGCACCTCAAAACCAGTCACTTCCTAAGGCTTTGATTATCAATGTTCACTACTGAGCTATTAAAACTGAACTTCTGTTCAGCCTAATAACAGACTGACTAATGTGGGCACCTCAACACAAACTCTTTTCCTCTTATTTCTCATTTGTAATGGCCTTATTTATCTCCAAAGAACTTGGTTCCTTAGTGATCCAAATGCATCAGCCCTCCCTCATCTTCTGAGAATACTCAAATGAGAACCAAATTGTTTGACAATAAAAATAAACAATGGAATAGGAAACTTCCATGGACTCATAAATCTAAAGGGAAAAGAACAAGAGTGAACTGAAACCTCTTGTTAGCAGCTGTCATTTCCACACATAAAATGTAACATCCAAGTTTTCATGTTGAAATCCAGCCATTAGAGTGTATTTTAGCAGCAGTTTTTCACAAAGCAACACAGATCTGGAAAATTCATGTAAAGATTTACTTAGTTCAGATAAGTGCAAACAAAATGTCATCTGCTTAAAATAACATGTCATTTTTTTTTAGCAATAGAGATGAAAAATAACCTCTCACTAGTTACTTGTTTTGAAAAGATGTTAAGAGCTTCACATCGCTTATTGCAGCTGTTAAGAAGTCACATTATGTTCACCACCTTCATGTAATGAAAGTTATATTGCACTGCTTTGCAAGGACTGCCAGGAAATGTGTGGCTTTACATTTTAACATGATCTGAGTGGAAGGGAGCTGGCACACGCTGTGCTGAGTAGCTCGAGAGCAAAGTGGCATCTCGAGGCTGACAGCTAAAATTAAAAAGAAAATTATTGAGGTATTTTCATGCTTTGACAGCATGATTTTAATCTGTGAATGTATATATATATATATATATATATAATATGGATGTGAGCTACAGTCCTTTGGGCTTGCTGGAAGCAAATCCTCTCCCTGCAGCCCAGGGAAGGACGGAGGGAACAAAACAGGCCTTGTGTTGCAAAAACAGACCAACTGCTGGCTCTGTGCTGGCATGTGGCATCCACCAGGCTGCTCCCTGCCCTCCACCCTCCCAGCAGGGCTGCAGAGAGCACAAAATGCTAAATGGACAGCAGGAAAACAAGGAAGAATGTGATAAGGAGCACTCAGTGCATTCTCAAAGCAAACAAGCAGAAGATGCACGACATGACTCGTAGGATTTATGGTACATAATGGAGGGCAATTCATTCTATTCAACACTGTTCTGTCCAAGCACAATGCTGAGAAAAACAGGGTGCTATTAATAATATATATGTGTTGTCATCACTTAGAGTTACAAGAGTGCTGCAAATTTCCAGCTGTTTTCTAAATTACGTGATGTGCAAAGGTTATTGTGATATATGGTTGGGTCAGGGTTATCTGCCCAAAAATACTGTTTCAAGTAGCTTTCATACATGACATGCAGGGATGAGGCAGAAATAAGATATTATAATGACAAGTAACAGAAATAGAAGAAATCTCCTCTATTAGATGATCCATAAAGAAGAAAAGCCACTGCTGAGCCCCAATCACCCACATGTCACTTAGCCATATATCTGAAGAGCTTGATAACCACAAGCATTCCAAGGAAAAATATCAAGACAAAAGTCATATGCATTTGGGAATTATTAGAAATGGTCAACAGATTTTTTTTTTTGTAATCACAGAATTATGAAGGTTGGAAAAGTTCACCAAGACAATCAAGTCCAACATCTGAACAAACACCACCATTCCCACCAACCCATATTGTGATGTGCTGGGGCTCAAAACTGTTCTCCCAACTCAAATGATGAATTTATGAAGTATTAATGTAAAAATTGTGTGGACTCGATGATCTCAGAGGTCTTTTCCAATCCTTTTTTTGATTCTGTGATCTGTAAAGCTGTGGCTCCACTGTCATGCAGCCCAACCACAACAGGTACATGTATTTTGCTACATAATTTGTTTCCAGGTCTCAAGTATTGATTCTTCCAAAGGAAGCAGCCAGAGAGGCCTCATTGGCAGCAACAAGGAAACAACTGTGTGTACACTCAGTATTTGTTGTTGGGCTTCTGCTTTTGGGTTTTAAACAAGAATTGATCAGAACTGGACTGAGGAGTTACCACAGAAGTGTGAGAAGCACGAAATCCTCTCTGTGTTACTCTCAGAGGGTACCAGAGGACTTTCAGGGCCTCCACGGGAGCTCAGAGCATGGAGTGATTGTTGTGTTGCTGTTTCACATGCTTTGCATTTTCTGAGAGGCCACAGAATTTCCCAAGGGGCCCATATCACTGCCTGACTGGTGTTTCCTGCACACAACACCAAGCAATGAATGAATGTGTCACATGGCACGTGTTAGCTCATGCTAAGATTAAATATAGCAATTACAATAAACAGAAATAGGGTGCTACCTCAAAATAAACTAATCAATTAAATGCCAACTCCATTTGTTATTTAAATAATCAGTACTCTTTAAATACATTTACTAGGAATAGACTAAACTCAGCAACAGGGAATATTTCCAGAACAAGAAGAGTAACAATTAAGATATAAGATGTGGCAATATTTCTTGCCTTTCTCCTTTTCTGAACATAGTATAACTCATAAAAATATAATGAAAACGCCTTTTCTATCAAATATAAACAAGGCTGTAGATTATAACCCAAACACAAGTCAGAAGCAGTGACTGTTACTGCAATCCTGAATCCAGGGGGAATTTTTAAATTCTTAAAACCTGCATTACCATAACTTTTTCAACATATATAATTTATAACACATCAGCTTGTTTTTCTGCCGATGTTTCACCCCCTGTAGCAGAATGTGCTGTCCCAGGGGAGCAGCCAGGCTAACACTTAACAACTGCTACACGCAATCCTTCCACTTGGCATTTACAACCCTCTCCTGACTAAACCAGCGAGTCTGTTCCAGGCTTGGAAGGGAACAACCTTAGGAAGGAAAACAACCCTCTCTCCCCATCACCTTAACGTGTTCCTAAGCTTCCTAAAGCCCTTGAGTAACCCCAGGTCACACAGCACCTTCCCAGCACTAATCTGGGCAGTGCTACACGTTGCTCACCCCGTGGGTCGCCTTTGTTTTCACTGCAGATTCTGCAAAACTGGAACTACCTCCTCAAACCTCCCCTGAAATCAAGGTCTAGAGACTACAACAAATCAATATTGATAAATCAGGGCTGATTTCTACTTCTGAGCTCCAAGTCTGCTCACCAATAATTGGCCTGCATAATCTCAAACTCATACCTCTGACCTTGCTGCAGATTTGTTTTTTTTCTATTTGGCCGAGTCCATTTAGACTAAAAAAGTCAGGTGGAGGACAGAAATGAGACCTTTGCTGTTTATTTATTTATTTATTTAAAATCTAAGATAAAGTAATAGTTAACTGCAACACTATCTTATTTGTGGGAAAGGATTATACAGATCGTCTGGACAGACTTAACTACTCAGGTCATTAACTCCTTTACACTAAGTAGAAAACAGATGGATGTGGTTGGTAAGCTGGCTTTGCAAGATCTACAACAGTGTGCAAATACAGCCTGTGCCTGGCAGGGAAGGAATATACATTTCCATTTACCCAAACAACTCTGGCAGACCTGGGGGATAAAAGTATAAATATATACCTGCAGATAGATGTAAAACATTTTTAAAAGAGTTTGGATTTAGTAAAATACCTCACATAATATATTCAGATCTGTCTGAATACTATATTCAGATATGTATTATACCAGAGTTGTCATTTCTGCCTTCCATTACAGGAAAAAGAAGGTATATGATACTGTTTATTCTGCTAAAGCTGCAGCACAACGTTTGCCAAACTGGGGAAGCATTTCAAAATATTAAAGTATTTAATGCAATATGAAGTATTCAACTCTGTTTCAATCTACTGGTTAATTATACACTTTTCAAAAGACAGAGATCACCATAAAGTCATTTTTACAATTTCACAAAACCATTAAAGTCCCTCCTTTGAGGTGTCCCACTTTATAAAGGAATAATAACCCAGAAGTCATCTATCAAAAACGGTGCTGGAATAGCTATTTCGAGAGCTTGTACCAGCAAAAAAGGTGACCCACAATCACAAACTTTTTATATCACCTCTGCAGTTGGAATTCACTTCAGTTTAAAAACCTGCTGCTGTTAACACGTTGTAGTCCAGCCACAAAGCCCCTCTGGGGGCTGCTCTAATCTGCTTTGGAGCTGTGTACAAGCACATCAGCAAGGAACAGCAGAGCTCTTCCAATTAAAGAACGGTAGCAAAGCCCAGCACTGGGTTTTTTTGTGAACAGTTCTTCAGATTTTTTCAACTAATTCAGCAGTGACCCCAATTGCAGAAATGGGATGTCTTAAATAAAGCAGCTGCCTTCAGTTTGATGTATCACCCAGCACAAAATAAAGGGCTGGGAAAGAGAGCAGTAGGAAGCAGCACAGGCTGTTCATATTTTAAGGCTGCATGAAATGACAGGATACGAAATGAAACCCATCTCCAGAATGCAGCTGCTGGACTGTATTTTGTTTTGTAATCCAGCTGGAATTCTGGACCCCAACAGAAAGCAAAGAGCTCTTGGAAAACCACGGTGAGACACAACCTCCCACAGTCCCACTGTGCAGCGTGAAAAAACAATGAGGTCCTCAAGAGATCTCCTTTATGACCAGATAAATTGCACTGGCTTTGCTCTTACAAGCCAAGTCACCATCACCCACCACCTCCTTCCAGTTCAGCTCCATCCACCAAGCTCAGGACCAGCTCTGGGAGCTCAGAGCTGCTCCTCGCTGCCAACCAAGCTGAGAACTTCATTGTTCGGTCAGGAGATGCTCAATGCACTGAAGACAAACGTCTGAAAGACTTCTGTGTTTTGCTAATCTTTCATCTCACGTTAAATCACCCACATGGGCAATTTAATGCAGCCTGTGCTGAGCTTCAAAGCAATGGCTGAACCCACTCGCAGCTCCAAGCATGGAAAACTGATGGAATACACAGAGCACACGCTGGTCCAGCTCCGAGGTTTTGCCATTTCTTTAGAAACAATACAGAATATTTTGTTACTAATGTTATAGCTTGTTTTTCTCAGCACTTTACTTCACAGTTTAATGATACCAAGCTACTGGTGGCTGTAAACCAAAACATTTCCTTTGAGTATGATTTGTAAGGACACAAATACAGCAAGTGAAATGCCAGATCTCAGTGCCAAGAGCTGAACATTAAGTATTTTGGTATATTTTGAATTTAAGTCCAGGCTTTCAGTTGTGTTTGAGAACCCTTATAACATGCTAGCAAAATTAATGAACCTTACTTGCCAGCAAACACAATCCACACACTAATTCCATTATTGCCAAAAGGGGGGGTTTATTTTTCTTCAGGATGGGAAGGAGTCAGGCCAGGATGACACTGAACAAGCTGTTTGAAATACGAACAGAGCCATATCCTAAGTGCTAAACTACAAGAAATAAACTTCCTTTAATACCTGTTTGGACACAACCCTGGTTGGAGAATTATGTTGGGAGAGTTGAAAGGCTTCAAAGTTGAGCTGGTTACTGGGTTACTTCATCTGCCCCTTCCCAGTGACCCACTGGGAGATGCAAAGGGTGCAAGGAGGGGATGGGGTTATGTCAGAAGGAAGTCACACAACAGCCACTCATGTTGTTCTGTAGCAACAAGCCTCTCACTTCCTCTTCTCTCCAGGTTTTTGGATGACTCCAACCTCACCAAGAGCCAGCAGCTGCTTGCCATTCCTGCCCTGAGGCCTCCAGAGCTTCCATTCCAAGAAAACACAGCTTATTTTGGTTTGTTTTGTCAGTAATTATTCTCTGCCTGTCTCAACCTATGAAAAGGGTGGCTCAGATAGCAAAAAGCATTTTAAAACAGGTTCGAAAGATATGGCTGAAATTTTTAAAGGATACAGAGGCAAAAGAGAAGGTTCAGCTCCTTTTGCACATGAGGGTTACTAATAAAACCAACTGGGAATTCCTTTGGACACTTTTCTCAAAGGATTCAGGCTGGGTTTTTTAATCTCACCTACCCATTCTGTTTCAGACATAATATTATATGAAGAAATTGAAGAGGTTTTGCTAATATAAGATTTTTCCAGTTCCTGTTTGTCTTCATTATTTCCATGTTACCCAACAGATGCCCCATATTTGTTGCAAGTCTTATCCAATTACATACATCTTATTAAAGGGTCATCTGCTAGAAACTTCAATATCACTTTCCTACTCTCATCAGTCACTGCAAACACAGTTTCATCCCAAAATATCTGCAAGTTCTCAGGAAGAAAAACAACATACACACAAAAATTAAACTCCACATTAGACCAACTACAGTTAGAAATTTATTGCCAATGTAAGACAAGACAAGAGACAAAATGCACGTAGAGAAACCAATTACAGAATGAAGAAAATTCACCCTCAGCCAATAGATGAGAGATTCCTTTTCTACAGTTTGATGGGTACATTATTTACTCACAACAAGCAGATTAATTTCTTAGGTTTGGTAGTTATCAAAATTTCATGGTTGACTGAAAGACAGAAGTTACAATAATTCATTCCAAATAGGAAAAGTGGTATTTATAGGAAATACCTGTGGGCTCAGAGGTAGGCTGTACATACATAGCAAAATATGAAACCATGGAAACAAGTCATTTAATTATGAATGAATTATTTACATTTGTGGTAGAACATTTTTTAAAAATTCAAAACAAAGAAGCAGCTGAGATGGGAGGTTTGCAGCAAGAAAACCAGTACCAGTAGAGCATCTGTCAGTGAAATTCATCACTGTGTAGAATCACAGAATCATACAATGGTTTGGGTTGGAAGGGACCTTAAAGATCAGCCATTCCCACCCCCTGCCATGGGCAGGGACACCTTCCACCAGCCCAGGTTGCTCCAAGCCCTGTCCAACCTGGCCTTGGACACTGCCAGGGATGGGGCAGCCACAGCTTCTCTGGGCAACCTGTGCCAGGGCCTCAATTCCTTCCTAACATCCAATCTAAACCTGTCTCTGCCAGTTTGAAGCCATTCCCCCTTGTCCTGGCACTACAGGTTCTTGTAAATATTCTTTCTACAGTTCCTGTAACTTCTAAAAGTACATTTTGAGCATGAATTCAGAAAACCTGCACTAACTGTACCCAGCAGTTACTGATCCAGGCTTCCCTTCTTGGCTCTGCCAGCTCAACTGTTTCACTCCTGGGGGAACACATCACGAGCATGCAGAGCTGGCATAGTGATGATTTCTTAAGTCATGGTTAAGTGACCACTTTAACTTGACATATGGCACATTGCTGTCAAAACCAGTGGCCCTGCCTGCTTGTTTCTATGTCGTAACATTTCTGCAGTTCGTTTTTTTTGGCAAGGTGAGGTTTTAGCCAAGTTAGCTCAATGCACAGTACGTGAAAGCTCTTGAAGCACAAAAAATACAGCTACAGGATTACCACAGTAGCCAAGATTTGCACCAGAGAAAGCATCCATGTGATAAAAACCTGCATCAATGTTGAAACTCAATCCTTTTTGCACGATTAGGTCAAAGAACTGAGATTTCTTCACTTTGTCCGAGTGGCTGACAAAGATTTCAAAACATCTTTCAAGTACAGACAACACTCAAATTAGGTCTTTATCTCAAAATGCTCCCCAAAATTGAGCCTATATTTGAGTTCTTAGTTCTCAGAAACAATCATGGCTATTCTTGCTATTAAGTCATAAAAGCTTTACTATGAAAATCATATATAAGCATTTTCCACTGCCTGCTCATGACATATTTGTGCAGTCGTTCCTGGCTCGCTGGAGCAGCAATGAAAGAGCACGTCTTAGTTTATGCCAGAGAGAATGAGTATTATTCTCATGATAGGGAAAGGTAAACACTATTTCCTATCCCATATATTTACTAAAAGCAATATATTAACGCAGGTAAAAAGCGAGGCGTGAATGTCAGTGATGTATCAGCTGAAATTCATCCGAGAATATTGCTCAAAACGGGCCAGGAATTTTCAAGCAGCACTAACGGCCTGGAATTCAGTAAGCCATGACTCAAACCAAAATAAAAATCAATAATAAAAAACCACCAACAAAAACCCCAAACCAACAAACAAAAAACCCCACCAAAACAAAACACCAAAAAAACAAAAAGAAGAGATTTCAACTCATTCTTAATCACTACGGAACAGGCATAAAGGGTCTGCAGTCCAAAAGTGAGGCAAATTAATTTCTGTCATTACTGTTGTTTCAGAGTATTTGAGGTTTCACCCCATGACATTGGCCCTTTACAAGACAGAGCATAAAGGAAAGTGCAAAAAATTAAAGCAGTCTGTACATGAGTATCAAATCTACAACTTTGTAAGGAAAACAAGAAACAAATTTGAGCTTTAGGTTGATAGTTTTGGAAAGCATTGATTACTAACAGATAAAATAAGAAATTTCTCTGTTTTTCTTACCAGTTAAAAATAATAACAACTCCATGAATATTTCTTTTAAAGAAACCACTGAAACCACTTCCTTTTGAACTTTAAAGTTTATCTGACCTAAATAATAACCATTTCCCTTCCTTAGCTGTCTCCCTTCTTACTTACAGCGCAACAAAGTAATTCAACTTTTTTATAATATGCATTTAACATTATTAGAAACTATAGCTTTACAAAGTCTCCACTTGTGGATACCTGAGATGTCACATTATTCCAAAACTAAGAGAAGTACCAGTAAATCCATCCATTCTAAAAGATAAGTCATTGCTAAAGGCATCATATAAATCACCCCACTGGGTACGAGGGTAAGTTAAAAGGGGCCTGTTTTATTTTTCTGAGGAAGAATTAGGTACAGGCAAGAAATGTGTCATTGGACTCTGTTGAAGTGTAGCATTTTTTGTAGGACTGCAGTGAGCAGGGATAAAAAAACCCCAACCAACAAAACCCAAACACTTGGTCTGGCATCCTGCCCCCGAAGGACATCTGGGAGCAGTTACTCACTCCATACATAATGCAGGGAGCAGGGATCTGGGTTCTGAGGGCAGCCCAGCACAGGGCTGGCTCCACTCAGCTCCCACATGCCCCAGCCACACTGACACAAGAACAGAACTGCAGCCACACATGCAGGAAAAGACATAAAATCACAGCAAAGGAACATCCACAGACATGACCCCACAAGGAAACCACATGGAGATCAATATTAAAGCTCTTCAGGGGGACATGATTTCTTTGTTGTGCTGTTAAGCCCAAGAAACGATGGGAAAAGATGAAAACATGACAAAACCTCAAGGTTTATTGGACAGAGGACACGATCCAGGGAGCCTGTGGCAAATCCCCTCACTTAAGCCACTTCTCAGCTACTGTCTGTGTTTATGCATCTCCTACTTCCCAAGTTGCATAATTCAGACATTCAGTGTTGCCCACTGGATGTCCAGGTTCTAAAGGATCAACATTTCTCCTTAGGCCTCAGTTTAGCAACAAATATTATTCCATAGCTAGTTTGGAGCAAGATAAAAAAGCCACTTTTTCCCCTCCAAGATTCAAATTTAAGTCCTCATAATCAATAGCCTGAATAATACCCTTTTATATAATACAGCTCATTCATTGCACCTCACCCACACTTAAATGCTGTTTAATATTTCTGATTGTGAATATTCCATTATTTCACCCAAAAATAGTTTTTATGTTCCATCATTTTATGCCTTGTAATGCTGCACACTGCAGGGTGCTTGAATCCTTCTCAAATTGAGTAAAGTAACACAGTAAAACTCTGTGAAAGCAAGTGATTTATAGAAAACTGCATGTTCTCTCCGTAAACAATGTGAAACTGTTAGAGATGTGGATGGAAAATAACAAATTCCACTAGATTCCAACTGGCATGCAAACAGATGAATGCTACATGAATTATGCTGAAGTGGTGTAATAAATGTCGAAGCAATTTCAGACTCCAGAGTTTGAACAAGTGCATCCCACATACAGAATAGCATCACATCTAAACAAACTACTCTACAAGAAATCAAACTTCCATTAATACCTGGATGCACTGCGGATTCGCAGCGTGGCTGGAACTTTGCTTTAAAGCTCTCATGATTAATTTGCAAGTATGTTGGTCCTAAAATCAGTGCAGAATGGTAAAATGGGACTCAATTGTCTCCGGCAAATGGCCAGGAGAGAGGCAGAGAATGCAAGAGGTCACAAAACACTCCGGCTAGACTCATTCCATAGAAAGTTTCTTCGGAAAATGAGTTTCTTCACTGGTGTGTGTAAAAACATCCCTACAAATCAGAGGGCAAGCCTGTAACACCTAAAACCTACAGTTTGAGTGCAGCAAGAATTCTCCTGTGACAGGGGCTGTCTGTGCTTGACGGGCAGAAAACAAGCTGAAAACATCCTCAACCTGTCAAACTCTGCTAAGAAAGGAACGTTAGTCTGGAGTTTCATATCTGCTCACACAGCACAAACCACCACCACTGCTGAAGGAAATTTCTGGTACCTGCCCCACTCCCCTGGTGCCCTGGACCACATCCTGCTTTTTTCAGGCACTCTGGCCCGAGGGGGCACAAAGGCATTTAGTTATTAAAGCTTTCATTACTGGTGCCTATACAGTGATGCAGCAAGAAAAACTTCAAGTTACTGCCCAAGAAAGGATTGGTTTGCAGGAAATCATCCAGGGAACTGCAGCTCCAGGGCAAGACCAGGCTCCTTCCAGCTTGGTTTGTGGAAGGGCAGCACAGCCTTCACCAAAGGCTCAGCATCTTCACGACAGAGATCAGACAGGAAAATCCCTATCTCGGGTTTTGTCCCATTTCCCCAGTCATTCTTTATTTTAACTTTAGACACTTCTCCTTTATTTTTATCATTATATACCTCTAAAGCCAAAGATTGGGCTTTAAAATATTAATTTTTAAATTCCATGCTGCCTGAGTCAGGGCAGATGTGATTGGTGAGAATTCCTACAGCTGAAAACCCACTGGATGCATTTGTTCTGAAACTCACTGACTGGATAAAACTCATTATAAACAGATTTATGAAAGTGACTCAGAATTTGGAACAAATTGAAGATGAGTAACAACAAAAAAAAGAAATTACCAGGAAAAATGTGTTCTATTATTTCTCAAATATGCAGCGCTGACAGTGTGCTCTGAGGCTGCTGAGGAGAGAGCCCAGCTCCTCCCTGGGGTTGGGAGGCACCTTAAATCCTTCCCTGCACTGCCCTCCAGCACAACTGCACAATTCAAAGGGATTTTTACATTTCTCTCCTCAGACATACTCGTGCTAAGCAACAGCTGACACAACTACTCATAGCAGTAATAGCAGGTATTACTGGAATCAGGAATTCATGGTTCATTTCCCTGCTGCATAATGGAACCTCGTTCTTCTCACCAAACTTTCAAGTTCCTGTAAAAGAGAGTTTTTCAAACAATACTCTTTCAATTGTTTTATGCTTTTGTAGAAAAGCCACAAAAAATATAAACTTTCCTTTTAAGCTACTGCTATGTGATGTAAATTGGTATTTCATACATTTTTTCTGTTTGTGAGGGAAAACAAAAGGTTGTATTTATGTTTTAAAAATACACAAAGGGGTTTTTGTTGTTGTTTCAGTTTTACATCCATTCACAGAGACATTAACACAGTAAGTCTATTAACAAGTGCAAGGGGTATCACAAGTTCAATTGTGATAATTAGTCATATTTCAGCTTTAAATTACTCTCTCTTCTAAAGAAAAAAGATTATGGTTTTTCTTCTTGCTCTATTACCCAACTGGCATTTAAGTCAATCTGCTAAAAGTGTATCTGCTTCAATGGAAGCTCAAAATAACCCATTAAAGGAATATGCAAATCTGTAAGCTTTTTTTTTTTAATACTTTAATCTAATAAGAACATATTACATTACTAAGAAATTCTGGCTGATTCTGTTATTCATCTCTCCTTTAGTTCTTCCATAATTCCATTTTTGCTGTCAGGAATAAGACAAAAACATAAGCTATTTTACTGGCACGATGTTTGTAACAAATGTCAAGCTCTTGTACAGGTTGCAGGAAACAAAGCTTCATCCCAACACCCATTCCTAATGTTTACTACAGTAAGGAAAGGCTTCCCACAGAATCATGGAATGGTTTGGGTTGGGAGGCACCTTAAAGTTCATCTCCTTCCACCCCCTGCCCTGGGCAGGGACACCTCCCACTAGCCCAGGTTGCTCCAACCTGGCCTTGGACACTGCCAGGGATGGGGAATCCACAGCTTCTCTGGGCAACCTGTGCCAGGGCCTCCCCACCCTTTTAGCAAAGAATTTCTTCCTCATGTCTGATCTAAATCTAAACATGCCACACTCCCAACTGTTTTATGTCAGTGCAGATGGGAACCATCCCTGCAGAGACTTCAGAGTTGCCCCCTACACCGAAATGCTGCATCAAACAGTTCTCCAAACCCTCCCAGGAAAGATGGATTACCTTTCAGCTCCTCTGTTAAACACAGCTGTGTCAGAAAACTCATTTAGTGATGCTGTTAACAAATGTGATGAGTACATGTTGGATATAAGGAATATGGAAGGATATGGATTAGATGAACAGTCTCCTGCAATAAGCCATTGCCTGCTGGGTTCTGCTGCCTCCAACGGGACAGTGAATCACCAAACCTCACAGAGAGGAAAAAAAAGGAGCCTGATATGGATTAGTGATAAATAAGGTACTGTGACTTCATTAGAATGGTCACTAAAAGAAAATTACACTTTTCAGGCAAAGGGCCAGACCTACACATTCAAAAAACCCCATGGGGATCAAAATACTGGCTCTTTACATTGATAACACTTGTAAATTAGTCATCTGATGTAAAACAAATAGAAATAAAAAACACAACAGCATAAGTAAGAGTTTAACCTCGTAGCAGTTTATGTTCTGCATTAACTAGCTCGTTTTTTTTGGAGTAAGATGCAACCAAAACCTGTCAAACTTCCATTATACTTGTAATGTTTTGACAGCAGCTGGCACACGCTGTTCTGATCTCCAGTGATGCAGATTTTAGCTTGTTTGCAGGAGCTTTTGTACAATACAAATTGGCCTATCATGCTTTCTGTTGGCCTCTTCGTTTCAGGATCTTACATGTAAGAGTTTGTTAAAGGGTTTTAAAAATGGCCTATGGTAAAAGAAGACAAAAATGAAACCCCATGCCACCTCTTTAATGTGGAAAATTATTCCTACTTCAGGGTACTTATTCAATTTGATACAAGAATTATTAAAGCCTCAGCATACTCAAAAGGCTTTCAAGCCTTCTCAGTGAATGACCCCTCTCAGGCATATTTGTGCATTGAAATTCTACTTCCAGTAATGCCAGACACGTTTATCCTTCTGTTAGGGAGGAATTTACAATAAAGCTTGTTTTGCTTTAAGAGGAAAAAGCATTTCTGTTCACGTGATGGTTTCCTGTGGACAGTGCTTCCACTTGTGTGAATAAATCCCTGTTAATGCCCTCCCAGCTCCTCCAAACACCAAGTCAGCAGACTCTCCTACCTGTCCAGCTAATGGACACTCTGCCAAATCAGCCAGCCAGGTTTTCACTTTTGCTGAGCAACACACACGGCTTGGTTTCTCTCCTTGTTTACAGTTGGCTTTTCTCTGTAAATAAAATTGTTATCCTTCCTGAGTGGTTCATCAAGTTACAGTAGGAGGGGGGAACTGTCTTGGGTTTCAGATTTTTAAATGAACACCAGTGGGATTTCTCTCATCTGCATGTTTAGGCATTGACAGAGATGGGAGTTGTTTGAGCTCACAGCTTTGTGAGCAATGGAGGGAAGCAGGCACGACTTTTAAAGTCAGTGCTTCACCACATCCTGATGTAAATTGGAAAAGTCCCCTGTTAGAGAAGATGGATACTATCTTTTAAAAGAAATTCTTTAGGATGAGATTAATCACATCACAGCAGAGCCCATTTCTCTCCATAGGTTCCAAACGGATCCAAGACATCTCCAAGTTTAACATTTGCAATGTTGGCATTCAAATGGGAAGGGATTCATCTCATGCTATATGTTGGACAAGGTAAACCAAGGTTTAAATTAACAGGATAATCTGTGTATGCATTGTGCCCTGAGCCAGCTGCTGCTGCCTGCCTGAGGCTGCTGCTCTGCCTCGTTTTCCTGAGCTCCCCTCAGTGGATCAGAATTCCGTGTGCTGATGGGACCAAACCAGAACTACTGCACTGCCTTGTGCCTCCTGCTTTCCATCAGCAGGGCATTTCTGGAAGATTTCTTTCTCAGGGGTTTCAGGTTAAAACCTGTTTGCTTTGTCCTGGTGTCTAAGTGCTGCCCTCCTTCCCAGGCATTTGGCCATATGGACTCTCAGGTCTCGCTCCAAGCACAGAGAGCACAGCAGGGCACAAGCTTTGTGTGTGTAAGGAAGGCAAACCAAAGTCCCCTATAAATAGAGCACATTGACTTTCATCCTTTTCAGTTCATTCCTTCCCTTTTTGGACCAGTTTCTGGCCATATTATACAGGCTGGAAGAATAGATGCAAATTCCCTGGTGGCTATTAGTGTGTCTAGACTCATTCATTGACCTAGATGATGTCTTAATTGCCTCTTTTCTATCTGATAGGAAAAATACACTCCAACTTTCCCTGGCTGCAAGCTTTATCATTAAGTTTTCTAACTGAAATCACTGGATTTAATGAAAAGCAGTGATACTCCATGTTCTCTGAGACTGAGTTATGTGCAACACTTATCACAGGCTTAAGAGGAGCCACAGGAAGCCTCTGCCCAGCTAAATGTTTCAGAACTTCAGATTTTAGGGTTCTTGGTTACTAGACAATGCTACCTATGAGCCTCATTACCTTTTTAAACAATATACTACGAATAAGATAAGCTCAGTTTACATGTACCTCTTTATCAACATTCAACAATTCCAGATTATTGAAAGGTTTAATGATTTTCGGACGTGTTCAACTTTACAAACTGCCTGTTAATTTACAAATCCACAAACCAGCACTGTCTCACCATGCTCTGCACAGAAATGACAAGATGAAAATAAAACAGAGTCAGAGGTTGTGGTGGAACTTCTGCTATTACTGGTTTTGAATTGGGGAATTAATGTATTTTCTCTTTGTATGGCTCACAAAAGACCCGAGTGCAGTCAGCCACTACCCAGATTAGCAACGCAATTTTTGGATTAACTGGGAAGGAATTTGAATTTCCAAGTGGAAATCTGTGTTCATGTGATAGGTCTTGATTTATAGCAAGGAACTTGTCCCTCAGATGAAGCAACACATTGGGTAGATGCATCATTTCATGATTTTAAGATTAAAGGAGCCTAAGAGGCTTTTGGACTGCAGGCTGCATCAAATTTACACTGCTGCATCAGCGAGCTCTAAAAGCCAAAAAAGTATTAGGAGATTTAGCAGATTTAAGCAAGGATGCATTTCACTGATTACTTCCTGCTAATGTAATTTTATTTTAATCATTTAAACTATTAATACATAATTCCTATCATGACCATGATAGAGGTGAAGTGTGCCCTGGATATTGTGGGTCACTTACTGAATACTTTTATCTCTGTGGAATTTCCAGTTTGAACACCAGGCTTTTAAACAAAAAGCAATCATCAGTTCATAATGTCAGCCTCTGATTCCAATCCCTTCTCTCTGTAATGCCCAACAGAAACAGCAATTGAAAACTGCTTTTAAAATTCTCCCAGGCTTCCAGACTAAAATAAAGCACAAGGACTTTTGCCATGGCAAAATCTGGGCAACACAGGGAAGAAGTGCCCTGTGCCATCAGGAGGGAGTAACAGCTCACCTCAGTCTGAGGTGTGGACATTCCCAGCAGGAATTATCCTCCCTCTTTGTGGGAGCAACACGACTGTGCTGTCAAAGTTTTCTCCAGACCTTTGATCCAGTGATGGCATTTTTAGGACTTTAAGGGTCAGTTCCAGCACATACACACAGAAAATGCAACAAAATACATCCCAAGGCTGCATTGTAATAAAAACCTGAAATAAACTATGCTTTGTAAAAAGAATTTTTTGTTCCTTTACTTAATTCACTTAATACTCTTTTCCATTCTTTCAACTACTATTTTTATTCTGCTCAAAACATGACTGTCTTCAGGAACAACATGTTCATTCAAAGTATGAATGTTTCATTCATGGCCTCTGACAGCCTGAAAAAGAATTTTACTGCAGAATATATAGTTGTGTATTTTCCTCCACCCGAGTCCCATCATGAATAAGACTCTTTCACACAAGTTTCAGTAATTTCCTGGAAAAATATGACTACTACAATCCTCTGCCTCTTCATGTTTGTAATTTTTCCCTTACCATGTTCTCAAAAATGTCTTCAATTTTCCCTTACCATGTTCTCTAGAATGAACACATTCAGGCAGCAAATCCCTCCTTGGTGTGGCTGATCAGGGCTCCTTTTATAGCAGGGTATGTACAGAAGGATTACACCACAGGAGGTTCTACATCTCTATTTTGAGGGGGGGGTTCCAGCATCTCGCTTCCTAAACTGAATCTTCAAACTATCAGGATAAACTCTGAGCTTTGTTTTCTCCTGCAATAAATTAAATATTAAGAGTGATCCAGGGAAAATATAAACTAAGAGTCTGTAAGCAAAGCACGAGAAGCCTTCCCTGTGGTTATTGCCAGTCTGGATCTTGTCCCACAGCTCAGTCCAGTGACTCCTGCTGACAGCTCTGTCCTGCCACGGATCCCTCTGGATGCACAATTGTCACCCCCTCATTTCAATGTCAGGCAGCAGGAAGTTTGTAAGCACAAGTGTTGCAGCCACATTCTGGCTGCTACGTAGTACAGACCTTTCCAAGGCATCCTTTGTTTTGTTCTAATAAAAGTATAACCTAAAGTATTTTAACACAACAATTATAGTGGGAAGCATGTGAAGAAAAGCATGCCAAAATTATTTTTATGAGTTTTTTTCCTGTAAAATATGATTGTATGAATGACTAATGTTGTCCCCTTTTCAATTAATCCTCAATATCCATCACAGATTGAAATGAACATTTTTTCATAAGCCCAGTACCATATTCTTCCCAGTAATAAACTTGTTCTAAATATCATTCTAGAGAAGTTCCATCAAAAATGTGACAAGTTTCATGACTTATCATGTTTCTGAAGTTCGGTCAGAAAAGAAGGACCTACAAAGGGATCAAAATAACTCAAGGATTTTTATATGTGCTCAGTATCAGGGAGAACAGGCTGAAAGAACTCCGAGATCTCTCTCCTTTCACTAACACACGAATCCCTGCTGTGATCCGTAGGGAACAGACAACCAGGACAAGTTTTACTGAGGGACATTTCAAGCCTTTTCTTACTTCTGGCCATAAAATCATTGCTTTACAGAGGAAATTAATAAGGCATTTCTAAAATATAAGTGAATTTTGTTAGGGGAGGGGATGAACCTTCCGTCACCTCTCCACATCATGATGCTTTCGGGGAAGAACCCCATTTATTTTAACATCAGTGCAGAGCAAGTGGGTTGAATTTTAAAACAACAAAGCAGCACTGGAAGTGATGGACTTGAAGCCCTGGATGTTCCTGCTGTGCAGAGCAGACAGATTCCAGGGGAATGCCATTCCCATTATTAATTCCCTGCAAAATGCCAAGTTGCTGTGACAGGTACAACCACGGAAGACAAATAAAAAGCCCCTTTTATCAGAGATGCCTTGATGCAAACTGGAGGAGTTCAATACAATTCTGCCTCGTTTTCTTCAGCAATTCAGAGCTTCGAATTTATATTGAAAAGGTAACAAATGCCCTTTTCTATAATGCTTTTGGGAAGCAACATTCCAGTGTTCTGAAATATGGCCAGGAGAGACAAATTCACTGTGTTTTTAAAAATAACTATTGACCAAACCACCCAAGTGGTAAAATAAAACTGTTGGTGGAATGCAGCCCTTTCCAAGATAGACCCCAAGTACCACAACAGTTCCTCCATTTTCTCTTTAACTTCAGACATTCTGTGCCCTCACTCTGCTGTTCATACATTTTTTCTAAATATAAGTTGAGGTCTGCTAAAACTGACTTGCAACGCATTTTATCTTCTGAATTACAGTACTTCAGTCTTGTGTAGCAATAAAAAGACAATTTCTCTCTGACAGTTGCAGAAAAGCTTGCTGGAGTATGAAGATGTAGTTGTTAAAATTGGAAGCCAACTAATGCATGTGTTTCCAAAATATACGAGACAGCACAAATATTTAAATTCTTGCTGCAAACTTTTTTCCCCAGCTCAAGTTTAGGAAAGTTTAAATACAATTAAGATAATCTAATACCAAAATACATCAAAAATGTGGACATGTGGAGAGATGGAAGTTTGTAACTTGCATGGCTCCCAAACTGTGTTTAGTCCCATGGTAATTTGCAAATGGCTTTAAGAAAAAAAAAAATCTTAATTATTTTGGTCCTTATTGGAAAAGTATATTTAAGAATTAAGGTGTAATTCTGATGGCTTGTTGCTGAGTTGCAGCAGCAAACTTCAAGGCTTGCAGTTTTTCAGTTTAGCTTTTCTGAGGAGCCTTGTTTTCTAACTGCATTTAGAGATTAATGTCGGAATGAAAGGCCCTGGGAAGTTGCTTGGTGACTGCACTGAAAGGGTAAGAAAAGCCCTTCTTGAAGATGAACTGAAAAGGGAAGCAAACACTATTTGTTCACCTCACTGCTGCCTCAGCCTGAATAAAGAGACCTTCAAACTACCCCAGAAATGTTTATTCAAAAAATAAATACCTCTTTCTTTCCTTTTTTTTGGCATAGCCTTTGAAAGACTTAACTAAACAGCAAAACACAGCACTGATGAATTTGGAAAGTTACACCTATACAAGGTAACTTCTTATAAAAAGAAATGCTTAAAATACCTTTTTTTCTTAAAAGCTATTTTGCTGTTACCCTTCTACAGAGAACCCAAGTGTTCTATTTTTGACATTTGTCTTTAATATCCTTCCCCTGGCCACACTGGGTTATCAGGGAAATCAAGACAGACAATTGCAGAACAGGGATCTGAACAATAAAACAGGGAGAAATACAAATAAAAAAAAGAAAATAGTTATAAAAACCAACCCCAAACTCTTTGAGGAGCATTACCAGTGCTGCTCATGGCCAGGGCAGTGTGGGTTGCTGTCCCCACCTTCAGTTAGGACACACCCAGGACATGGAAGGAGGACCAGAAGGATTAGGACAATTTGCAGAAGCACTGCTGGACAGGCAAACCCAACTCCTTCTCGTCCCTCACTTCAATTCCATCCATCCAAGAAACACTTGGTATGTTTTTAGAAAGCTCTGGACCAAAAATTTCCAAAAAAACCTCGACTAGCTCAGACTAAAAATTATTCTTAGCTTCAGATGGACCTCAGACCCTTTTTCTTTTGTTCTTAAAATTTAATATTTTAAGTGCTGATACATTAAAATCACCTTTTTATAGTTTTTACTTAGAAGCCTTGATTTCAGAGATGAGTTCAAAGAAACAGACAATTCTTACCAACACACACTAAAACTTGAAAATCCATCCTGAAACACTAAGAAGGGGTTTCCCCACAAGAATATATTTCAAATGTTTGTGAGGTTTAACCTTTCTTCCTGAATTGCTTTTGTTGTCATGCCATCCTTTGTTTCCAAGGTAGCAGGAGCAAGTGGGAATCAGTGCTGAGCCTGCCTTGTCTGTTTTGTATGGACTCACATTATTCCTCTAACTCCAATCTGTTCTTTTGTGCAAAAACACCAGCACTGAGTTCATATAAAATTAGGATACAGGAGTGTTCTCAAACGGGAAGGGAATTTTCTTTCAATCATCCCTAGGTGATAGCTAAAATCAAATTCAGTGAATTAGAGAACTACAAGAGCTACACAACCCAATGGCTCAACATTTACAAAGAATAATAGTGTGAAAGTTCCATATGGGAAAGCACATTCTTCAGTGTTCAAGTGGTGACAGCCCCATAAATGCAGCTCAGTGCCTGAATCCCCCCAATATTCTGAGACATCTGAATTCTCCTTATTGGCAGAATATCTGCTGGTTCCTGCCAGCTTTGAACGACCAACCCACTATCCCTGCGTATGACAAAGAAAACTGGGGCAAACATTCAAATCTGACAGCTTGTTGGAAGAAGGGTAGAGGAAATCAGTTAACAGAGAGAGGCAAATATCTTCTCCTCCTGCTCTTGGATCACCCAGAAGAGCCAAGACACACCACACTGTACGTGGTGACACCATCCTGCTTCAGTCATCTGGCACCCAAAAGCAAGGCTGAGGGGTTATTGCAAATAACACTCCTGACCCTGCCCAGACAGAGTCCCTTAAATAAAACCCAAAATGGTAACACAGCACTGATTTGTCTGCCAACAGTGCTCCATCCTTTGGAGACTGGAACTTAAAAAATCTTCAGCACAGAGGCAGAAAGGAACTGGGTTGCAGGAACACAGTAGCTTGGTTTTGGTCTGAGGTCATCTGAGAAGTTTAAATTTTCATTTGTCTTGCAAAAAGCCTTTAAGAAACCATGTATCAAGATAAAGAACACAGAAATAGCATCAAGCATTTTATATGTTTTTTGCCTTTGCACAGACTGGAAACAATGCAAATCACCACTTCCATTTTGCTTATCAAGGCAGAGACCAAAAAGAAACAGCATGATGGTGAAAAGAAGGAAGGGGAAAGGGAGGAGAATATTGGCTGATTTCTACACACCAGACACAGGAGAAAACCTTCTCTAAATTCTGGCCTCCATAAAGAACTACTCCTGTGGTCCATGACACTGTAGGAAGTGTTCTCAGTTCCACTTGTTTAACAAATACAACAGTATTTAATCCCAGCAGTCAAATATGGCACAATATAATATGAGCAGCTTCTGCAAAGTTCTTCAGAGGAAGTTTATGAGCAATTGAGTGTCTTCTCCATTCCCAGATCCAATTACAAAGCTGCCTGTCATTACTTTTAGAATTCCTTTTCCCTATTTATCTAAGTGGATTTTCTCTCTTCCCTTTCACACACACCTCTTAGGAGACTCTATCTTCATTTTTCCCACAACACTCTCACTTTTGGGAAATAACTCTCTTTCCTAAATTTCCATAGTGAGCTGTCTCATATTCACTTTACTTCCAAAGAGGAATTTCAAACAGTTTTGCAATCTCCTTTTTCTTCCTTCCTAATAATTTTCTTAGTATTTTTATTCATAGTTTTCTTGCAGTATTTTCTTTTCCTGAACTTAACTGTGAAAACTACTTGACATTCCCCCCAAAATAAATCATTCTAATGATGTAATGCCTTAGAATTTCATCAGATGGAAATATTATTTAAAATAACCAAGTTTTCCACATATATTTAGTATTTATCTAATTCCAGTTTGGATGTGGTTATGAAAAAATGTACAGAGTGAAATGATACCCACAAACTCCCATTTAGTGTGTGTTGCCTCAAGAAACAGAATCAGTCAACACCAGATAAAACCAATCCAATAGGGAGCAGTTTATTAATGTCTTTTCTCATTAATATGGACAATCACAACACTCCTCACTTTACTTAATACTAACTAGAAAACATTATGTAAGTCTGTTTAAAATATTCAGATGAAGCTTTGTTAAATTTTTATTTAGAGCTAGAACATATGATCAGCTTAGCATCACCAAACTATCTAATTAGCCATCTGCTTCTTGGAATTTTGGTAAATATGTATTATATCCCTCTAACAAAAGAGTATTTTATCAGCCCATGAAGTCTCCTCTAATCCCATTGAAGAGCAGGACCAATGAAGCTTTCTCTGGTCACAGAGCTGATGGGGAACCAGACATCTCAAATAATTTGCAACAACTCCTTGAAAGCCTGGAAGGAATATTAAACAACACAAACAACTCATAGTCTTTTGCTCAATAAAGAATGTCCACAAGTCACGGCCTACAAAATTCATTAACCCTTCTCTCCACTCTGACACTTTATTTCTTTCAATCCTTCTCTCAAGACATAAAGGCTTCAGCAAAAAACTTGTGTTTTCAGAAATAACTTGTTGAAAGTGTCAGAGAGCACCACAAAGTTTATTTTGCCACTGCCCAGGGGTTTGTGGCTGTCTGAGTGATCCCTTTCTAAAGCTGTAGGACCAAGGCTGTGAACAGAACCAAAGATCTTCCCTGTGCTGGCACCACCTCTGCCAACCCTCAGGGCTGACCAGAAACTGAACCAAGTGCAGCTGCTGAACCAGTAAAAGGGAGTGATAAAGCATTCTGATTAAATTCAGTCAAACAATACAGGTAATACATTCAGCATTTCCTTCCACAGCCCCCTCCTTTCCCTTCTGGGGTAGCACAATTTGAGGGGCAAAGACCCTTCTCTCAAACCTGAAGTTTGTCCTCCTGTTCTGCTGCTTTACTGATCCCTTAACCAGCAAAGGACCATTAGAGCTCAGCTAAACCAGCACCACAATCCTAATGCTATTAAGCAGACAATCCAATTAAGCCACTTCCAAGTAGTGTTTGTCATTAAAGAGAGCTGTAAGTGAGCAGCAGGCACGGCCACATCCCAAACCCAGTAATGGCAACTTTCTAGAAATAGTTCTGCCAAGGCTTTTAGCTCCATGTAATAAGAGCCAAGAGGATAGAGTTTCAGAATATTATCTTTAATATTGAGAAGTATCTGTACTCCACGATAAAGAAGCTTTTTGGGGTTTGTACAGTGCAGTTTGGTCACAACCAACACACAGCAAAACTGTGCTGACAAACACGCCGAGAACTTTGCCAAAATCCTACTGACGTGTTTGATGCCAAAGAATATTATCCTCTAATCCATTTAATTCCAATACTAACTTCAACTACATTTTCAGCAGTCATTAATTCTGTAAGTTAGATCACTGCAGAATCTACTCTGCTTCTTAAATATTGTTTGTCTCTGCTTTACATTTTCAAAAGCGAAACCAAAAGACGCTTCTAATCCGACGGAGGACTGAAAGGTCATCCTTGCAGAAAACAGAAACCACTGCACCATGTAATCTTAAAAAAGATAAAATAATAAAGACAGCTTTTACATGTAGAGTTGCTTATATGTGAAAGGGTGGAACCAGGAGGACACAACACATGTGCAAAGTCAGCTGCTAAGCTACAGAAGAACAATTTTTTCCCTACCAATTAATCCTAAAAGTTAGTTGGAACATGCTAAAAGAAAAAAAATCAATCAGGAGAAAGTTTAAATGTTGGCAGATTGATCACAGGATAGCTAATCCAAACTGCTAGTTTAATTATTATGACATTCAATTAAATATTAATATTAATAAATTAATAAAGAAGGTTAATTACATCCTTGTGAATATTGAATAAGGCAAAATTTCCTTACACAAACTCCTACTGGACACAAAATGGAATTCTTCCTGCCCAATGAAAGGAGGCAAAGAGTTGCTGCTACAATAAATTTTAAAAATGGCTGTTCAATTTTGTTTGAATCAATTCTTGATTTTAAGTCAGCTTAATAGTTAAGAGTAGTTTGGGCAACATCTATGCATTCCTTGCCAAACAAGATTAAAGAGCTGAGAAGGACCAGAGAGAGTAATTTCTTTCTCTTAAGGTAAGACTCTGTGGTATTCTTAGTTTAAAAAAAAAAAGAACTTTTAATCACAGATTTTTAATCCTCAAGGACAAAAGAAAACAAATTCTCTTAAGTACCTCCTACCTGGAAAATGTGAACAACAGTTTCATTACCTGTAATTTCTACTCATTTCTGCTCTGGTGTATTGCTTCAGGCTCGTGTTTGGGGGATGGAAGAATGTGCCTCCAATTTCATTAAAGAAATAATTTAGCAAATGCAGTTTGTATTGATTATTCAGGACATCAGAAATCCCCACTGACACTGGGCACTATGAAATCAGAGGGGAGTGGGAGCAAAGCAACCCTTCAGAAAAAACACAGGAGAGAGGGGAGAACAGTGAATTTTTCGAAATCTTGATACACTTCCAAGAAACAACCATGAACAAAAAAAAAATCTGATCATCCGCTCTAATTGCATCTGCAAATTCTGCCATTTCTTGGAGATGACTGGGTAAAGTTTTAATCATAAACCTGTATTTTAATGGATCCAAAGACAGTGTCTCTGCTCAGTATTTTGAGCCCACATACTGAGCCATGAGTCACCCCTGTTACGAGCAGGGAGCTCCTTTGTCTTCCCAGCTCATGCACTGCAAGGGAAATTGTGATGCTGGGAGCAACTTCTGAAATACAGACTCTGAAATTCAGAGTATGAGTGAAGAGCAAAGAGGGGATGTTTTCCTAACACACTAGAACAGGCTGCCTATAAAAGCAGTTTCCAGCAATACAGGTGTGGCTGCAAAAGCAGCTCGGGTGGTATTTTTAAGCAAATAGCAACATAAATCTCCAGCCTTGCTCAAAAGCCCTGTTAGGATGTTTTCTGTTCAACTTCATAGAAAGTGGTGATGTAAAAAGAGACACTACCAATGTGCTTCTTCAGGGATCCAGTACAGAAAGGCCGTAGATTAATTAAATCTTTTGCCTAAAATTTTCACACAATGAAATTCTCAAGATAAACCAGAAATTTGACAGCTTCATGAAAGTTCTGTCATTTTTTTTTTAGCAGTTTGCTTACATTATCTCCTAGAAAATCCTTTCTTTCACATGAAATATATATTTCTAGTTAGTTCATTTCGTTTAGAAACAAGTGACCAAAGGATATTATAGTCTCAACAGCCTGGGAAAATTCAATCACTGGGCCAACAATAAAACCCCCAGACATTCTGAATTTTCCTTGAGACTAATAATGCAACTCAAGCAGGACTGGCAGTGGGGGGAGGCACATGGAACATGTAACCCAGAATTATGGTGTCATGTCTAAGCCATAAGGAAAGTCAGAGCTCACAGGACACACAAGACACAGGTAGAAGCCACAAGAGTTTACAAGCAAAGAAATCACAACCCTCTTTAATCAAAATGACCATTCTTGATTTCTGCAATTAGAAAACCACAGAGAGCTACAAAAAATTTTTCCTCATTTAGCAGAAGAAGGGAAGAATAAAAATGTAAAATTAATGCTTTTATAAGCCAAAAAAGTGATGAAAACACAAGGTAAAGCAAACAGAAAGGACATGTGGAATGTAAAGGAATTTTTAAAATTGTTTATGTAGATGAAGGAACATGGTTAGGAGTAATAAATATTTCTCAACTGGTTTTTTTTCCCAGGCACATCATCCAGGAAATAATATTGGTTGCTTGCTTGACCATATATCCGGGTGTGGAGAGGCAATAAAGATCCCAATCACGCACCCTGAACACATCCTCATACAAATGATTTCCTCAGCACTGGGCCCTGTGTTGTTACACCCACCCAAGGACACAAGCATTGAAATATGGGAACTTTTCCACATAAAACTGAGGCCCTGCAGCATTTTCCAGCAGCAACCCCTTCACTCAGCCCGTGGCACCACCAGACAGGTTTTAGTGAAGGAGGAGCAGGAGGATTATTGGACTGGGGCAGTGTCTGGCAGCCAAGTGAGTCACACAGAGGTGTGAACAAGATGCAACAGGGGAAATTCCAACTAAATACTCGGAAAGATATTTTCACCACCAAGGTGAACACGGGAACAGCGACGCTCTGCTGCCCAGGGATGCTGAGGAATCTGTCCTTGGGGTTACTCCAGCTCCAACCAGACACGACTTTGAACAAACCAACAAAACTTCGAACCTGATCCAAGTTGGGGTTTGGCCCTGCTTTGAGCAAGGTCCAGACCAAACGACTTCCAGAGGTCCCTTCCACCTCCATTACTCTGGTTTTCTGTTCCATATCACCATTTCATGGAAAAGAGAAAGGTGGGGGTGGGGGGAAAGCAGTTTACTCTCAAAATACTCTTCTGCTTTCAAGCAGAATGTTGCAAAAGGTCAGATTATTAGATGGGGAAAGAAATGTCATGTTCTACTTTCATTACCACCCACTGGAACTGTACCATTGGCTGACACTCACAAAGAACACCAAGAGATAGATAAAAGCTTAATCTTGAGCTTCTGCTGACAGTGTTGCCTGTACTACTTGCTTATCTGCTAATTAGAGATGATGGTAAGAGCACAATAATACAGTTCAGTTATAATCTTGGATCATTCACCATCTCCCTTCCCAGTGTGTGTCAGCACTGCCTGTGTTAATGCATAAAATGTCTAAAATGCCAGAAAAAATTAGTGACTGGATACAGTGAAGAGCTCAGAGTGCTGCAGCTGATTTTAGTGCAGTGTCACAGAAATGCTGTGGTGAATTATCTCTGCCAGCATCTGGGCTAAGCAAGGAGCTGAGAAACCTCTGAGCAGCAAGGTCAGAGCCAGCTCACAGGGAGCTGCCTGGCTTTGGGCAGCAACACTTCTCAGCCAACATGGGAACGCTGCATTTTGTCCTCGTTACTGGCCTCAGTTTTAACTTCTTAATTTCTGTCCTCAGTGAGAATTTGGTAGCATGTTGCCCATAAGCCACGGGCTTAAGCTGCTCTAAACCCATAAGCTGCTATAAAGAGTCACACACTCAGCACTTGCAAGAACTGCCAAAACTTTAAAGGGAAAATACCCTTAGAGCACAATCTCTCTGTTTCAGTAAACAATAAAAGTGATTTCTTTGTGAACACTGACAAAACCCGAGCTATTAGAAGGCCAAGGCAATGATGCTGCAAAAGGATCATTCCTGTTCCACACAGATTTCTGTGCTTTACAACTTCCTTACATAAAAAGGGTCGTTACATGTTACTTTCTGTATGACTGATGTTCCAGCCAAGCATGGCATGGCCTGATGTAGTTTTCAAAGGCTGCAAGCAACATAATTGTCTTGTTTGCTTTTGTCCCTGTTGTTTCCCATTACCTTCACCATAACATTTACATTTAAGGCACATTAGGAGACAAAAAATATACAACTGTAATTCAAACATAAAAAAACCTACAAAAGCATTCGTAAGGCAGCAAGACTGATGAACCCATAAGGGCATACACCATATTCCTGACAACAGAACTACATAAAAAACAAAGCAATTATTTCCTCTATTAAAAAAAGAAGGCAAAAACTGACTGCAATTAAAACAGCACACGTGAGAGCATCCTCTTCTTTCCAGTTTTTCAGACTTGCTTTTCTTCAAAGCAAGGTCTTAATTAAGCTAGAAAAATGTATCAGGGAAAATTAATATATCTGAGTAGTGTAAATGCTACCATGATTGAGATTGTGATAACTCTGCTACCAAGGAACCTGAGCAAAATACACCTCAGGACATATTTAAATGACTGCAGCAATACCAAATTCACCTTCAAAGTAGCAAGCTCAGGTAGCAGCATATTTGTTTCTGCAGAGGAGGGGAACTTGGTGCAAGCTGTAAAACCCTCTCCAGAGGCTGCACAAAGACTTGGCTGCCAAGTCCTGTCTCACCAGGACTTTTTATTTGTAGCATTAAACCTTGGGTACTTCCACTATTTGCAGTCACTGCAGCACAACCCCAAAGCTCAATGAACTCAGCATGCAATTACTTCCATGTGTTCCTAATTCTCAGCCAACAAGGAATTCCGTGTAAGAGCGGGACTTTTTGCAAGCCTGCTGTTAGGCACACACCAAATCCATTTGCTGCATCCCAGGCACAGTGTCCAATGTCCTGAAGATCTAAGTCAAGGACCAGGAATTCAGTGGACCATGAAAAGCTGTGCAATGTGAATCTAACCCAAACCAGATGTTCTGGAAGTCAACGAGAAATGAGCTTATTTAAAGAGAGAGAGGATGGTGTCCCTTGAAAGATTTCTCTCAAAGGAAAAAAAAAAAAGTGAGATATAAGGGAAAACTGGGGATCAGTTGCATGATCCAATGCACCTCAGTGGTAACCTGCCCTCCTGCAATGTCCTGCTGTCATTAAGATGCTCCCATTTGGAGCTTTTTGCTTTGGGTTCAAATATTTTAGGTCTTTTCAGTTAAGATCCGTTCCGAGCAATGAAAAACAGCTACTTCAGATAAAATGCTTTCATTTTATCTCACTAGCTTGAAGAGCCAATGCTATATTTTTTAAATTAAACAAGTATATGGCAGTAATTAAAAAAAAAACCCCGCTGAGCCCAGAGATTTGGTTTGTGTTTCTCAGAAAAGCCAAACAGCACAAGAGGAATCTCCACCGAGGCTGCACATAAGGCTGATTTTAAAGAGGCAACACAAACCTAAACTATTAGAGTATTCCACTTCAATTAGGCAAGGAATAAATCACTGCAGAACACTAAAAACTTTTAAGAAATGTTTTGGATCACTTCAACTTCCCTGACTAGTTGATGATTAGTAATTATTTCAAGCTCCAAACACAACTGTGATCATGCAACTACAGGCATAGCTTGAACAAAGAAAAAAATCCACTCCCTGACCTCCCTGTCTCGGGTCACAGTGTTTATCTGCAGTACATTTTCTTATTTTCAACTCAGTCTGCTAATTTTTTTCCAGTTCATTTTTCAAGCAGCTAAAGAAATGATGACAAAAGTAAGAGGATCAATCAACATGTTTGTATTTTATTACACTGACTTTCAGGTTGGAAACACGAATGGTTCAAAAAGATATCAGTTCTTATTTTCTGTTTAACAGATAATGATTTCTCTCTGCATCACTAATGGGGCCTGAAATTAAAATGGATTTTTAGTTGAACTCCTGTTCACACACTTGTGTCATCATCAATATCAGGCTTGCTCTAGGAACAAGATTTATCTCAGCTATCCATTACATGGAGACAAGCTGCTTATAAAAAGCACCAGGCATATTCCCAGGAGTCCCACAAACAGAGCCAAACATCAGGGTTACATAAAGCTGGAGATTCTCTAGGACTTCACTCATTGGGTTTATAAACCTAAAAATAGGTCAACCTTGGAATCAATCTAGTGCAGCTATTGAAAGCGAAGGCTTAACGCTGTAATTAGGGTTAAACCCCTGGACAGGCTGAGTTTCTCTCAAACACCTGAAGTACAGGGTGAGCACTCGGCCCCTTGTGTAGGAGGCAGAGCCTGAGCTGAGGATCTGTAGCTCTGCTACAAATTGCTGCCAAACCCTGCACCAGTGCAGCCACTTTTAGTGCAGGTAAGTAAAATACAATCCCTGGCCCGAAGCAAAACTGCACGAGGCATGCAATTTATAAGCTGAGCCCAGGAAAAAAGTCTGTGTTCAGGTAGTTCACTTATTTCCTGAGACCTCCCTTACAGTGCTGGAGAAAATATAGGGAATTTTAATTTTTTTTTTTCAAATACCACATCATCTGAGAATTTAAATCAGCAGAGTTTTTATTATTTATTATTGCACCTCTAATGCATCCAATGGATGGGTGTCTGCACCTCTCTAAATAAAAAAAAAAAAATCTATTCCTTGAGTGGAAATAGGATTAGGGGAAAAAAGCTCCAACAAACTGTTTAAATCCTATCTGTGTTTTTTGCACAAATAAGAGTCTTCAAACAACCACTCTCCTCCCTCCCCCCACAGCCATAATTTAGCAATGAGAGCACTCCTTTACACCTCAGGGATATGCTCATTTTAGGTCTATTTGGCATATGAAAATGAAAGGGCTGAAAAAAAATCAGAAGAAAACATCAAAGCTGAATTAAGGAGCATGCTGTATTCTAATGAATATAAAATGACTTCAAATAGGGACTTTCAACACCTTCTGTATGTGGTTTTTTACAAGCTTATGACACATTTATGCCCAAAATTGTCCTACAAATTAAGGAAGGTACTTATCTTGCTTAGAAGCCCTGAAAGGCAATCAGTAAGGAGACAAATATATGCAGCTTTTACCTGCCTACAAGACTGTTAAATTCTTTTAATAACCAGTGCAATCGTTCCAGAAAAAAAAACCAAAACAGAAAAACTACACAGCAAAACAATGAAAGAAAAATTACATAAATAAGAAATGCTTATCACAAAGCAGAACACACATAAAGAGAGTAAACATTCCAAAATCATGCAGATTGTCTGGTATTGTTCCTAATGGCCTGATTTTAAGAATTTAATCCAGGACATACCTCCTTTCTCAAAGAGGTTGATCAGGTTAATGCAAGGATAGCTACCCCAGCTGGGAAGAGCATATCCTTTGAAAGCATATAATAAAATGGAACTGATTTCAGGGGTCAGCTATTTCACCAATAATGTCGAATGTTCTCTATCAAACTAAGCAGTTTATCACAGGATTACAAGGAGATTACTGAAATGCATCATATTAAAAAAAAAACAAAACAACAACAAACCTCCAAAACAGATAATGACACAGTGACAGCCTGTAAGGAGGTAAAATGTACAAAATCTGGTCAAAACCTTAGAGCTTGTTCACTCATGCTTGAGCCTTCATTTCATCATATTTTTATATTTCCACTAATATAGAAACTTCTATACATAATAATAATAGGATTTTAATTAATTTTTTCTATCTCGTGTTATCAGCACTTACAAGCTCAGTATAAACTTATTAGCTGAATATAGCAAAATCCTGCCTAATTAGGAACAGAGGACTGCAAAGAACCTCCAAGTGTAATTGAATCCAGCTCCTTGCTCCTGCTGGCAACCACGACAATTTTTTTTGGAAGGTCATACTGAAATCACTTGGTTTCTTGGTGTGCTAATCTCTTCAGAAAGCTATTCCTGGGCAACTGTCTTCCAGTAGCCAGAAGATGAGCAGTTTTCACCCTAAACTTCTCAACAACAACTAGATGCTTATTTGCCCTCAAATTAACCCACAATCACTGTCACCACATACAAGCAGTTCTGAGATAAAAGTGTCACTGGCAGCTCTGGAAGTGAAAAGGAAAAAGGAACACGAGAGAAACAAAAAGCTTGTCCGTGCTGCAGTAACAGGATTTTAATTGTACAACAGTTGTCTTCAGTCCTCAGTGAAAATGTATCTTCAGTCTCTGTCAACCAGTTCCACCAGTTGGAGCACAGCAATAACAAAGGCAGTAAACAAGCAGGAGGAAAGCAAGTGGGGCTTCCATCAGGAAGGGAATTTATCACTAAAATTGCTGCTGAGGAGAAAGAGCAAAACTTTCACAGCTCCTGTGTAAAATACTTGGAGGCTCATAAGCTCCTCATTAACAATCAGTTACATGTTTTCTGTTCAGGATGGCAAAGTGTGGTGAAAAAATGTAGAGCACATCATCTAAGGGACTTGGGGTTCTGCAACACTGTGAAGGAGACACAGCCCAGAATATCCACAGTTACAGAACCTTTATCTTCATCTGCAGGGAGCACCACAGAGACTGGTTGAAGTTGGAAACCTCTCCATTTATTATGTTTAGTTCATCAACATTTGCTGGCTGAAGTAACTCTTACTTTGACCATATAAGTTCCTACATAAATTACCAAATAATGCAAACTAATGGACATATGGACATAATGGAAGTGGTTGGAAACACCGACACCTTCCCCCTCATTTGAATTCAGGCTTTTTTAAATGCCAAAAATGCTGTCACATACTTGAGTGTCACAGACTTCAGCTTCTCCAGTTTAAAACTTCCCATGTTAAACACTGGTATTGATTCCTACTCACACTTAACAGTGAAAACTACCAAGAAAATAATTAAGTTTTCCAATTTAACACCTTCTCAAGTCTTCTTACATCATATATTTAAAGATATTAATAGAGGCCCTAAAAATAAGCATCACACAGAACATCCAGGAGAGATACCTAATACTCCACAAAATGCAGGCAAGGGGATGAGCACTGTGGCTATTTTTAGAAGGACAAAACTTTATTTTATATAGGAGTTAAAAGACTGATTAATTTTGTGGGAAAATGAAGATGTTGAAAACAAAGTACAGCAAACATGATATAGCTGGTTGGCATGTGGGGCTACACCTCCCTGGCATGTGCCAGTCAAGGAGGAGAGCATTGGTTTTGGCATATATTTGTCTATATTATAATATTATAAAACAATAAATAATGTTTTAGTGTTTCACTGTCAAGAAAACCCAAACAGTCGCTCATCACCAAAATCAAATACAAAGGAACTCTTCGCTCACAAACATTTTAAGGCTCTGATGTTATTTAAAATTAAAACAAAGAATCAATAAATAAATGTATACCTTTCAGAATATAAGAATCTACAATAACGTAGAAGTTCTTCTAAGGTGACTCAAGTTTGATTACATCAGGACTTCATATTAATCATACAATCATAGAATGGACTGGGTTGAAAGAGGCCTTAAAGATGATCTAGTTTCAACCCCCTGCCATATTTCAGGCTTAAATGCTATAATTACACAATAATTTGAATATATATAAGCTCGGGGGGGGGGGAATAGATGACAGCACTTAGTTCAACTAATTTGACTTTAAAAAACAATGGGTGAGTTTATATCCTCGATTTGAGCACAGAATAAAAACTCCAACTGTGGAGTACTCTAAATATCCCTAATAAACCTACATATAGATTATTACTGAGTGTAAATGAGAGTACTGTAGGAAGTTTCTGAAATGTTTTGAGGACAAAGTGAGTTTCAACAAGACATACTTTTTAATTTAACTACCTTGCACCTGAACTTATGTAAATGATTAAGACAACAGGAAAAATAAATCACAGCAGGAACAAACCCTCAGAACTCTTCCACAAACACAGTGATAGCAATAGAAAAATAAAACCCAATTTCCTTCATTCACACCACCATGTAGGCACATTTCTTTCAGTTTTGGAAAAATTACTCCTTTGAGATTGGTTTTGGTAAGTGAAGTCATTTTCCCCCAAACATTCTACATATGGTCCCACCAAGCAAGGTTCAGCGTGTCTCTATATTCTTGAAGTAATCTATTTACAGAATAACTGACAAAAAGGAAAGAAAGGAAAATATTTACCTGGGTAAAAAAAAATAACACCCAAGCAGGAGTATTCAAGCAATCTACCAGAGAGTGTGTAGTTCAGCCAAATATTTAATGATTTCCAACATCTCAGTGTTAACAGGAAGGGGAAAAAAAAGATGTTTTAAATCATCTTTTTAATTCTTGTTATGGTTTCATAAGTGGAAATGTAATCCTGTCAAATAATCCTATGAAGTTTCTAAGAGAAGCAAATAAGATGACACACACAGAGGTAATGCTCATTCAGAACTACCTGTCAGAAACAACATTCCAATCCCAAGGAGAGCTTATTTGGTACCAAGAAGAGGCTGGCAGTATCAATTGCCCTCAGTTAATTATTTCTAAAGAGCAATAATTAATTGCTGGGGGAGGTGGAGTGGATTGCTCCACATCTTCCTATGCAAGATATTCCAAGTCTTCCTACAAACCATGAAGGATTCTTCCCTTGGCAAGAAGTGCTCTACAGGGAAACGTGAAAAATTCTCCTTACAAGCTAAAAATGACATGGCCCTAAAGTGTCAGTTCCCAAATGTTCTCAGTACACATGAGAAGCAAAATAGCTTGGAGGCATAATGCTCATTTTTCAGATTTTTACCCACTCTTAAAGGAATAAAACCAAAGCAACTGAGGGCTGGGGGCAACAGTGCTCAAACCACCATAAACAGGGCTAAAAAACTGGTGTTTCCTAATGCAGGCCTGACAGGCAGAGCCATCCCCAGAGTGAGGTCCAGCATAGCCCCACAGCTCCTCAGACAGGTTCCACAGCTTGTGGTGCCACCGACACCTGCACGACCTGCTGAGGTCACCCTGGCTCTGGGCCAGCTCCAATTCCCACAGGAAACTCGGTGCTTGCACACCGGGGCCTCTCCCACCCTTGGCATTCCACTGCAAAACAGGAAATANCCCTGGCTCTGGGCCAGCTCCAATTCCCACAGGAAACTCGGTGCTTGCACACCAGGGCCTCTCCCACCCTTGGCATTCCACTGCAAAACAGGAAATAATATCCCAGCCTCCCACCAGCAGGGCTTGGAGAGATCCATAAATCTGGGGGGGTTGTTCATGTCCCATTAATCCCCCGTTCCTGTGAAGTATTTGGGATCCATCCTGCACATGCCACGAGGAAACTGCACTTGCTGCTCACAGGATCCCTGACACGGATAAACATCACACACAGCCCTGCCCAGACACGTTAAACCATGTTCCAGCACATACATGAACAGTGTCAGAGTCTTCCCTACACAACACGCCATGGAAGTTACTCTTCCTTATAATACATCCATAAATAAATGTCATGATATACAAGGAAGGGTTATTTTTAGCCCAGACCAGCTGACTGTTGCAGATCAGTGTGATTTGAGAGTAATAAACAAAAATGAATTTGACAGTAAAGTAAGGAAAAAAGATGGAGGTCATATAGAATTTTATTATAAATTTATTCCTAATAACAGTATTAAATGACTGCACTTAACATTTAAAGAATTTAAGACTTGTTTCGGAATACATTTTTTGTTTACGTAGAAGTGACTAATAGTGGCAAGGCAAAATAATAGAAGGCAAGAGATACTCTCATTTTCTAACTGCATTTTTGATGGAAATCCTACCATACAATGCTTTAATGTAATTCAGTAGCAGAAACTACATTTCACTTATTGCTAATAAGAAAATATGAGTAACTGAAAAGAACCCACAAATCAGTCTTCCCGAAGACTGAACAAGAACTAGGGGAAGGGTTTCATTTCAGATAAAATCTGAATAGTGAAAAAGCGCTGAAATATAAAACTGGATTTTTTCAAATTCATGCAAAACAACATCCTGTGGAAGTTTCAGTTTCTTGGAATGAATTCCCCTAAAGTGTTCTGACAACACAGATGACATGGAAAGTGTAAACCCAGCTGTCGGCACACTCCAGGAACCACTCCTGCTCTCCTCGAGGATGCCCAGGCAGGTTCCCAGTTCCTGGCACTCACCCTCTGCCAAAGCTCCTCCTGTTCCCTCTTCCCTGCTTCCTGTTCCTCATTTCCCTCTCTGTGTTCACAGCAATAACTCTCACAGTGAACTCCTGCCTGGCACAAATCCCTTCCAGAGAGGGAGAGAAGAGAATGAGCCCACACAGGTTTCATGCCACAGGTTGGAACTGTCTGGGCCGTAGGGGCAGGGAAGGGCAAGCCAAGGCAGTGCAGGCTGAACTCTCTGCCCTGCTCGGAGCAGCCTGGCAGGGAGGCATTTCCCATCTCCAAGATAAGTTATGTGCTCTCTCTCCAGCTCGAGAGCTGCTAAACTAGAAAGAATCTGGCTCCAATTGGGGTTAAAAGGTGTTCCTGGATGAACGATGTCAGGAAGCGCAAATACTTCCAAGAGGGTTCATAGCTCTGTTATACGCCGCATTTTTAATATATCTCCGTTTCATTCCACCAGCTTCAAATAAGGAAACATCCCAAAGATGGTGATAGCATGCTGAATTTGTTGCTATCTGCAGAAATTAGTTCCCATAAATAGTTTTCCCAGGCTTTTTAAGACACAGCTGTACCAAGTTTCCACCAGAATCAAAATGGCCAAGACATCGATTTACTGCATCATTGTCACTTCCACAGAGGTTGTGACAACATCCCACCACCATCCTGGGCTTTTTTTCTGAAGATGCCTCGTCACACATTTTAATCTTATTATCTGGAAAGATGGAACACCATCTGCAACAAGCTTTTAAAACATTTCTTCTCTAGGAGGAGAATTCAGCGATGATAACAAGATTCTGTTAGCATGACTGGATAAAATTTTACTGTGTTAATCATGACCCAAAAACAGTGCCATGGTTTAGAAGGAGGATTTGAAATTGCAGAAATATAGTATAAATCATACTCCAGCCTCAACATGTGTTTGCCACTTCAGCCCAACACACCCCCTGTCAGCTGCAAACAGGGATTTAACAAAGCCGGGGTAATAGACACCATCAGGACCCTTCATAATTTCCAAAAAATCTCAGACTTGCATGGATTTCCAGAGTTAAATCCTATAATGGACTAAAGCAGATGAAGCAGTGAACTGACTTCCCAATCTAAATATATAAAATCTTTTAAGTGTGAAATCAGAACTTAAATTCACACCTGTCAAGTGAGTGATAAAGTGACAACACTGGAGCAGGGACACGCTCGGGTCTGGCACGGGCAGGGTTATTGTGCTTTACACAAGCTGAGTTGGTGCCAGCTGAAGGGATGATCTGAGGAACAGATTACTTGGGAGCAAGCAGCCATGGAGAAAGGCATCCAGCACACCTTTGTTCTCATTTCAACAACCCTTAAGTCATGGAGCATCCTAGAGAAGGCAGAAGAGGTTTAGATGAGAATACACTTCCCCAGCAGAAAACCAAATGGAAAGTAAGAAAACATAACTCACTCTATAGGTGTAACAAGTCATAAAGATAATTCCACAGTGAAAGTCAATATTAACTGAATCTGCCTTTATGTAATGACCTCCTCTAAAATATTCTGCCTGAAAAACTACAACTTGCCACCAGCAGAAAAACGTGCACCTTATTCTGCAGAACAAAGAGCAAGGGCTAACATGGGCGAAGCTCTGCTCAAGCAGCATTGCACAGACAGATTATTGTATCACTCCTTGGAATTGCAGGGTTCTGTTCTCATTCTGACTCATCCCTTTAATATTCACACTCCTTAGGACCAGGATCTTGAGAAGCATAAATATGTCTTTGCACAAGACTTTGTGCCACAGTGAAGAAAACCAAACCAAAACAAGCCCTGTCTCACATATTTATCTCATTTCCTAGATCCTGTCACAATTTTGTAACCAAAGCACTGTTTTACAGGTGGAGACAACATTAGTCTAACATACAAATGAGACTCAGTGAAATTCAATTTTTAATGTTTTGGAGAGCCTTAAATCAATGACAGAAATGCAGAGTGTTACTGTCTAAAACCAGACACATTTTTAGTTCAAATACCATAAACATGTTATGATCTGCAAGTCCATGTGTGAAGAGACAGCCCAAATATGCAGACACAGGTTAATTAGCAAAACTAGAACATCTGGATTGCTCATAAATTTCTGCCTCTTAAACATATCAGTAATCTATAAATAAAATGTGTTATCAGAGATCTTGGTGGCTTCTCAGGAGACAGCCTGCAAATTGTTTTAACCCTAAAACAGAACACTATCTTCATAAAGATGGTTCTTCTCATAAAGTTAATTTAGGGACACAGAATTTTAATAACACATTGGTTTAGTGTTTATTAGCATTATTCTGGAGAAAGCCTGGAGCCTCCCCTCAACTCAGGATCCTTTTTGGAAACAGCTGTTTCAGATCTCAGCAAGCTTTGACATTTTACATTGTTCAACAGAATTTTTGTGGCAACTGGTCTCATGAAATACCTTGAAAAAGAAGATCTACAGAGAGAAGTTTCCACATCAACTCTACTTGAAAGCAATTCACATTTAAAACCATTTTAAAAGTAATTTTAGAACTGTTATGCAGATACTATACCTATTAAATAAAAACCAGTGTTCTACCTCTCCTGAAACCAAAGTCCAAAATGTGCATGAGCAGAAAAATTATTTTTTTTCTTCCTATTTTCAGCCTGAAATTTTTGAAGGCTTCCACACCAAGAGTGCTGAAAGAAACTGATGTTTTATCCTGTGCTAATGAGTAATCCAGAAGTCATTATCTTCCTTCAGGGCTCCCACTCCAAGTGCCACAGCAAGGCTTTGCCAAGTGCTGGTAAAGCCACACACACATGCTGGGGAAGAACAGGGAAGGGAGGCCTGTGGTGCTGGTGCAGCATGAGATGTGAGGAGGGAACAGGCTGGAGCTCTGAGCCAGGGCCACACGACAGGCAGCTCCAGAATCAGGACATGATGGTGTAAAACACAGCAGGACATCGGCTTCTAAGAGCAGAGACGGGGCTGTGAAAAGCATCCTCATGGCAACATGGGTTATGCCATTAAAGCAAATGAATAAAATATCAAAGTTGAGGGCTAAGCAAATGTTAAAGGGGGATTCGTAGCTGAATGTTTTCCTTTGGAATGCAGGAATTAGGACTGGGTTCCTGCAAAAGTAAGGATGCTTTTGCAGTGGAGACTGAGTCAGGAATTATAAGCAACTAAAAAGTGCAAGTTGTAAAGCCACACACACATGCTGCTGCCCCAACCTGAAAACAGGGGCAGATTTCAACTGACAGAAAACCCAGACTGCAGAATTCATTTATGCAACAGTCAGAGACACAAAGCAGCTGGAGAGAAGCCACACGGACCCAACTCCAACTGGGTCTGCTCAGATTTCTGAAAAGAGCTCATTCACATGGGCCACGCTTCGTCCTCCAGCACAGCTGTTTCCAAAGCCACTCCCCAGCCTAGTCATGTTTTTCCCAGCCTATTTCACAAAAGATTTAAACATATTTCCAACAGATGCGTTTTGTACTCCAGTAATTTAGTGATATTTCCTGATGACTGGTTAACACAAAAGCTGTAGCTGGTTGATCCAAAGATTGCATCTGTTACCCTGATCTCACCATCAGGTCAGAATGAATTTCTCACTGCAGAAGGAGACACCACAGAAGAATAAATTACTCTTGTTTTAAGCCTCGACCTGGGGATAAAAAAATTTGCTCATGCAATAAGAGCTTGAATTAAGGGCTCTATTTTTTTTCAAAGCACAGTGTAGTAGGGGAAGGAAAAAAACCCCAAAACTACAACCTGAAAACCAACTGAAGCATTTTCTTATCAATATTACAGATAACGCAACGGAAAATACCTCTTGATCAATTTTTCCTCAAGCAAGATCATCCTTTTTCCCCCATCACCCATTTAATTTTGGTAATCTTATTAGTTCAATTAACTGTACAGCAAAATAACCTGTGTGGAAGATTTCACTCACCCTAAACCTCACTAGGAACTACAGACAGAACTTGGTTCAAGGAACAAGTTCCTCCTACCACGCATAGCACACCAGAGCCACGACCTGAGCTTTCTGTACCCAACAGGACAGCAGAAAAGTTACATATTAAGTGACAAGGACTTACATGAGGAGAACAAGTTCAAAGTGTATAATTTTCTGCTCCACTGATAACTACATTCTAAAATAAGAGGGGAGGGGATGAAAATAAATCATCTCCGTATCATTAAGGCTGGCAGGACTCTATTTGCTGAGAAATAGCACTGTAGGCTTTTCCTTCAGGATCATGGTAAAATCACACCAGTTATTTCCCACAGTGTATTTGTGGATTATACACACACAGGGGATGAAGCCATTACTTGGGAAGCAAGGGATGCATCTTCCCACTAGTGCTTTTTAATTACTGTTACAAGAGATGTTTGCAATGAGAATTTTTTTTTTTGCATAGTCCCTGAGTTGGCCACTTTCTCCCCATGAGTTATATATTGCATCCAGTGAACGTTTCAGGTGGTGTTTCTAGCTCTGTCCTTCCATACAGACATATTAGGCATAATTTAAATTATATCAACTATTTATGGGACAGGATATTTTGACGTAGAGCTTCAGGAGACATCATCACGTTATCAAATCGAAATTTCAATACTGAGCTCGGGCAAATAATTTCCACCTCAAAAAAATACATCTAAATATTAATGAACTAAATAGTAATGCAGAATTTAGCATAATATGAGGTTTCAGGTATTCAGAGGATCTCAGCACTGCAAATAAAATTAAGCATAAAAGCCTCTACTATTAACTACAGATTAAGGTCAGATCCCAACAGTTGGTCCATACAGGACAACTTAATAGATAAACTTTCCCTGGCTGTGATACTGATCCATTCATACAAAGCTGCTTGCAAAACCCAGGCTTTAAAAATCTTAAGAACATTTCTTAGCTCAACATGAATACAGTCCTTACAAAGAGTACCCCTGACTGCAGAACTGGTACAAGCTGTGTTTTGGAAGTTCTGGGAAGACATCAGTTATGCTCCCTGCTGCCCAGCCTAGTTTTTACTCTCTGCACTTAGAATTTGATGGTTCTAAAATTAATCCGACTGATTTTGTCACTGATTTCCTTCTCATTTTGCCATGTTAAATGTCAAGTGATCCAGTGTCTGACACTGCCCTTTTAATTGTTACAACAAAAGCTTGAAGATGACACACACACATCCTCTCACCCCTTCAAAGTGAGGCTCAATAAAACACAGGCAACAGTAAGAATTCAAATGTCAATATTTGCATAAGATGAATAAAAGACAAGAGAAAGATTTATTAAAAATTTAATTCTACAGTAAGTTCTACAATTAGTACTCTTTCTAATGTATTGATTTAAATTACAAAATAAGCTTCATGGATAGTGTTTAGGACTTCATTAAAATTTACTGAGCATATTTATCAATGCTTCTTACAGAAAGCTTGTTACAAAACCCTGCATAAAGCCAATTAGACCTCCCAAACACATTAATGATCTATGAAGTCTTTTGTTCCCTTTATCAGTCTTAAGCTACACATTTACTTAAATGATCAATATTTCAAAGTTATGCTGTGCCCATAAATTCAAGGCCTTGCATCAATGAATTTGTTCATTCAAGACCTTCTCACACAACATCTCCATCGCTGTCACTCACGTTAACCCAACCTCCCACATTTTATTGCTCTGTAATCAGGAGTCAAAAGCACTTGAGATGACAGGAGCAATAAAAAGCCTTGAGACTTTATAGGCCCATTATGGTGACTGGGTTGTTTGAAAAACTGGAGCAGTAGTTGCTGCCTGTGATTGTAAATATGCACAACTCCACCATCACAGGGCCAGAGATGCTCAAGGCACAGGCAGGGAAACAAAGGAATTAGAAGTCAAAGACCTACAGAAAGCAGGAAAGGGATGCAGTGGTGATAAAGGTTTGTCCTCCCTCTTCCCAAAATAAAAATGGCTCTATTATCAAATATTTGACAGTGTTCTTATTACATTTGCTGTTCTAGTTATAAAAAAACCTAGAGCACCTTGAGGAAAATGTCCAAGTCAGGTATATCCACTCCATTATATCTGTCCCAAATACTAAAGCAGTCCCAGGCTTCCAGGGATATCCTGCTTGAGGGACTTTCAGAAGAACCCCTAAAACAGATCTTGCCTTCAGCACATTTGTTGTCAAGTATCCAAACCCACAGAAATTATGCAAAAGATCTGCTGCCATGAAATGATGATGCAGCACTGAATAAAATGCAAGCTTTATATATTTGTAAAACAATGCATTTATACTCTAAACTGAAAGTGACGTCTGGCCTTGTACCAGGTTTAATAATATACAACATAATTCAGGTTTTGCAAAGGGTTCAAAGAAGCTCAAGCTTAATTAGATGATCAGAACTTTATACAAACTTGACAGCTAAGCTGTTCCTCTTTACACAGCATCAGGGAGCTGACAAGAGTTGGGTTTATGCAGAAGTCTTAGAAATAAGCTTTTCTGCCTCTTACATGTAGGAAAACAAGGGCAGGCAGCAGTTTTACAGATTGATCAGGCACACCTGGATTCCTAAGGCAGAACAAAACACTCCGAGCTGCTGCTCAGTGAAACAACTGGGAAGAGCACAGAGAGCAGCAGAATGTAAATCCTGTGAGGCAGAACCCACTGTGCAGTTGGCATAAGGACTGTGGGATCCATTAGGAAATAATACAGCTTCTGAGGACAATGGAGATAAAACATACCCACCACTGGCACTTTAAAACCCTCCTCAGTGACTGCACAGCTTGTCTGTGTTCCTTTTCACAGGCAAGCCAGGGATGTTGCCACATAGGGATGGCACATTACAGACACTCCAGATTCTACACTGTTTGTACCAACATACAGGTCAGATTTAGCCAAGCAAATAACTGGTGCCCAGCACAGGAAGGACCTTGACCTGTTGGAGTGATCCAGAGGAGGTGCCAAGATGACTGGAGGGATGGAGCAGCTCTGCTATGAGGAAAAGCTGAGGGAATTGGGAATGTTCAGCCTGAAAGAGGGAAGGCTTCAGGGTGACCTAATTGTGGCCTTCCAGTTCCTGAAGGAGCCAAAAAGGAAGATGGAGAGAGACTGTTTAGAAGAGCCTGGAGTGCCAGGACAAGGGGGAATGGCTTCACACTAAGAGAGAGTAGGCTTACATGGGATATTGGGAAGAAATTCTTCCCTGGGAGGGTGGGGAGGCCCTGGCACAGGTTGCCCAGAGNTCCAGAGGAGGTGCCAAGATGACTGGAGGGATGGAGCAGCTCTGCTATGAGGAAAAGCTGAGGGAATTGGGAATGTTCAGCCTGAAAGAGGGAAGGCTTCAGGGTGACCTAATTGTGGCCTTCCAGTTCCTGAAGGAGCCAAAAAGGAAGATGGAGAGAGACTGTTTAGAAGAGCCTGGAGTGCCAGGACAAGGGCGAATGGCCTCACACTAAGAGAAAGTAGGCTTACATGGGATATTGGGAAGAAATTCTTCCCTGGGAGGGTGGGGAGGCCCTGGCACAGGTTGCCCAGAGAAGCTGTGGCTGCCCCATCCCTGGAAGTGTCCAAAGCCAGGTTGGAGCAACCTGGGCTAGTGGAAGGTGTCCTTGCCCATGGCAGGAGGTGGAATAAGATGAGCTTTTAGGTCCCTTCCCATTCAAACCCATTCTATGGTTCTATGAACAAAAAGAAATAAATAATCATGAACACCCACCCCCCAATATACTGGGATAAGAAAGGAATTTCAGGAAGTTTTCATATTTAACAAAACACACAATATTCCCCAGGATCTTCAGGCATTTGCAACAGTTGTGTGTGTTGGACATGCACTATATTAGAGACACCACAAAAAATAGTTTAACTAAGCTGCACAACTAAACATTGAGCCTTCACTGTGTTTTAAAGGCTCACACTTGAGGATCTCTCAATAAGATCAAAAGGAATTCTGAGCAATAACAAAATTAAATAAACAAAATTACATTTTTCTCCCTTCTTTCTGTACTCTTACACCATTTGTCTTAGTGGCACATACACAGAGAACTGAAAAATACCCACAGAGGAATCTCACCTCTTGCTTTCTACTGCACCCGCATCACTTGTATTAACAGAGAAGTTCCATTTTATAAAAATACATCCAACAGATGTACTTTTTAAAAGCTGACAAGAAAGGAAGATGTAAAACTGACATACTTGGAATGCTCTCAAATTTAATTCACTTCAAGTAAAAGTTAGCAAACAAGGTAGGGAGCAGTCCAAAATCTGACTAATTTTACAGCACATCACAAATCCAATCAGTTAACCTGCCACAGTGAAAAAACCTTTATATTACTCTTATAATAAACTCTGTTGCTTAGTCTGTTTCTGTGTTTATTGTAACGGTTATTTTTCAACATTTCACATGAGACAAACAGGTTCAGGGAATTGCTGGGTTGGAATCTCTTCATTTTACACAATTCTGGAACAGGAGAAAAGGGAGCTGCCCAGAACCTGTCAGCACCTAGCAGGATGTCACCTTCAGCACTCAAAAAAACTCTGTGGATCAGAGTCTGTGTGCAAGAAATAGGGAAACTGGTTCAGGTAAGAAGGTGTAGAGAACAGGCAGCAGGTAACACTTCCCCCAGGGAATCAGGAGATGCCAAGGAAATGCAGGAGGGTGGTGGAGGAGCAGGAAAAATGACACTGCAGAGACACTTCAGCAAGCAAAGCCAATTATGAGGGGGGTGGTTTTGCACTTTGCTAAAGTTTGTTTCACCTTATCTCCAGGGAAAAGCAATAAAAATGCAGATCATGATTCCCAACAGCAACGTCTTAAGGAAGAAAGAAACTGAAAATCAACCCAATAAAACACTAATGTACACAATTATTTTCCATAAGATAAGGCTTATTTCTGCATTCTCTGCCAGAACAGAAGGATTCACCTTTTTTTAATATGAAAGGTCAATTTCTTGAGAGCAAGAACACTTTGAAGTGGATTCTGGCTGATATCCTGGTGAGTAAAAACCAAAATAATAAACCCACACAGACTAGAAGCTGAAAAGAAGAAGATAAACTATTATTCCAACTCATTCTCGTACATGAATAATGGTTTGTTTACTAAGGAGCTAAAATACCACACTTAGCACAAATTCCAGAGAAGTTAAATATGTTCTTAATTTTAAAGGAAGAGTGAAGATTCCGTGCTTTGGGAAGAGAGTTACATTGGGAACAACCTTCACCACTCTTCAGAATGAGAATTTCTATCTTCAGTCTCTACTTTATAATATCTACTTCTCCCACATTTAACAGCAAAATAAGGACGGGCAGTATCTGATCCACTTTTTTTGAGTGACTAATCTTTTTTTAACATATAATAAGTAGAAACCCTGCTCCACAATGTTAGTGGTTTTGAAACCCAAGCACACAGAACCCAATTTTAAACATCTGATTCTTGTAGATTTGAAGTGTGAAAATGGTTAATTAAATTGCCACCAATATTCAATGATGCCATCCTTTGAAGGATCATTTGGAGCAATAAAACAATTGAATTTTCAGAAATATGACCTTCAAACAGTCTTAATTAGAATTCTGCAGTTTCATTTTAAAAACTAAAAAGTAGCAAATTAAGAGAGTAATAATATTTTTTTATTATTATTTTTGGTGTTTTCAAACAAAATTGAGTTTTTATCTCAAGAAGTGTGTTTCTGTAGCAGTCTAAATAATTTAAGAAGGACATTTTGTAAACTATAGGAGACAAAAACAATAATTCCTGAAAACTTCTACATTCAGAAGGCCACATCCCAGATTTCTAATAAAGCTCTTTTGATGAAAAGATTTTAATTAACACAGTAGCGTGATTCCAAAATCTAAACCAAGTCACTAGAAAATAACCTGAAAAAAGACCTGTGTGCCTGCAGAATCTTAAGAGTCCAAGTTATGTCATTGCAGAAAGAAACCAAACCAAAAAACCCTTCATGTAAATCCCATTCTAATTAAGAAATCAGAGTAAATGACAATGAGATCCCCAGAAAGACACATCCACACGTGTTCTGCTGCCTGACTTCGAAGCGATGGTTATGAATCACATTTATGGAAGGCATTATTCATAAATAGCTGCAATTGAAAAACTAACAGCTGATAACCAGCTCCCAAGCACTCCCAGCCTCTGCAAGCCTTCACCAGGCACTGCTGGAAACAGAATTCTAATGTTCAGTATCTACCAAAATTTAAAAACCCGTAAAGGGTAGTTCCTGTTATTAATTATCCACAAGAGAGTCCTTCACTCTTAGACTTTCATGCTTTCTACTGAAGATATAAAAGCTCAGGAACTGAGCCTGAAGTATTTATTAAATCACTTATTATTTCTACCTTTCACCCTAAAGAGAGACAACCCACAAAAGCAAACATAAAAGAAATAATTATCGATGCATCCCAACAGGGAAATCTGTTTTCTTCATCTCTCTTTCCAACATTTCATTAAATTCTGCTCATGGCATAAGTCACTTAAATCTACAAAAATCCTGTATAAAATTAACACCATATGTGGTTGCAGATCAGCAGTTGATGTGCAGTATTACACCAAGGCAGAGGGGAAAAATGAAGAATATGCCAAACTTTCTAGTGCCCAGGACTCAAAGTCGTTTATCTGTCAGCTTGGGATGAGCTTTCACTCCCACATGTTTAATTAGAAGCTGAGGAGCTCCACAGAATTCCATCCAGGGCACTGGAACAGTCAGTTTCTTTTAACTGGAACACACTGCTGGGATATCTGATTCCAGTAAACAACCCAAAACTTCGCATGTTAGAAGTGTGGGAAGGTTTTGCTGTTGAAATGTAATAGAAGAAAGTTTTCTGCTGCAAGAGAAGATTTAATTATGTTCCAGTTTTGATGAGCACAATATCACCAGGGAAGTTTTCTAGAAAAACAGAAGCACAGTGGCATATTTTATTTTACTGCCACGTTCAGTTTTGAGTGAATTGTATAGTTAGTGAATTGTGTATTGAGCATTGAGAATTATAGAATCACTGAAGCCGGAAAAGACCTTCAGGATCAGAGAATGGTTTGGGTTGGAAGGACCTTAAAGATCTCCTTGTTCCAATCCCCTGCTGTGGGCAGGGACACCTTCCACTAGACCAGGTTGCTCAGCACCTCCTCCAGCCTGGCCTTGAACACTTGCAGGGTTAGGGACTCCACAGCCTCTCTGGGCAACCTGTTCCAGGGCCTCACCACCCTTTTAGTAAAGAGTTTCTCCCTAATATCTAATCTGAACCTACCCTCCTTCAGCTTAAGGCTTGTCCTATCACTACACACCCTTGTGATCATCGAGTCCAGCCCTTAACACTGCCAAGGGCACCACTAAACCATGTCCCCAAGTGCCACATCCACACCTCCTTAAACCCTCCAGGGGTGAGGACTCAACCCTATCTACTCAACATACAGAACTTTTCAGGGAGTGTAGAAGCAGAGAATCCTCACCAACACGAACTCGTGGATCTTCCCTCCCCTGACACAGATGTCCTGTTGTACTCCCTGTGCTCAGAGACAACACCTCCCCTTCCCAGCACAGGAGACGGGCTGAAAGCACAACCTACACATCCACCTTGTCAGGTAATGCTCCAACAGGAGCAGATTTGCAGAGGGAAACAGTGCTATGAACTGGGCACCCAATTTCAGGGGTTTCATGTGTGATGAGCTGCTGCTGATCCACGAACCAAGCACCCCTCAGCACCTGGAGGTCATTAGATGTGCTGCTGTAATGCAGCTCTGTCCAGCAGCACCCAAAGCAAACCCACCTTCCTTGCTCCAAGGCCACCCAACAACACAGAGAAAAGCATGGTGAGGGCAGGGATAGCTGGGATAACATATTTCCAAAGGGCTTTCCTGATCTGAACCAACACTGATGGATCTGCACTGATCAAACCTCAGGAGTTTCACCTGTCACTGCTGCTCTCAGTAAAAACTCAGAACATGGGGAATTTCTCAAAGACCTCTCAGAGTTCAGCTGTGGAAATAGGAACAGGATCTCAACTTTCACTGGTATCAGCAATTAATAGAACCATATTTCCTCATAAAATGGGTCAGATGTTGCAAAAGTAAGGACAGACAAAGGAGGAGAAGAACAAACAAATAAAGGCTGACAAGACAAATACACAGCAAGCATTTATCTGTCTCCATGTGCCAAATTATCATTAAAATTACTGCCCTTTGAGAAGTGGTCCACAGATACACAGTCCACAGATTGGGCTCAGGGCAAAAGGCCAAGAGAAAGGACAGAGCTCGAGAGAGGAATTATGGAAACTGTGCAGATAGAATTTATGCTCCCAGGTGCTGTTTTATTTTGTTTGGGTTGTGGGATTTTTTGGGGGGTGTGTGTATCTGTTTGGGTTTTGCTCTGGGGGTTCCCTTTTTGAACAGATGCCTCCAAGTTATACAGATGAAAATACACTTAAGGCAGCTGCCTCGTTAATGTATCTCTACTAAGTTCCCATTTCAGAAGATTTCATGCTGACTTTGAAGCTACACAGTCATCATAAACAGTCACAGACCTCCATGGAATTAATTTCTCCATCTCAGGCTTACAGAGATTTTAGTTAATGTAAACTGTAGCACTTGACTAATAAATATAAAGAGCACAAAGGAAAACACCCACATTGTTCAAACTGTGGTCTGTAATACTCCATCTCACCACAAAAATGATGATGAGACAAGAGAAATACACTTTGGCAACAACATTTCCAAGTAAGGAAGACAGAAATCATTTTTATAAGAAGCAACACAGCAGTGTGATAGATTTTTTTCTTAATTTTGTCGTTGTTGTTGTTACAAAGGAAAATGAAGGTTGTAAAATGGACAAGAAACTGTTGGTAGGGGAAACACAACTATCAGGATGGAAAATCAAGAACTAAGCCTGGATCCATACACAGAAAGTAATAAATTGTGCTGCTTCCCCTATAAATATGTTATATGAGTACTGAGGATGTATTGCATGTCAACCAGGTCCCAGGTTGTCATTGGTTCAAATTTTCAGACCATAGATAGAGCACTGAAAATTAGTTTCTTGACCACATCCCTACAGAGACTGCTAATACAACATTTTCAATGAAAATACATGCTTTAAAAAAAAGGGGTAGCATCAGTGGGTTCTTTGGTCTTTTTGTTGTAGCAGACAGGTCAAGAACTAATGGATAAAAATAAACAATACAGAGAAAATGAAGTTCTGGCTTGATGTGACAACAGTATGTTTGTTATTTGTACGGTAAAAACTGATCAAATCTCCCCATTTCCATTTTTAGTGAAGGAATCCCTGTGGGTTCCTGCCCAGCACAGACCCAGCAGTGTGAGCAAACACACCCAGCATGGACCAGGCTATTCCAAAACCTCAGCACAGTGATGTGGGGGAGAATTCAACCCTCAGAGGAAAACTGTCTGGAAATAAACTGAGGGAAGACAGCACAAAACAGTGGAAAGAGCAAGAGTTGCACAGATTAGCAAAGCATAATGATCTGCTTTAATTGATTTCTCTAATTTTTATTTATGTAAATTAGAAAACTAATGAGAAACTCTTCCTTAGCTCGTTATTTTCCTTAAGCCAAATGTATTTTCAAAGCTGAACTACAGCAGAATATTGCACTTCAGGGAACCATCTAAAAGAGGGAAAACTTGCTGTTAATAGTGACAAATTTTAACCATTTAGGAGAGAATTAACAACAGGCCCTTAATCAGGAATATGAGTTGATCATGTTTATATTACTGTAATTAAAAATATCCTTGCCCTGAGGAAGTTGCTGAGCGTTCAGTGCTAAACTTAAAACAACCTCTAAACATACATAAACACATGTTCTACAATATTCTTTCTTCACATCTTGGTCAGTCTCTATTTGTTGCGCTCTGTTTACCAGAAATTTTTTTATTTTTTTTTTTTTTTTACAAATCATAACAGAAAGAAAAGTACAGGTTACACTCTGATTACAACAATCAGTACCAAAAGGATGATGAAGCCAAAATTTAACTTAATTGCTTGCTTAAAAGAGGAACTTTCATACTGTGGCAGATTGAAAAAGGTTTAAATTATTCTATTTTTCACATTCCTCTCGCAGTATTTCCAGCTGCATATCAGAGCAAAGCTCCCAGAGTTACAGACAGCTTGGTGTCCTGCTTGACAATGTAAGAAAACCAAACAGAGCCCTAACTCCCTGAAATAATCCTGCCATCACATTTGCACTGTCACAGAGACAGTCAACAGCAACCAGCAAGAACAAACTGACAGAATGAAAACTCCTGTTTCAAAAGCACAATATTTTGGAATAGTTCATGTTTCTATAAATCAACAATAAACCACAGATACCAAACAGCAGAATGCTTCCTAATAACAGGAGGCAATAAAAAAAATGTCACAAAGGTTGGAAAAGACCTCCCAGAGCATCGAGTCCACCCTGTGCCCCATCCCCACCTTGTCCCCCAGCCCAGAGCACTGGGTGCCACGTCCTGTCATTCCTTGGACACCTCCAGGGATGGGGACTCCACCACTGTCCCTGGGCAGCCCCTGCCAATGCCTTACAACCCTTTCAGTGAGGAAATTCCTCCTGAATCCTATCCCCAGGAGACAGTTAATCCAGCTGAACTCTTTCGAGTTCATTTTCAAATTCACACATGACCAAAGACAGACATTTCCCACTATTTATCATCCCAAACTCCCTCTCCAAAATACTTATTTCCAATAGTGCAGCAGAGTCCTGCCTCCTCTCCATGAAATAACACCTCACAACTCCTGGCTGTAAACCTGAGCAGCCATTCTGAGTGTGTTTTTGCTGGTCTATACAGCAGCCACATTAAAATAAAATACACACATTAAGAAAGACAAACCACTTAGGATGGGGACTGTCTCTTGCTTGAGCATTTGTGTGGTAATAATGCAATTGTACCCTGACCCCCTGCCACAATCAGGGCATTAAAACCAGAGCACAATTTAATTTATTGTCTTTTGCAAGTTCACAGGGATCCCATAAGAATAAGGAGGTGGAAAAGAGTTTCACCACCCAACATGAGCCATGAGCTCCAGACTGGGAGACAGCAGAGAGTCAGCACTGTGCAAACTGCAAAACTTAAGCTAGAGAACTGTATAATTTAAATGCAGCTCCAATTATTTTCTCTCTACCAACAGAAATCTGTAATGAACCTCTAAGTAATTCCTGAACTAGGAAGCACTGTGCTATCCCGAGTGGGACTGAGGAAATGCCATTCCACTGGGCACTGAGCGCTGCAGACCCATCTATTTGGATTCATGGGTGGCAAAAAAACTGGAGGATAGCTACAAAATTTAATAGTGGGGACAAGATCCATGGTAAATTCATGGATGTGTGTTTACCTCAATCAGGCACATAAAGCTTTCATTACATGTCTGTGTCTGCAAGTCTCTACTTGCAGAAAGAAAACTACTTATTGCAACATCTTTAAAAGGCACCCATCTTTCACATCCACTTTCTCTGAGGTTTAATCTCCAGCACCAGCTAACATCAACTTTCACAAAAATACCACAGAATCCATGATTTCACTAAGTAAAAGCAACAGTCAGGATAGACAAATATGCTCTAAGGCAACAGCAAATACCCATTAAAAATACCATGGAAGAGAGCACGAAAAAGCTGGATAATGAGAACACAATGTGCAGGTGAAATCACGGGGAAGGGAGAGGGACAACAAAAAGCCTCATCCTAATTAAGCAAACATATGACAAAGAAAAAAACCTGCAATAGTTGGGTGTGGTTAGTTTATGATTAAATGCTAAATAACGATAAGAATTTGGCAAAAATACAGACTCTGTGAGAGTACAGCATATACAGTTATCTTACACTGCAGCAGCTTTCCATTTCTCAGGGTTCGTGGATTTTATTAAATCGGAGATTTTGCACAGGTGGATTTTTTTTTTTGGGTAATTGAGTATTATATAAGACAGGAAAATGCTGCTTGTCCTAATATATAGTTCAAGCCAAAGGTCCTCCTAAACATGCACTGTATGAAAATGAAAAGCAGGGACTCTGGGTTATGAAAAGAAGCCATATGACTAAAAAGTGATTCCATTTTCCAAAACGCCCACACAGACAAGAGCTTCTGATGTGAAAAACGGTCTCTGCAAAAGCTAAATTGCACAGACTATTCTCATGAAAAGTTAGAATCATGCAGATTATACTACATTTACCACAATGAGATTTTAAAAAAAACACCAACTTTTTATGTTACTACACTATGAACAGTTACTTGATTGTTCAATGTGTATGATATAAATATCAGTAATTATTTAACTGAAAAATTGTCTTGTTTTAGAATTTACACAGAGATGCCTGCTTAGTTTTTCCAGGTGTGTTTTCCTCTTGCTGCAGGTGATTTTTGGGTACCTTCAAAACGAGGTGCAACAACATGTGTGTGCCAGCAAAGCAGTTGTGGCTTACCTTGGCACTGGAATCCTTGTTTCCCAAATCCCCTGCATAAAAAAAGAAAGAAAGAAAACCTTAGTATGTTTAGTTATAATTTCTACTCAAATATCTATAAAAAACGGCTTCATATTAAATTACTTCAGGTTTTGCTATGACAGCAACAGATTTTCAAATACACAACACAGACCAGCCCACCCATTTCAAAGCAGAGAACAATTGCTGTCACCAGCTATGTAATTTCAGCTTCTGGCAACAATTTTTTTATTATTATTATTTTACAAGCTATTTTGGATCTACAATTATCATCATCTGTGATTACTGCATAATATTTCAACTCATTTCATGCCACGTGTACACTGAACAGCAAGGTAAAAGAGTCCAAGTTCCAAACCACACTTGGTTTTTCATCCCACTTTTTGGATTACACACTGATATTGTGTGCCTCAGCCAGACTCCAGTTGTTGCTGCATGGAAAGCAAGCAGGCTAAAGGTTTTGCTTGTTGCAATGGAAATGAGGAGACAGGCCTGTGATTTTCATGCTCATTATTTGTCCAGCTTCCTTGCTCCATTTCCATAAAAACCCCACAAATGTGTGTGTAACACTTCAGCAATGACCACGGCATCCAGAGGTCTAATATTTATCATACCTCTGGCAAATCCCACTGCTGCTGCCTTTATTTATTTGTTGATCTTTAAGCATTCAACATCCTCTTTCCACAAAAATAACTGTTTTGAGTATCCTCCTTATAAACATTTCCCTGCCTTTTCCTCCTCTTTGCAGAATGTTTTTCAGCTCACACTCAGAGACAAACAGACAAAAGCCAGGAGCTGGAGAAGCTGTGTGCAATTAACAGCATGGGGCTTAATTATCAGCTTTGTGGAAATGGCTTTTTAAAAAAAAACAAAAAACAAAACAAACACATAGATACGATTTCTCCACTATTTATTTATTTATGGAAGAGACAAAACATTTACTGCACCGTTACTTCAGGTGGAAGCTGAAATTGCACAGCTCAGAGCATTTCTCTACATTTCTATGCACAAGTCTTGAACTGCCACTGCTACAAGCAAGCCTAAACTAAGAAAACCAGAAGAAATCTCAAATTATTTGTTTACTTGGCAGCACACATGCCTATTCTGTCACTGATGCTGTTATCTCTGGTCTTCACAAAACTCAAAAAGCCTGTGCTGGAAGTGTGGAAATGCAATCGCAGGAAAGCTGATGGCAAGACTAAGAACATGAAACAGACTTTAGATTTCTCTCCTTTTTTTTTTTATCCTTTTAAACAGACTTATTTGAAAAGAACATTCCTGTATTATCTACTCCAGCAGCACAGCCACCCCTCAGTGTCTGAGCTGAATTCCTAGAGAGTTGCAGCCCACTCCGATCCTGGAGCAGTTACAATGCATTTTAAGTAAAAGGTCCTTAAAAAAGTATCAATAATGCAGAAACAAAGTATAGAGGTGAAAATTGCTTCGGAGGATGAGGAAGCACTAAACTATTTTGGTAAATATCTCATCTAAGGAAAAAAAATGCATAGTTCATTCTTTATACCTTAAAAGATGTGTTAATTGACACAAGTCATTCTGGAAATAGGTGAAGCTGTTTCTATGCTGTGCGATGGTTATTCAAGAGCGGCCCAGCTTCAAATTAGGAAATGAAACAAATTTTTGAGCTGTCAGATGCCCTTCTAACGAATGTTAAGAGCTTCCTCAGACTCACCAAGCAAGACAAGACAAGAGCACAGCCACCCTTGCCACCTGTCAGCCACAGGATACCCTTTCACTTCCAAATCCACCCTGCCAGTCAGGACAGAACTCTGTTTTGTTTTATAATTGCGCTACTTATGTGCACAGACACAGTTTGACAGTAACCCTGCAGCGGTTTTTCACACCTCCCAATTCCCTCTGGTTTAGATTAACTTTGAAGCAGCCTCTGAAGGTCTCTCACTTTTACAATACCAAACTCTACGATTTTGCAACTAGGAAAAAAAAAGAAAAAAAAAGGCAAACTCAGAAAGTTGACTTGTTTCTTTCGCAGTCTGTCACCTCACTTTTCCTGCCTTACTCTGCAAATATATTTCGATCATTCCTGGAGCAATCAGTCTTTGCTTCAGCAGGCAAACAGGAAAACTGATGAAAGAAGGCAAAGGTCTGTGTCCAAGCAAATGACAACATATGAGATATAACAAATACATATGAAAAGAGTAACAAGCGTGCCGTGGATATACACCAGACCCCTCTAGATCTTTTACCACTTCAGCCAAAATAAATCACAGCTCTCGCTTTCAGCTCCCCAGACGCGCAGTGCAAAACTTCCCCAGCGGAGCAGGGCGGGAGCTCGGCCCCACCTGCGGTACAGGAGGGGAATCCCGAGCAGCCTCTGCAGGTTCAGCAACACCCGGGGTTCCCTCCGCTCCTGCCGGGGAGCGCTGGAGCGGCTCGGCCTGCGCGGAGCTGCCGCCCTGCCCCGGCCGGAACCCAGAGGTGTGTGTTTTTCTTTCCCTACCAGCCTAGCGATGAGGGTGTTGGTAAGGAGTTTTCCTGCCGTCTCTAGCAGGAACCCTTCTCTCACAGAAACCACCCCTCCCTTTCCTCGCCGTGGACCGGAGCAGCGCTGCCACGGTGCCTTCCCGGCCTCGGCTGCGGGAGGGCACAGGGCAGGCACGGACCGGGAGTTAAGGTTGGGAGACCCAACCTGTGCCACCCAACACCCCCCCACAGTGTGACACAGCCACCCCCCGTCCCACCGCGGTGGCTGTGCCGGGCTGAGCCCCTCATCTCGGGCAGGGGCTCCGCGGGGACCCCACCCCAGCCCACCCGGGACAAGGCGTGAGGAAATACACATCTGGACCATTTGGGGAGGGATGGCCCCAGTGCGGGTTCTTCACACCCCGCTAGTCTCTGCAACACCCCCCCGCACCGAGCACCGGCAAGTTTGGGGGCTCCCCCCGCCCCGGGAGCGCCCAGACTCGGGCCGGGGCCCCCCGGGTACCGGCGGAGGCAGAGAGTCCGCCGGGAGGGGGATGCGACAGCGCCGGGGGCAGCGAGGGGACACAGAAGGGTCACCCCCAGCGGCGTCACCTGCGCGGCCCCGGGGGGAGCGGCGGCCCCGGGAACCGGCTGCCCCGGGGAAGCGGCGAGTGGGAGGGGAAGGCAAGGAGGGAAGAAGGGAAGGAGGGAAGGAGGGCGGGTCACCCGGAGCCGGGCAGGACGCTGGGGCTGCCCGCGGCCGGGAGTCCCCTACAGCCGAACGGGCCCGGGCAGCAGGAGTGCGGGGTGGGGTGGGCGTTGGAGACGGGCGCCCGCGGGGTCTCTCACCAGATGAAGTCGGTGCAGTGGCTGCAGAAGGTGGGCTGCTTGAAGAACCGCGCGATGAATTTGTGCTCCTTCACCTCGTGCACGTTCTTCTGTCTCAGGGCGCCCTTGCGAGCGAAGCGCCGCGCCGCCTCCGGGTCCGCGCCGGGCTCGGAGCCCGGGAACACGTCGGCCATAGCGCCTCCTCCCCCCCCCCCGCCGCCGCCGGGAGTCGCCG
>VYXB01003839.1:302924-344111 GCA_013397135.1 Pachyramphus minor
CTCGTCAGCCGCCCCCGCACACGCGAACCCCACATGCCCCGGTTCCTCTCACACACACCAGATCTCTCCAAAACACACTGGTTCTTTCTCTCTCTCTCTCACTCACTCTCACATCCACCTACACAGGCTTCCCTCACACACACACACACACACACGGAAGCTCCCTTCTCACACACACATGCACACACACTCACACGTTCCCTTAACACACACACAGGTTCCCATCACTTGCACACACACAAAGGTTCCTCGCACACCCCAGCACACAGACAGCTCCTCTCACACCCCCTCAGCTCCCTCCACGCACACACAGAGGGCAGCCAGCCCCTTCTCTCTCCCTCACGCACAGCAGCTGCCTCTCTTCACGCACAAGGCAGATCACACACGGTGTTTCCTCAGTGTCAGCCATGGAAACCCACACCTTCCCTCCCTGCCAGGCCCTGGCACCCCGGGACAGGGACCCTGCATCACTGCCTCCCTTCACCTGTACTCAGCACAGCTGCTATGCCATGCCATGGGCACAACCATCAGCATGACAGAGAGCATGGATAACCTGTACTCAAGGATGCTACACCATGCCAAGGGCACGACCACCATTGTGACAGAGAGCACCCAGCTGCTCTCTGCCAACTTTGCCACACGCACTTCCTGCACCTACCCCAAGACTCGTTGTTCCTCCACCGCAACAAAACAAAGATGCAGCCACACGCTCTCCTCCACACTTCTTTCCCCTTCCTGCAACTCACAAACCCAGGAGCAGATGTGAATGCTGTCAGAGGCCACACTGAGCAGCTGTGCACCACACAGCACCCACAGGATGTCTTGCCCCACTGCACTGTGCCATGTATCTTTATAGATCCATATAAACATCCATATCTCATATTTCAATACAAACATCCTCAACAAAAAACATAGAAAACACACACAAAGTCTTTTTCACTAATCAGAGCATCCAACACACATGCAACAGACTTTTACCGTGGTTTTATGCAGCGCACCAACAAAAGCATAAAGTAATTCTATAAAATAATAGACCTGTTCATCTTAATTTACTCACATTACACACAAGATGTTCACAAGTCCCTGGACACAGAACCATCTGCCCATGCCATACATCCATCCTCTCATATAGCAATTCGTACTGTATCTCCATACATTCAGAAAGACATGACATAAATCATGACTAAGTTAACAAAAAACCACAATATATATGTTAAACAAAGAAACCAAGTACTAATCATATTGTTTTAATAAATGCTATTCCCGTGGCTACAAACTTTCACATATGAAAATGCACATAGATGCATATTAAAAGTTGTACCCCATTATACCTTACATACTCATAAGTCTGTCTGTGTAAGCATGTGTAATATGTTTTATTTCACAAGAATGAAAGCCAGCTAATTAACTCAAATTAAGTCTTACTTGCTGATGGGGAAAATGCCCACGGACATTTACCACAGAACAGAAAGAGCTTGTTACATGCCATCTTACTCTTAATTTAAAAACTCTGGTTTCTGGGTGCAGCCTGGCAGAACTGGAATGCCTGGGGCATTTCACTAAATAACGAATGAAAGGGATAGCCCCACTTTTTTTCTAAACTTAGAGAATCACACCAGATGCCCTAGAAACTGGTTCCATATGCCCTTGCTTCATGGATTTTATTCTGCGAGCAACTACTCCCAAATTTGATCTGAAATTCAATAAAACATAAAGATTTTTAATTTGGTTTCCACCTATTCTGCACATGTTTCAAATCTCTTCTTCTTCAGGAATAGATTTTTCTTGCCTTAATCAACTTATGCCAAAGCATGAGTAGCACCAAGAAACATTCTGTACTCTCGTTAAGTGTTCTAGCAAGAAATAGGGAACGTGTTTATTTCTATTCCTCTTGTGCTGTGTCACAAACACAGCTACCAAAAACAGAGAGAGAGAATCGGACACGACTCGGATTACGTCAGGTTTGGGGCAATCTGGGCATTTCATTGTTCCTTAAAGTCTCACAAAGTTGCTGAATCATTTTGGATTCCAGTTTCTTGCTGTGAGTGACTCGGGACCAGATTGATTCACTGAAGCACTGGCGAGTGCCCCAGGCTCTTTGCTCCTGTCAGGCCCCAGGGAAGAACAAAATGACACCAGCCATGACACTACATGGTCACATTAGGATCTCTCTGCAAAGAACTATTTCATCTCAAAGCTAGCAGTTCTTTGTACATTGTGATTATACACAGTAGGCAAAGAAAAATCTATTCTGTGTGCACAGCCATCCCCAGACAGCCACGTAAACCTTTACAACACAGCCTTCCCTTACTGCATATAATGTACAACTCCTCTTACTGCTGTATTTTGCATAAACACCACTTACACAATACTTCTTTGTGTGTATATATATAAATATATATATTCACCTTCAGATGGCAAGATTTGTCACCTCGACCAGGATCCAGGATTGCCCTTACATGAGGAGATATGTTCCAGTGACAGACACTGTTGGGACATGCTGTTGTAACACCATCATCCTCTTGCTGGGAGGCTTTTAACTGCCTGGACACTCATTTTTCCTGCTCTGCATTCAGGTCCTGTGGGTGATACAGGAACTCATCCTTCCTCTGCAAATAACTGGAGGAAAGACGTCTGCCCCCTCTTCCTGCGTGCGCACATTCCCCCCAGCAGCCCATGACTTGCTCTTCTGCCGAGGGTAGTGTTTGCAATTTGGTTCTGATTCAGGCCATCTGGACGAGGAGTCAGCATTTTTTGCTGCTTGTGTTCAGGCATATATGTGGTTATTAAATCAGAGCAGCAGCTTTTCCGATCTCCTGGCAAGCAGCTTCAGAACTCCTGATTCCGAAGTGCCATTTACGGGGTCTTCTCGTAATGAATTTCCTCCTGTGTGACTATTTGGATAATACCCTCGAGAGCTTGTCCCTGATAAAAGTCTCCATTGGATGGTTTATGAGTTTTTCCTTAAAGAATTTGATTATTGCTGTAATAAGCACAACTTCTCAAGTCCTTTCTATATTTTCATCAATACCATCTTAGGCCTGTAAGTACAAGCATCTGGGTTCATTTTGAAAGAGGTTTCTCATGAAATGCCTTCGCTTTTTACTCATCTGCTGGATCAGCATGATACTGCCTGCATCGTTTTTTAATCAAAAAGCAATTAAAAAAGTGTCTCCTTCCTAAGGGAGAAGTGTCTGGATCGTTCTGTCCCTATTTACAGGCTCTGCGCCGCGTCAGATCCACTCAAAGACCGAGCCAAGGAGAACACCTTCATCAACTGCTTTGGCAATTGGGACTATTATTATTTCCTGCTTATGAGGAATATTCAACAAACTGGAATCACTTCCTGCTGGAGGCCTTTAAGGAAGTTCATAAACTAATTTCTCCTCGCACTTCAAAGCAATTCACAACCGCTTCCCTTTCCAGAGAGTTATGAGAACAAGTACCTATTTTCTAAAGCCCTTCTAGGAAGGATGACTTGATCATTGCAAAACTGCTGTCTAAAAAGTGCTTTGCTGCATCCAGTCTCATATTCCAAAGGAATTTCCACAGTCAGCTCCTGAGACATCTCTACAAGTAACTATTGCCATAGCTAAGTCAAAACCAGTTATCACTTTCCACCAGTTCACAGTATAACTTAAAAAGCCAGGTTTTCCTAACTTCCTTTTTCCATGAAATATAAATTTTGTTTCTCTCTTTGTCTGAAATCACCAGTTGAGTTTAGTGTTGAGGCTCCCATTCATAAGTTTGTCATATTTTGATGAATATCAATTAATTTTGAGATCATGCCCATTACTTCCTGTGGTTTCTCCATATTCTACTACACATTCATCAACAAAACTGTTTATTGCTCTTGCCTGGACACTTTGGCAACAACACACCCTTTCAAAAAAATAGGGAAAGGTGAGGGTGTGGTAACATAAATAAATATATTTCTGTGAGTATTTGTCTGTGTGTTATCCCAGTCATGAGAAGGAAGCAGAAATATTTTATCTCTTTCTGTCAACACTGGTTTCTGCATCTTTCTGTGTCTTTCTCTCATTGCACAGCTCTACCTGTGTCTCTGTAGTTACAGTGATTGTCCTCTCTGCCCTTTTCCCCTCAAAAGTTACTCAGAGTTCAGGTTGACAAGTACTGGGTCATTAGACAGGTTTCATTATTAAATTATTCCATCTGCGAGACAGCTTGTTTACATTTGCCATTACTAATGGGAAAGGCTGAATACATTTATTAAAACACAGTCAAAAACAACACTAAGTAAAAAAAAAAAATCTTAAGAGAAATGAAATGTCACAGGAAAAGTATTTCTGAAAAAAATTCTGGGGAAAAAAAGGTGGCTCATCATAATAATAAATCATTTCCCAGGGATGAAATTGCAGTTCATCGATATGTCCTAATCAGGAAAATCCTCCTTCCCTTTGTGACTTGTAAATGATGCCATTATTTCAACTTAAGTTTCCTTGAAAGTCATGCAAAACCCATCCCTCATGCAGATAGCTTGGAGCTGCCTGCACATTATCCTCACAGCAGCTCTCCAAAGGATTGGAAATAAATGGCTGATGATATACAGAACATTGAGTGTAAAATAGTTTTTTTTGTATGTGTTCTCATCAGAATACTGAGTGACAGCCCAGTGCTTTCTTTTCTCATCTCTCAGGAGTATGAGCAGCATGGTAAAATATCTCCTAGTTAGAGAGCTGAATCAGAGCCTGATGCTGTTACACACTGAAAAGTGATGGGGGTCCTTTGGGATGTTTTCTGGGGTTTGTTGCTTTCCAGATTGTACAAACAAAAAATCTCTGCCTCAGCTGGAGTGTTTGCTGTCATTGTTGTTTTGCAGATTTTGTCCTTCCCACCAGCAGTCACTCAGAGAAATTTTGAATATCTCTTCCAAAAAGTAATTCACATTTTTTTGAGTGCATCAGAACAATTCTCTTGTGTAGGCAAATTTTCAGTCTTCAACTGTACACAGAAAAAAAGGCAGAAAGAGAGAGACTTTGAAACACAAACAAAGCACTCAAACCATGTGGAAAAAACAAACTGCTCTTGTACCAGCTAAACAAAAGAGCCTCTGTGATTTATTTAGAGAAACACAGCTCACAGGTCTGCAAGGAACAAAGGTGGGTTTTGCCAGGGAGAGCTGACCCCTGGAATTCCTTGTCCAGAAGAACCAAACGCAATGGAACCAGCACTGGTGCAGGACACGAGCGCGGGCTCGGGGCAGTGAGGTGGCCTGGGAGAGACAGACATTGGATGTCTCACACAGAGCACAGCTGGCTCAGAAAATTCCCTGAAAGGAAAATGCTCAGAATGTGAGAGATTCTTTGTAGGAAGCATCATGCTTGCTTTTCTCACTTCTCCTCAGGTGTGTGCCTGGGGTTGCTCTTAGAGATGAATCACTCTGTGTGGGTTTGAAGGACCCTGCCTGAACCACCCCCACCACCTTTACTATGGCCTTCCTTTCCTTCTTTAATGAAAGAAAAAACTATTTACTGTACCACTGCTGGCTGACAAGAAGTTACCCTCAAAAAACCACTTTTTTCCAGTGTTTTGCATTAAAGTGTGAGCTGTACCTGTAGGGTTTAAGTTTGCAGGTCAAGGCCTCTGTAGGTGATTCCTCAAAGAGTAGAATATGTCCATCAAATACAGAAAAGGAGAGTCCCTACACTGTCCTGAAACCTTTTCCTGACACTCTGTTGTGCTTTTCTGGTACTAAACTGCTATGAAGGGTAAATGACTTTATGCTGCTGGAAAACATCAGCTTCGGAATATCAGGATGTGAAGCATCAGAGAGCTCCTGATAGAGCAGGATTTTTTTATGTTAGTTATGTTCCTTTATGGTGCTTATGTTGGTTCACAGTTTCTTTATGGTGCTTATCACTGAATCACAGAATCATTTAGGTTGGAAAAGACCTCCCAGACCATCAAGTCCACCCTGTGCCCAATCCCCCCCTTGTCACCCAGCCCAGAGCACCGAGTGCCACATCCTGTCATTCCTTGGACACCTCCAGGGATGGTGAAATTTCCCACTATTTCAACGTGAACAGAAAGGTGTGGGGGTATTTTATTTACCATATTCCCACAAATTTTCAAAGGAAAGGGATGATTATTTTGACAGAGTAGGATCTTGCCTCGTGGAGACGAGGTGCAAATAATTATTATACGTATCGTTCTTCGAATTATTATTTCTGACAGCTGAAAGTCGTTTATCACAGACACGAGAAATAGTAACTTTCATGTTGCATTTTGTTTATTCTGGAGAATAAATGTGAGAGAAAACCAAAACCTATCAGCTGGAATATCCAGGATATTCACTCCTTTTCCTGGGCCACCATTATACTGTGACATGTTGACGCAGGGAAAGCAGAATGTCATTTCCAATGGTAAGATTTCCAATTATGCCAGGTCCGTCTGTGCTCTGCACAAGTGTTTACACTTCTGGAAACACTAATAATTGAAATGACAAGAGTTTGGCTGGACAAACACAGCTTTAAAATATTTGTTTAATTTAGAAGAACTGAAAAGCGACAACACTGACGCACAAAACAAGCTGACATTCATTTCAAAAAAAAACATTTCAAAACCCTACAGTGACAGTTAACTGAAAAATGAAGGGTGGAAAAACCTTTGTGCCAGAGAGATGGAACATGAGGAAGGATTCTGTTTGTCAGACTGAACATTCGTTCAACTCCCCACTGGAATTTTCATTAAAAAAAAAAAAAAAGGCAGAAACTGTCCTTTAACGACAGTGGAGACTATTTTTGGCCTTTAATACAGTATTGTGGATTAAAGACTGAAAAGATTAGCAGACTAATACATATCATAACAAGGGAACATCTCCTTAGGTTGTGCTAAGTCAGTCTCATGCTGCCATTCGGGTTCACAAGGTATGGTGACCTCAATAGCCCGAAATTCCTGTTTGGATGTAAATAAAATAATTTATTATTTACAGATTATTTACAGAGTTCAACATGAATTACTTTAAAAATAGTTTCCTTCCAGAAAACATAATTTAAAAAATCAAATATCTCCCCTACAATACTGCTAAGAAAAAAGAAAAACAACCCAGGGCATTCCAAATGCAAGTGCCAGTGGATTTTACTCCAGATGTGTCATGTCTGTGAGACAAGATCTGGGCAGCTCGACTTAAAAAGCTTTGCAGCAGTGGTTAAGCCAACTTGTACAGTGGACTAATATTATTCAACTTGACTACAGGCTGATGGCAATGGAAAAACAACAACCTCTCATTACTAACCACATCATTACATGGCATTTCCCTAGAAATAATATTTTTTAAAAAATCAACAAAATGTGCAGCGAACGTTGTGCTTTCTGCGCATTTTCAACTTATATCATAAATATTTTGCACTTTGTGAAGTGCTCACGATCTGTTCTCTCCAAAACATGTGGACATTTTCTCTTTTCAAACTTAAATTTATGAGAATGTCACTGATATCAGTCCTGGCAGTGCTGGAACGATTGCAGCTTTAGCTCATTCTCTTGCCAAAATGCTGGCAGCATCTTCCCGTCTTCCCGGGCAATGAAAAATCTCCATGTGCAGCGAAAAAAAAGGAAAATCGACCTCTGGTATTTATTTTTGTTGTTTTTACAGAAAATTACAAAATAAATGCAAAACTCCAAGGAAAGCCTGGCTAGATGATGGTGCAGCTTACAACAGTAGAATCAGAATTTTCAGAGACACAAACACACGCGGAGCTTGTCAAAGCAGCTGAGAGGCCTTCTGGAAAGCACAAGGCAGAGCTGTATCTTCCAAAGGAACCAGTAGGCCAAAAATTTCCTTTAGTAAAGTGAGCACTTTCAAAAGCCTGGCCTTCATTTAGTTGTCTAAATAGGATTTGAGCCCTTCAGAAAATCTGATTCCAGGTATCGATACCGGCCCTTTCAAAATCTGCTTCCTCTTGGGAAAGCTTCACCCTGGATTTATGGCTGGAGATGAGACATTTCCACAAAGGGAAATTAGTTTATTGATATCTTCCTACTCTCTAATGGTCCAAACCATAAAAGTAGCATCCTTTGGGGTGCAGTTTGAGCCTGTTAACAGGATCCAGACACGGAATAATGTGATGCCGTGAGCATCAGACACGGCCTCATCCCCAGAGGTGGATGGGGAACCTTCAACAGCAGCAGGATATTTCTAGAAAAGATTTCTAGCTCAAGACAAACTAATCTTGCCTGTCACATTAGCTCTAAACTCGTCCCCTTACGTTTAAATATTCAAGAACACTCTTAAAAATCAGCTTGTAACAGTCACTGGTCTTCCCTCCTGATCCATCACTTCATGAAATTTTCAGCTCTGAGACCAAGTTTTTAGATTTTTTTAGACTTGTCGGTCAACAGCGAAGTGAGGAATCCTCCCTTTTGGGGGAATGTGCTAAGAATACAAGATTAAAATACATATATAAGGGGAAAAAATCATAGATATTTGTGTTGATTGCTAAAGATCCGGGGCTAAAAAAAAATCCTAATCTTGTAATTTTGTTATTTGTATATAAACTGATTCAAATCTGATATAATAAAATCCTGCTGAAAAACCCAGATGAAGCCAGTGACAAGACTTGGGCTGGCTTGGGAAGGTTTTGGGTTGGACCATAAGGGAAATCAGTATCCACTTTTTGATTACACAGTGCAGGAGCTGAATCACAACGAAGGTAGATTTATTCATCCAGAACACTCTGGACTTCTGCCCAGAGAGAATTTAACAGATGATATCTGTGGGTTAATAGACATCAGAGGATCTCTCTGGATTGGAGCTGTCGATTCATCAGGTGATACAGATGGAAGTCTCTGCCAGAGCTGGAGCATCGATCCTGGACAGACACACTTTTCAATGAAGTTTTTAATGTGGATGAATGTGCCAAAGAGCTTCTCCACTGCTGATCCTCTTATCCATCACTTGGGGAGACCAAAGAATGGCAGTAAATAAATCTGGTGGTAGTTGGGCTTTCCCAGAGTGTTGTGGCAACGCGCCAAGGGAGGCACAGATGATTTGAGAATGTCCTTATTTGACATATATTGAGAAATCCTTTCCTGGGAGGGTTGGAGTCATCTGAGGGTGAAGCCTGGCAAGGATTGCCCCTCTGGATTGTAGAGTGGTGAAATGATAATGGCAGTTTGATGTACTGAAAGTGTAAAGTGCACTCCTGCAGCAGAGAGTTTTCCTTGGAGAACTTGCATCAAACCCTGACCAGGTCTGACCCCTCTCCAGCTTGTAAACAACGTGACAACCGGAGGCAGTGCACACACATCTCTAAAAAATAATGAAAAAAAAAACTAGGTCAGATGCTGCTGTCACCAAAATCTGTGGCATTTGGCTTAATAGAAAGTGGAAAAATAATGAGGAAGAGAATCTTGAAAAGTTTGTTTCGAGCTTGATGGGAGAAGAGAAGCAGTTTGGCTTGAGCGTGGAGGGCACCTTGACCCTGAGGTTTTCTCTGGCCTCTCTTCCACCTGGCTTCTTCCTTGAATGCAGTTGTGTAACTACATCAGCCCTGAGGGAGAAGGCAAAAAGGTGGAACAAGGCAAAAAAAGGGTGAGAAGGTCCCTGGCTCCACACTGTGCTTTTATGCTGACACCTTAAGAGTCAGATCTGTTCGCTGCAGATTCAAACTCTCACAGAGAATAATTTGCCCCCAAGGCTTCAGAATTCAACATTCCCGATGAAGAAATGTAACACAGGATTTTTTTAGGCAGCGTTTAGATAAATTTATCAGAGGAACAGACTGTTTCACAATATTTGGGTCACAGTAGAACTGTGAGAGAGATTCTCCGGGTTTTCTGTGCAGGAAATGAGAAGGCGGAGAGGAGGAAGTAGCTGTAAAATGCTCTCTGGTTTTGTACACTGTGAGTTTAATGTATGTGGAAACTGGAACACCCTCATGGTTCTGTGAGAGAATAGAGACCTGCTGTCACCTGGAAAACTTGTTAGTGCAGCCCTCTGACATCTCAGATTAATACACAATGGGGATTTTAATACTTCACAGTGAGTGCTTAAAGTGATTTAAGGTCCAAGACTAAAATGATAATTAAAAAAGAAGAATTTGGAAACATCAGTGGTAACTAGAATTGCAGGTTACACCTAAAATATGCTACAGAGTTGAAATAGTATTTTTAAGAATTATATAGTCACTGTTTACTTTTTATGTCACTGAGACACTCTGTCAGTTCAGTATCTGCCACTGTGTGTTTACTTCCAACATCACAGAATGGTTTGGGTTAGAAGGGAGCTTAAAGATCACCTCATTCCACCCCCCTGCCTTGGGCAGGGACACCTCCCACTAGACCAGGTAATAAAAAAATATAAATTACTAAATAAATAATTTTACACACACATATATCACTTCACTGAGAAAATAATACACTGCAAATGGATCCTGACTTGTGGCCAACTGAACATTTTGCTAATAATTAATGTATATGTCCAAATTCTCTACACATTAGATATTAAATGCAACTGGTGGAGAGAAAGTCGGAATTGTCTCAACTTGGCAGCACGAAAGGCAATGAGTGTTGTGCCTTTTCTGGTTGAAGGACAGTCACAAAATCTTGAGAACAGTGGGTGGTGCAGACCTGTCACTTGTCTGCCAGGACAGACCCCCAGGAAGTCCATGGCAGGACCAGAGGGACATATCCTATAAGTGCAGCATCAAATAGAGAAACAGAAAAACAGGTTTTAGGAAGGACAGAAGGTCTGGTTCATTAGCTGGGGAGCTGTTACCTTGCACTGCCTTTCAATCTGTCTAGTTCTTGCAAACTTGCTCTCCAGGAGAGAGCTTGGAAGCCTTTACCTACCTTCTTATTATCTTGTGTCCTGATTATAATATCCTTCCCTATTGTCCTGACAGCCCCAGCTGACCCAATGTCAACAAAGAATGCACCTGCATAGACTGCTTTTCATCATCAGATCTCTTTTAGCATCCCTCTACTATTTTTTTCCTCCTTCTTTACCTTCACTTTTAAGGCCTTTGCTGGCTTATCCTCTTCCTCTCTCTTATTCCTTACTGTACCCACTCTGCCCAGCCAGCAATGCCAGTCTCCATCATTTAATTGCTACTTTTCCAACATGATCTCTGCTTTGCTGCCCTTCATATGCTGGTACTGCTTTTGCAAAGGCACTTTGTTCACATCCTCCTGCACATTCTGCCTTTAGGCTGTGGTAGCACAAACCCAGGTAACAATTAGACTGCTGGGCTATGATATGGCTGATATCATCTCAGGGTGTTCCTGCACTGCTTTCTCTGCTTGCAGCTGCCATTTCTTTCCTTAGAATATGATAGTATTTGGGGTAGAGACCATCAGTCTGCTCTGCATTTATGTGCTCTCTAATGAGAAAAAATTCTGCTTCATTATTTGGTTTTCAGGAGCTGTAATATTAAATGGTTCACATGCAAAAGGAGTGGGCTGGATTTGATGGGAAATCAGATGATATATAATGGAATGCTATCACAAACACAGCAAGAACTAGATTGGTTTGTTCATGCTGTGCCAAGGTGAATCTGTACAATAATAATCACGTCTTCATAGAATCACAGAATCTTGCAACAGTTTGGGTTGGAAGGGACCTTAAAGCTCATCTCCTTCCAATCCCCTGTCATGGGCAGGGACACCTTCCACCAGCCCAGGTTGCTCCAGGCCCATCCAACCTGGCCTTGGACACTTCCAGGGATGGGGCAGCCACAGCTTCTCTGGGCAACCTGTGCCAGGACCTCCCCACCCTCCCAGCCAACAATTCCTTCCCAATATCCCACCTAACCCTGCCCTCTGTCCTGTCCCTCCACCCCTTTGGGTCCAAAGTGCCTCTCCAGCTCTCTTGGAGCCCCTTTAGGCCCTGGAAGAGGCTCCAAGGTTTCCCTGGAGCCTTCCCTTCTCCAGGTGAACACTCCCAGCTCTCCCAGCCTGGCTCCAGAGTGGAGAAGCTCCAGCCCTGTGATCAACTCAGTGGCCTCCTCTGGACTTCTCCAATTACTGGAAAAGACAAGATTATTTCTAACATACATTCTAATGTTTCTTAATGCGGAGAAACAGCTTTTCACAAAGAATCACAATATTGCAGCTACTATGCAGTTATGTGAAGTACATAAATATCCATTTCTCGGTTTTTCCTGCAATTTTAAGTTTCGATTTTAAGAGCAGTAAAGTTCTCACGCACAAAATGTATCGGGGAAAATAACGTGCAGATAATTTAACCCTTTCCCCCTCTTTTATATTACAGAAAACCTGGGCAGTTCCCTTCTATGGCAGAGCTCGTTGCGCCATCTGCTGCGGGCCGGGAGGAACCGCGTATGGACAACACCGAAATGTCCCTAATTTCGTCCTTTTTAAACACAGGAAACTATGTAATCCACACAGCAGGCAGGTCTAAGGAAGGATTAAACCAGAGGCAATAAAGTTCATTACAGCACTGCAGTGTGTCTTCGAGGGAAATCCTGCTTGTGAAAGAGAAGAGGAAGAAGCGGGATGTGACAAATGGAAAAATAGATGTAAATACAGAAAATGAAGTCAGTTTTTTCTGTTGATTTAGCACTGGTACTTTGCCCTTCAGCACTGTGTGTTTGGTAAATATTCTGAGCAGGACATTCACAGCCTTTTCTTTCTGAGAAGAATAGCATGTTCCCACTTGTTTAATGTTGTGGCTAAAATTTGTGTTTTAAATGCAAACAGAGAAATTTCATAAAACAAATATAAATAAACAAACTATCGAAGATCGCAGCAGTAAGAGCTTGACATAACCCAGCTTCTCCTGGAGCTTCAAATGTCCCTCACTCCCCCTCACAGGCTGTGAGTCAGCAGGGGAGGAGGATACTTAGATTAGAAACACCAAACTGTGGAACAATGATTACACAAATGTTATTTTGGTTGTACTTCAGATGCTCCTGCAGTTAAAACCTGCTAAATTAGGAGAACTGCAGCATCAGAACCTCAGCTGATACCTGTGGAGTTGTGACTCCGTGACCCCAAATTGCAGCACCAAATCAAGGTTTAATACCACCCAAAAATATGATCTAAGTTTCACCCCCTTGTCACAAATCAGCACAGGCCAGAAGCATAATTTCATCCTTCCTGCAGTGCTGGCATTGAGCACTGTCTCTGCTGCTTTTGGTTATGTGGTAATTGGAAGATATTTATTGATGACAGGAATCAGATCAAACAGGCCCCTAAAGCCTCAAGTTTCAGACCAGATCATCACCTGATGCAAACTGGCGTGAAGTTGGTACCTGCCAATGTCAATGTCACTCCAACACCGATCATTCTGCCTTACAAATATTTTGTTATAACTCTCAGGAGCCCTTAGTACATAGAAATATAGACACTCGAGTGATAAACACGAGCTTCTTATTGACGGTTCCAGTAATTAATCCAATATCACATTCCAAATATCCTCATCCTTTAAAGATGCTGAGAAGACAGTACTGGTTTTTTCCAACACCACCAATCCCAACAGGAGATGCTCCACAGAAGCACCCAGAGATGCTCCACAGAAGCACCCAGAGATGCTCCACAGAAACACCCCGAGAGGAGCCATTTTGAGCCGAGATCACCATTTGAATCCCTGCATTATGCACCAACGCACCATGTGATGGTTGGTTCAGCCTTTATTACCAGCAACACAAGGAACCTTTTATCTTCTGTTTACTGGCATGGGAATAAATTCAGGGAGTTAATATGTAACCACCCTTTTGTGGGTGCCTTGGGTTTTAAGGGGAGAAACTCTGTCCTGAGGGTCACTCGGGACGTCGGGGACTGGCAGCGATGAACCCCCTGGCACTGCTCGTGTGCGTCGTGGCTCTGAGCCACGGGGCTCTTGCAGCAAAAGGTAAGTGTCTTCCACTTCCTAAGGGCAACCCCATCCTGTTAAGTGGGAATGAGGGAAGCTGGAGAAAAAACAAGAGGATTTTAAAGCCTTTAGATAATTCCGGTCAAGTGTTTTGATCAGGGATTTTCTCTGAGAGCGGTTTCTGCTCTTTTCGCTTTCCTTCCTCTGTCTCTCCCCGTGGTGAGGTGAGTTGTTGCATACAAAAGAATAAAATGAAGGAAAACAGAAGAAGTATTGACAGAAGTTGTGGGATGCTTGCATTCCAGGGGGGCACTGTATGTGCCTGGAATTAACCTGCTCCATCCCTCTGCCCAGCTCCCGCTCACCTCACTCTCTCTCCCATCCAGCACAGCTCCTGCCTCACTTTTCTCCTCTGTCCCCCACACCAAGAGCTCTGGCCACTGTTTCATGTACCTTCTCCCTCTGTTTGCTTGTTTGATTCATTTCTCCAGCACAAGCTCTGTGTCCCTGTTCTCTCCCCACAATCCCAGCAGGAGCCTCTCTCCATGTCCTCTGCAGGAGCACAGCCTGCACCCTCCCTTCCTTCCTCCCTCACTGCTCCCTCCTGTTCTCACCCTCTGGCTTTGTTCACGCTGTCAACATGTTAAAGCTGTTTTGGAATCAGAGCTGTCTGATGTAACAAGAGGGTTTGCCCCAGTGAACAGAAAAATTGGACAAACCAGAGAAAACCAAATTTAATTACAAGAAAAAAAATACCTGATTTGCAGCTGACTCCACCAAACTGATTTAGATTACAAATGAAATGCTTTAGTTTGCTTGTAAGGCCCTCTTACCCTCTTCTGTCCAAAGTAACTTGCCATAATTGACTCATTTTGCAGACCACCTTCATAAACCTATTTTGAAGGAAAAGTCAATTTTAGTTAAAAAAAGTGACGCCAAATCTAACTGGGGGCATTGATAGAGCTGCTAAAGAGAAGGAGAAGAACATATTTTTTTATGACTAATAATTATGGCAGCCATCAGTTGCCTCACTAAGGCATGTACAGGACAGGAAGATACTATAACTGATAATAACACAGAAACCTGTACTTCCAGCAGAGCAACAAAAACAACTCCAATTTTCCACCTGATTTCTTGTAAAGTGTCTCCTTCCCTCCAGTGTGTCCCAGGCCTCCAGAAGTGCTGTTTGCCACAATCAACGTGGACAAAAAGGTGTATGAAGTGGGTGAGGAGGTGGAATACACCTGCAGGCCTGGCTTCATCCCCAACAATGGGCAGAGGAAGTACACCTGCCTCCCGAGCGGCAAATGGGCCTTCAACACCCTGCTGTGCCTCCGTGAGTGACCCCCCAATCCTGCTCCCAGCTGGGCACTGCTCTGAGCAGGGTGTTTACAGCCCATGTCAGCAACCACATGTGTTTAAACACACAGACCCCCGTCTCCAGTTGTTCTTCCCTGAGGGGCTGGGAGACAACGGGGGGTGGGAACAGGGGAAGGATCTTCCCATCCATGGCCTCCCTCTGCTCCTGGATGGGAATAGAGGTTGGACCTGGACGTGGTGAACCTTCATCTGCCTCAGCCCAGCAGTGCTTCTGCTCTGACATGCACTGCTCAGTAATTGTAGCCCTCACTGTTCATTTTTATCATTTTACCGCACTGAAGTTATATTCTGCAGACAATCAAATGCTCAAAAGATATTCAATCAAAAAGACTTCAAAATTACTGTATTTTGGTAGAAACAGAACATCCAGACTCATGAAATGTAGTACATGGGAGCAGAGAAATGTGAAAGACACTAGGATCAAGCTTTATGATCAACTTGTGCCCATCATAATGAAATCATTATTTCATGCCTCATGAAATTATATTATCCTTTCTTTTTATCTTTAATGAACAGCAAAGAGATGTAGCCCTCCTGGACCCTTGGAGAATGGAAAAATTGATTTTGTAGACCACCAGTATCAGAGTACTATAAATTTTTCATGTGAACCAGGGTAAGCATTCCCTTCCTCATGCTGTTAAATAAACAACCTAAATCACTATATTACATTCTAGTATCACCCACTGCCATATTGCAGGGCAGAGAACTTGGAAAACTGCATATAAAAACTCATCTACACTTCAAAATTATAAAAATAAAGCCTATCTAGTGATCCTCTGTTCAGTCTTGGCTGTAACATCCTGGAGCTTTGCTACGCCAAAGCACAGCCTTACAAATATGGAAGCTATCAAAACAGCAGAGATTTTATGCAAAGATTTATTCTGGACTGCTTTCCCCTGCTTTTTAAATCCTCTTATTACATCATGAGATGAAATCCTACAGCAGAGAGTGGATAATCTCCATCCAAGTTGTTGTGCTGTTCGGCTCTGGAGATGGAAATTGTGTTTCTATGCCTTTCCAAGCTCAATAAATGAAAACAAGAGGTTAATTCTAACTTGGTGCCTGCAGTAAAGGCACTTTTACTCAAGGCTACTCACTAACTTTAGAAATGAGGATGCACTCAAAGAAAAATAGCTTTGGTTAATGCAGGGAAATATTTGACAGTATCTCATTTGACTTGGGTAATTAATGACTAAACAGTGCTTACCTGGAAGGTGAGACACAGCCTGGAGTTCACTGAAATGTCAACAGTCATAATTATCCACTTCCTCTGCAAAACAGCAACGAGATAAGGAATAAATAAATTCAACTGTGACATCAAGTGCAGCAATGGGACTCGATTTGATCTTGCTAATTATAATTTACTGGTTTTCAGCTGTGTGATATTAAAATGAGAGACACAAGATGAACATTTCTTTAAAACTCAGAGTAAAGGCTAATAATGTAAGTGCAGAGGGTGGGAGAGAAGCATTTAGTGTGCATATGGAAACTGAGGTGAGTGTCTGGCATTAGAATATAATAATGTAACTTTAGTTCTTAAGAGTATTGAGTTCTTTGCAATATTTGATCCTAATTGCCACAATTAGCTGGGAATTCCTCCCAAGAAACCATAACATTTACATTAGCAATCACAGAGAAATGTTTGCTACCTACAAATATCCATAGTATTAATCAATCGTAGAAGTTAATGCATAAACCAGAACATACAATTGAAAAAGCAAAACATCCTGTTGTATCCAGTTTTCTGTCTGGATCTTTGTAATACTTGAATATTAACAATTTATCATATTTGAATCTAAAATTCCTCTGAGATCAGGAAGAGCTGCACTAGAGAAGGATTTTAGAGCTGGACTCTTAAGTCTGTTTATGAGAAATGTTAATTTTTCTTGCGGAGAACCACTTGATTTTTGTCCCTGTTCCTTAAGCTCTCTGATAACCAGGTCTTTTTCTTTCCAGCTACAACCTTGTTGGGTCAAGAACAATGCAGTGCATGGCAGATGGAAGGTGGACTGGAACTTTTCCACAGTGCCAACGTACGTGTTTCGATACTGAAGAACTACTGTATTCTTATTCCAGAAAGATTCTTTTCCATTGCTCAGAATAACATTTACTCTCTTATTCGGAGCTCTTCCACAGTGCAGTGCAAAAAATTGGTTAGGAAAAATCCAGCAGAGCCCTGTATGTTTGATTTTAGGTCTGTGGGTTTTAGAGAAATACAGTTTAAAGGTCTGTACAAAAGGCCAGGATCAGGGATGCTATTTACAGCTGGAGGTAAGATGTTTATCCACTCAAATTCCTCCTCCCTGTATATAAAAAGAGGATATTGTCATGCCTTTGCACTGTTATACAGGGCTTTCTCTAACATGTCCTGCATAGAGACTTTACCAAAAGAACAATAATATTGTTTGAGAAATAGAACAAAAATCATGAATTCCATACTCTAAAGCTCCTGAGACCTTTAATCTGAACTATTTGTTTTCTCAGCTACGATTCCACGAAGGGCAGTGTGGGCTCATTTAGTTACAGACACGTTGCTCCTCTGACTCCAGGAATAGTTTGATCTCTAAGCTTTAATTTCCGTGAACGTTGTGCTTTTCCAGCGGTGACTTGTCCACCTCCCCCGATCCCGGAATTTGGAGTCCTTTCTTACCGTCGCTCGAAACCTGGAAACATTTCTAATTTCCTGGACACCATCACGTTTGAATGTGTCCCTCCTCTGGCACTTTTTGGGAATGAGACAGCCACCTGCATGGCCAACGGGAACTGGAGCAGCATTCCAGAGTGCAAGGGTAAGGAACACCTAAAAATGCCCTGGAATTGTATACACAGAACTGTAGGAACAATCTGAGTATTTTATTTTTATTAACAACTGCTATTGCAGACGTGCAGCAGAATTATTCTGCGAGTCAGGCTCGTGGATGTGAGGGGATTGCTCACACAACATGGGATTGCCAAAATATTTGCTGCAGGTATAAAGGTTAGATAAACAAAACCTTATTCTAAGCTCAGATTCATCAAAGAAACAATCAACCTTACCCTTAGTCCTAAGAACTTTCAGAGAAACTATGTCATGTTTAAGTAGTTTTTTGCTATAACCACAGATTGCAATAGATGTGTATTTAAAACAAGCACTGTTTGTTTATTTATTTGCTGTGGTTTTCTAAGCTGTGTTTTCCTGTGCAAGGGGCTGAAATGAACCACCATGGAAGTTCTACGTATTTTGCAGGTATATGATGTGTCTTTTAGACCCGTGGCATGGATAAAGCTTTGGTTTTGGTTTTGTCCCACAGTTGTCACCTGCCCCACTCCCATAGGGATAGAAAATGGATTCATAGAGTTTGCTGTCCGCAGGACGTACCACTACAACGAGAGTGTCAGCTTTGGCTGCCAGCCCACCTATGTGATGGAGGGATCCAAGCATTCCCGGTGTGAAAAGTCTGGAAACTGGTCCACAAAGCCAATCTGTAGAGGTATGCACACACCACCTGTTAGAAACCACAGAAAACTGAATTTGCCTCTCAGACTCTGCCTGTTCATTACTGCTCTGTGCAGGAGCTGGCCCCAAAGGGGAACCAAAATCATAACTGCAAGGCCTTGATAATCCAACACCATTCCTAACACTGAACATTTTATGAGTGCATGAATGTCTGTATGAATGGTATGATTATATGTATGAACAATGGATCTGAATTGACTTCAATAATCAGCCACATAACTTTTTTTTGTCCAAGTATTTCCTCTCCTCTTCCTATTTAATATCATCAGAAATTTTACTGAGGAGAGATTTCCACTGGAAACTTTTGACCCTCTTCTTTGGGGTCTGGATTTCTTCAGCATTGTAATACTAGCAGCAGTTCTCTCTCCCTCTATGTGTGGGACACATTGTTTTTCATTCAAAAAATGGCACTTGTACAGGAATCTGATGGGATCTACTCTACCCCTTTTTCAAATCCTTACATCTTCCTTATAACTGGGTTTTTTACAGCACCATGTAAGATACCAGTTAAGAAAGCTGTAGTGTTATACAACGGTGAGAAGAAGAGAGTTCAGAACGACCTCAAGGAGGGCATTCTGCACGGGGAAACTGTGTCCTTCTTCTGCAAGAACAAGGAGAAATCCTGTGCCTACACTGTGGACGTGGCATGTGTGGATGGCAACTTCACCCTCCCGGCCTGTTTCAAAGGTAGGATCGAAGCTGATCCCAACCCAGCTTCTGGGTTCTTGGAATTCTTGGAATTACAAGTGCTTTAGTGCAGGGGAGCAGCATCATAGTTCATCTTCAAGCCCTCTTTGAGTGGGTAATTCACCTGCCTTGGACTGAAGTTATTGGGTGTTTCGGAGAAGGAAATAATGCCCAGCAGGAGTTTTCTTTTGGATTTGTCAAGGCCCTGCTTTAATTCCTGTCCTGTTCTAGAAAGTGCTATTTAAAGGTGGTCTGGCCCAAAGAAAAGGCCATATGTAATAGTCTTCTGGGATCTCATGAATCCTTGGATCAGCACCTTGTGTAGGGGTAAAGAGCCTGAACACTGCTGCAGCCTTGAGAACCTGATGTATTGTCTCCTATTCTGGTGAATTATTCCCATCTTATACTGATCAGAAACACACTTTGGATCAAGAGTGATAAAAAGCAGCTGATAGCTGTGGTGAGGAATTGGTGCTGGAGGAAGTGCTTCACAGGCACACAGAAGAAATAAACAGCCAACACTGAGGTGTGTTAGAAAAGGGAATGTTTTGCATTTGTTTACTCAACATTCCTTGCACAGAATTTTCCCTGTAAGTTTTATTTTCATTTGTAAGTGGAGGAAAAGCACAGACTATGCACCATGAAAACATCTTTCCTCACATTTGGCTTGGCTTCTGATGCACATAGCTCAGCTTTCCTTGAGATAGCAATGAAATCAGTGTTTTTTTTCTTCAAGCTGTTTTCCTATGATGCAAAGAGTGACTGCTCACCCCACAGGGTCCAGGAGAAGTTGTTTTCAGATGTGTTTCATGCATTTAACCCAAGTTCTTGTTTCCAACAGAACGTGGCTTTTTTTCAACTCTTGTGAAGAAGGACCCATCAGACATGAAACCATGTGAGGATGAAGCATGAATGAGAGAAATAATGCAGCACTAAATTTCTGCCTTACTGAGACAGAACATTTCACATACAGGAGGAAAAGCGTAAACTTCCAAGTGAACTCCAGACTCTGGGAATGCAGTCTCAGCCTTCTCCCTCCCACAATCCCCACCAGCCTCTTCCACAAGCTATGACACATTATTTCAGCCATTAACCTCCGTTCTCTTTTCTCTGCCTTCTTCCAAATCCCTGCAGTGCTGCTTCCCTTTGATATTTCCACAATTATGCAACTGTAAATGACTTCCTCAATAGCTGTCGCTTTACAATAAAGTGATTTTCAGCCACTAGTGTGTTCTTATTTGATATTGCCTAATCATCAATCAAATCCTTTAGCTCTTCACTGATTTACACTGAAAGGCCTTAATCATTGGTAATTAGCTGGGTTCTGATTCCATTAACACTCCCCTGTGACAGGGAGTGGACCTTTAATTATGGATAGACAGAGGGTCATCAGCCTGGGATCTTCCAGAATTTACGTAAGTAGAAAGACTGAGATTTCCAAATTACTTCAGAAGCCAAATATCCAACCACGATTTAAATGTCAATAATATCCCATAAAGCATTTTTTTAATATTAAAAAAAAAAATTCAGAAGTTACTGAGACCATTTCGGTTTTTGAGATTCTAACTTCACCTGAAATAGTTGTTTTAAAGAACTGTTAATTTTTACCACTGTTTCAATATTACACAATGAAACTGCTGCTTTTTTTTTTTTTTTTAAGAGAGCTGCACATCATTGAGCAATAGCACTGATCTCTGGTCATTAAGTAGTTTTGAAGTAAATTGTACTTTTAATTTGATTTATGATACAGGCAGGCTACTGGTATGATCCAGTCCAGCAAGTTTTGTGCTTATGTGTATATTTCCATTCAGAAAAAAGTAATTATGATTTCAACATACTAGAAAGTGATAGAGAAATACTTGTTGTGCACTTATAATGAATTGTAATGAGTCATATATGTAGTTCCCTCAGCAGTATAAAAGCCTTTTCTCTGATTAGAAGCATAAGCAAGTTACACAGCATGCAAGCTACTGTAGAACTTTTAAAAGGACCATTTAACATTAAGATCAAACTACTTTTAAGATGCTACAGCTGCCATTAAACAACTCTGAACATACTCTAATTATCTTTCTTTTTTTTGAAGGCTGCATATGAATATTTTAATAGTATGACTGATATAATTTGTCCTTATGCTTCGCACTTTTAAGGAGAGATTGAGGCAGCCGTTATTAAGTATTTAATACTTTGCACTCACCAGCAATTTAATTCTCTAATGCAGAGACAGACAAATTCATGCTGGCAACTGGAGTGGGCATTTCATCAGTACAATGTGTGCTGTGTTTTTGTTCCTTCATGTTAAAGTGGGTTCCTCAAATGACATTTGACTACAGGCCAAGATATCCATAATTTCTTCTAACAGATCCATGAACCAGCTGGCAAGAACCAATGAGTTTGGAAATGTAGTCAAAATGTTGTGTGGATCCCTCTCTGGGATCGGGATGTCCAGGATGGTGGCTGAGATACCAAACACAGTTTAATATTAACTTGTGTTTCCCGGTAAACCCTGTGAGGTTGGTGGAAGTAAAGGTAACATTCACTGCCACCAAAAGGCTGCTTGGCCCCAAAATGACTCATATTTTGCACAAAAACAGGTGCCTCAGGAAAGCTGAGATTTTTTAAAGCAAATTTTCCCAGTTCTACTTTCCCATGCAGCAGGATAATGACTGAGCTCATCAGCTGGCCCTGCTTCCTCGCTGGGTGTGCAGTACTGCAACACTTGAAAGGATCACCCTTAGGAGCCAATGTTCACATGCTGAATTTATTATCTAGTCTCCTGAAGCAAGAAGAGGGAGACAAAAAAAAATCTGTGACCTGTTAACTCTTTGAAGTAGTGAGGTGTTTGTGAATCACAACTTTTCAGACATGAAAGATTTGCTCAGAAAGTCTGAAAAATAATGTCTTGCAACTTGAAGTGTTCCAGAGGCTGGTAGGAGGCAGTGAAACCTGCCTTTTTCTCCCCCCCCTTTTGTTTTTTTCTTGAGATGTTTGAAAGAATGCCTTAAGCTGTGTTCATGTTACTTGTGGCAACCTGCTGAGACAGTTACAGAGATAAGAGAACATGGTAAAATGAGGTGGAAAAAAAAATGAATGTGTTTTACTTAAGTGATCATATTTTTGCAATTCAAATTGGGAGTATTCTGTATTCTGGCTAGGATATCTCTGTGTTCTATAACAGTGTATCCTTGGTGATTTCCTCAGGAGGGCCAGTGCACATCAGTGCTCCTCATGTCCAGGCTGCAGCTTTGGCTGGAGATAAGACCTCAGTAATTTCTTCAATCTTTTATTTTCCTTTCATTTTTTTGGACAGAAGTTATGCAGTTATCAAATCACTGCAGGTAGGTGTCAACCTCTCTGGCCACCCTGCTCTGCATTGGTAAGCAGACCCAGAAACTGGAGTAACCTACTCATGAGATTCTACCACGGATGAAATATTCCATCACTGATTTTTGCAGTGCTTCCATGCAAATGTGGGTTTAAGACAACCCGAGCAGGTGTCAGTGTAGCTGTCAGAGCTATCACCCCATGAGCCCCAACACGGCATCACTTCTGCTGAAGATTAGCTGAGAAATCAAAGAAAATAGCCAATTTTCTACCCCACACCTAAGGATTTCCAGCTTGATGTGTATGTGCATGTGAACGAAGCTTAGGAGAGCTGAAGAGTTTGTTCATTCCAGATAAAAGCACTTTAGGCGCTACACACGCAGTAAGGCCAGTGACAGATTGTTGGGGAAAGAGGAATAAATGAATCAGCCAGAGGTTTTATTTGAGATTGCACATACACACAATCATTGACTGAAGAAGAGACTGAAGATCTCAAAGGACTCGGAGATTTCTCTACTTCTTTGGGATTCTTTCTTTCTTCTGTAGGATCTTCTTGGTTTTCTTGCCACGGCTACAGATGAAGTGTAACCCTTGCATTTTGGGGTAGATGTTACAGAATCACAGAACATCCTGAGCTGGAAGGGACCCCTGCCAGGATCATCGCAGTCCATCTCCTGGTCCTACTCAGGACCATCCCAAGAGTCACATCCTGTGCCTGAGAGTATCCAAACCCTCCTGGGAGCTCTGGCAGCCTTGGGGCTGTGCCCACTGCCCTGGGGAGCCTGGTCAGTGCCCAACCACCCTCTGGGGGAAAAACCTTTCCCTAATATCCAACCTACCCCTGCCCTGACACAGCTCCAGCCCTTCCCTGGGTCCCGGCCCTGCTCTCAGGCAGATCAATTGCCTGATCGCTTAACGAGCTCAGGCTGCGATCGCGTTTCTGCGGCGCATCCCCAGCAGCTCCCACGCGCTCTTATTAAACCCCAGCGGGTTCCCCCCACCCGCCACCGAAACTTTCTGGGCACCGGCAACTCCCCCCCCGGCCCAACCACCCCCTCAGTGCCGAGCCCGGGTGTGGCTCCGGGCCGGGCCGTGTCACCCTCGGAAACGGAAACGCGCGGGGCCGCCGGGAGCGGGGCCGGTTTGAACGTTCGGCCGCCGGCTCAGCCCGGCCGTGCCTGCCCCGAGCGGGGCCGGGACCCGCCGCCTCGGCTCTGCCTCTCCCCCGCTCGGGGGTCCCGGCCCGGCTCTGCCCTGCCCAGGTAAAGGGGCAGCGGCTGGCGAGGTGCCCGCGCGGGTCGGGGCAGGGAGGGAAGGAAGGGATGGGGATGGAAAGGACGCGCGGGTTGCGGGTGGAGCGCACGGAAACCGACCCCGTTGCAGCTGGGAAATGACCCTCACTCTGCCAGACCCGGTGCTGGTAACACCGAGGTTATGGGGTCAATCCCCGTGTATTCGCTTAAGAGTGATTCACTTAAGGCGCGATGATCCTTTTGGGTCCCTTCCAACTCCCAGTATCCCGTGGTTCCGTGACAGTTCGGTGATGAGCGCTTGTCCTTGCAGCGCTACTTCCTTAAAAACCAGCCCTGACAACGTTTTTGGTTCTGCCGCTTTTAACTATACCTCTACTTCCTTCTGGTTTCCAGTTCGTCTCCTAGTTTCTCCCTGTTTTCCCCCTCTGCATTAAAAAAAAACCCCGCTCTAATTCTAAGGAGTAACAGGTCAGGAATGCGGTACCACACAAACGCCTCGAGGTGCTCGGTACAAATTGTGTGTAATGAATACATTTAGTGTGTGGTTGGATGTTCAGTTTCAAATCTAAACAAGCACCTTGTTGTAGATCGCCGCGTGTATCTGCTATTTGCAAACAATCCCCCTTAGTTTTGTGTTTATTTGAGCACAATAACACATCTAGTTTTGTTTCCTGTGTAGTTCCAAGCATGTTTTTGCGAGGCCAGAGATGAAGAGAGGCTGATGTTAAAGTGATATTTGACATTTTCTGCTCCAACGTGGTGGATGTTCCTTCAAAATGAGCAGCGAAGACGAAATCTCCGAAAAACTGGATACAGAATTGAATCGCTATATTGTGGCTATGAAGCCTTATGTTCTAAAGCTGCAGGATAGTTCTGGTAAATATGGTAAAATGTGCATGTAAAGGCAAATAACAGAATTCTAGGTGACTGGTAACTATTATTTTGTATCTATGTCCTTGTATCAGTTTAGCCAGAAACTTAATATCTGTTATGGCATGGTTTTGACAGAGGGTTTGTCCAACTTCTACAGCTAAATTTTTTTTTTTTTAGAAACTTTCTGCAATTGTTTGAGCTTTTCTGGGTTATCATCATGTTGTGAACATGCTTTTTGCATAAACACGTTAGCATTTCTTTTTAAAAACATAATACAGTGGAAAGGAAAAGCTTCTTAAAGGCATTGTTTTTGAGATGCTCCTTACAGATTACAAGTATTTCCTAGTTATAAAAGTGTTAGAATTTGGTCAGGAATGTGTAATAATAGGAACATTGATTAATGATTTATCTTTTATAAGTCAATTTTTTGTACAACAAAGGGGTTATTGTTAAAGGCACATACCCTACAAACTAAGACCTTTCTGTGCAAACATTTAACAAAATAAATAATTTCATCATCTGGTAACAAAACTTGTGTAAATACAGATTTTTTTGGTTTTTTTAATGAATGAAGATTTATTGTGTATTTAAAGTATTAATACTCATGCAGGCTGTAAGTTGTAGTTAATGGTAGCTCTTACAGTGATTGCAGAATTCCTGGTGATTTATGTGTTCTGTCCTTATTAGGGATTGGTTCCCAAACGTGCCATTTCTGGAAGTGATGTAAACTTCTGGTAAACGTGGATTTATAAAAAATGTTTCTGGAATATGTAAATTTAAACTATTGTTAAAGGCTTATTTTTCATCTATTTAACCATTTTTATTTGGTTTGGTCATTTGGGTTTCTTTGTTTTGAGGATATATCTGTGTTTTCAGAACGAAGAATATGTGCACTGTGGATTAAAAAGCTCTGCAGACCCTCAGGAGCAGGGGTAGGATTAGAGGGAAGGAAGAATCGGAACTTGTATGCAAAACTTCTGCTCCACATGCTGAAACGAGGAGTCCTGGAGGGACCTTTTGCACAAAAACCTGAACAAGGATTGCTGAAAACTTTACCTTCCTACATGGTGAGTGTGAGATGAACTCACTTAAATATATTCTCAAAATATAGCTGCCTCTTTGATTTGGCATGAATGTGAAAAATGATGTTGGGAAAATCTGTTAATGGGCAAAACCTCTTATGAAACATCTATATTCTTCAAAATTCAGATTAGAAGGCCTATAAAAATCAGTGTTCTGAAGGAACAGGTAATTTTTTTCTGATTATTTGGAAATATGTAATAAAGAGCTGTTGAGGCTTTCTTTTGTCTTAATCAGTAGTTTTGTGAAAGGAAAAATGTGCTAGAAGGTGGTGTCTTCAGTAATCAGAGGTGATTATAGGAGCCTGTGTTTCTGTGAAAGATGAGGTGACTGTTCACACAGGTGTTTTAAGCTTGTTAAGTTTGTTTTCTGAAGACTTGAATATACTGTGTCAATGCTTGGCATCAGCTTTAGTGGGGGAACAGTCCTAATTTATGCTAAAATTACCCATCCTGGAAGAAGTAAAGTACTGGAAAAGATTTACACTGTTGCCTGTTGTATGAATTTCCATGGGTTGGGAATGTGGCATCTGCCACTGCCTTCACTGAGAAAAGAAAGTTTTTACTGCAGATATTCCTGTAAGGAATAACTTTAACCACGTAAAGAATGTATTGGTGTGAATATATTTTGTTGATTTTGCTTTTATTCTCATTTATAGACAACTTATATTGAAGAATTAAGTTTGGCAGGAGCTGTGAGCAATAGCTCAGGCTGTTTACCTGAGTGGGTACTGGGAGAACTAGAAAACAGTGAAGCTAAAGAGGAATCCTCCTTATCAACAGCACAGGGGTAAGATTTCTGTATTTGCTTTGTTCAATATTTGATATGTGATTTGACAAGCTCTGGATGTTTCAGTTTGTGTGAGTTTATTACATTCCCTGTTGGACTCATCATCAGTGTTTGTACTTGATAAACAGAAACTCTGGTAATTGCTTCAATGTAATGAAAACTTTTGGACTTTTCCATTCTTACTTTTCTCCATTGTGCCTTCTTCTCTTGCTCTCTTCCTCCAAGCTCTATCTCTTTTTCCCTTCCTCTTGTTCTCCTCCTCCTTTCAGTTACAGACCCTTAACTTGGAAAATCTAAATTTGAATCTGAATTTGTAGACAATACAAATCTGAATTTGTAGTCTAGGGCCATAATGCTGAAAGGAGCTATTGTATCAAATAGTTTTTAATGGCTGTATTTTCTATAGAGATTAGAAATCTAAACAAGCCACAAATGGTGGATTTAAAGGTTGTTCTGTGATTGTTGCTTATAGGTTTGGTTTTTTTTAGAGGAAACATAATAATGGCTTCCTGCAGAGAAGCCAAATTTGCTGTTCTGTGGCCAAGGAGGAAAAGTTACACAATACAGAGAGATTTGATTTATGTTTTTGTGAGTGTGTTAGTTCATCCTGAACACCTAGGGCGGGGCTGTGTCTGAGGAAATCTGAATTTGTGGTGGCAAATTTTGATGGTTCTGTAGAATATATAAATTAGTCCTCAGAGCAATGAGAAACTATTTTTCTTGTGAGTTACGCAGGAAAAACACTGAAGGCAAATGTTTCAGCTGTTGTGTTTTGTAGAAATAGCTTATTTAATACTTATTTCCATGTGACTTCGTTAAGACATTACATATATCCAACATATAGGTCCTGTTTTTCTTTGCATTTACAGTTTTGGATGAGCTACCAGTGCAGGTAAAGATGGAATATATTAAATATTTCCGGGATGTGCAGTTTGTAGGGAGAGCCAGCAGATGGTGATCGAGTTCCATGGTATTTGTGTCCCCCCTCCAAATGTGCATTGGGAGAACCTGATCCATGGGCATGGAATACGTGTAGTTGGACGAACATTTTGCATTCCAGGCATGACTCTGTTCTTACAACATTTTCTCAGGGCAAAATAGATAATGTCAGTGAGACATGTTTGAGTAACTACTCGATGTTATTTATCTCAAGATTCTCCCCTTTCAAAGGCCCAAACAGAGAAGTTCTTTTCATAGTGATTTTTATCTTGCAATACAAATAATTCTGTGTCTGGCAATCTTTGGCTTTTCTATATGAAGTTGTTTTTCTGCCTAAATGAAAAGGAGGTAGACAAACCTTACTTGCAAGCTGGGGGGTGGATGAATAAGCCCAAGGCAGCTGGTGCTGGGAAGGTGCAGCTTTATTTTGAAACATGAGAGGGTTGGCTTGAGGAATGTTGAACAGAAACCTGGTGTTTCTGACCCCACAGGAAAATTCTACTGTATGTTTAGAGATTATGCCTGAAAAACATTGTTAAAGGACTGTGTGGAGCTGTGCTGGACCAGGAGGAACCAGTGAGTTTCCCTCACTTTGTTCCTGGTGGGATATTATTTACTAATCTCCTTTATTAGCAGCAAATTGCTTCCTTCTCCCATGCTCAGTGTTGTGGCCAAAGCAGGAGATCACAGGGCTGATGTCAAGACTCTGACCATTCCTCATGCACCTGCCCTGGGAGGAAAAAGAAACAATCCTGGGATTTTTCTTTTTTTGGAACCTGACTGGTGTTAGCAGAAGGCTGGAAAAGGGAGGGAATGGGCAGAATAGGCTGGAGAGGAGCAAAATTGTGGTCCACCCATAACAGTTTCAAATTCTGTTTATGGAATCAAGTAAAGCAGCTTCCTTTTCAGTTCCTCTTCCAAACAGGAAATACAGAATTAAAATATATCTAAACCTTTTTTTCTCCCCTTTGCCAAATTGAGAGTATTACAGGTGACTTGGCTTGGTTTGCATATTTGTTGACATTCCTTAATCTCTGAATGATAAGGGCATGAATTCTATTTTCTCTCATTTTTAACAATTGGAACATTATTGAATTGTTTAACTTGAGAAAACAAATCTGATAAAAGTGCAGATTTACCGACAGGCAAAGATTTATCTCTCTTTAATGAAAGGTAATTTTGTGTCAAATGAAATCTTGGTAAGAAATGCAAGAGGCATTGTGTTATTAAGTTTCTTTTGATCCTTTTTTACCTCTAAGACTCTGCTTATCTAAACTATTTAGTGCTTTGTAATGGTTATTATGCATCCATACATGTTGTTTATTTGGGATTTATTGGTGCTGGAAGGGCAGGTTTGCTCCCAGTTGTTGTATTTCTGTGTTCCCTGCTGTTTTGATGAAAGCTGGGGCCCTGTGCTTTGTGAAAACTTGGTGTTTGTCTTCCTAGAAGTGACTCGTTTACATTGTACATCCAACTGTTGTTGTTCTGTTCATAAACACTTAATTCATCTCAGAGTCTCTTTGGCATAACAACCATCTCATTTGCTGCCAGATGGAAAGGAAGGAAGGTATTTTAATGGTCTGATTTGATTTTAATGTAATATGACTAGTCATGGGAGGGTGAAGGGACTAACAGGAGTTTTTAATTACCTGAATACCTGTATTTGACAGTGGAGGTTATGCTAAAGGGTGTTTTGCTGCTGTTTTGGATCTCTTACTGTATCAACCTCTCTAATAAATGCCTATAGTTTTGATTTTATTTTGTTTCAGGCTGTTCCTTTCTTTCACTGTTATGTGGTTGATAAATATCTGTTGACCAGGTGCATCAGGGACAGTTCTCTTCACCTGCTATTCTTAATTTCCTCTTGTTCAAGTACTTGATTTATGGCAACAGCTTTTCCAGAAAATCCCTGTCTAGTAGTCTACTCTTTCAAAAACATTCTCCTAGATCAGCCTTCCTGGTTAACTTGGATTTATTCTAAAATCCCTTGTGTGATGTTGGGTCATGTAGTAAAAGAAAAGCAATGAATGCTTTTTAATGTACTGTGATGGACACAATATTTCTGGTTGGCATGGGGGTTTTTTTGGTGGTGTCTTTTTAATGGAATACTTAAGGCTTTTGTTTGCCTTTGACAAGAAATGTTCTCCTTTTCTCCTTTTCTTGATCTGTACATCTTAATAATTATTTTCTTGTCTGTATTTTAAAAGATTCCACTGTATGATTAATGTCCTTTGTGTGCCACAAATTGTTGAAAATGAATTTTTCTCTCTCTGCTTACTCTTGTTGTTAATAACAGGGAAAGATCCAGTGAGAAGCCATCAGATATATCCCATTCTGGGGATTATCTTCAGAGGACAGAGGAGGATGACCTGGCCACATCACTGTCTGTAAGATCCTTCTCCTTTCTTCCATAGAACTTGCTTTATTTTCCATGAGTTGTTTTTTATATATCCCTGTAAAGCTTTTATTTCTGGTTGTGTGGGTTGTGATCCCTGTGTTAAGCTGCAGACAGGAACTAAAGCCACCCAAAATCTGTCCTCTGCAGTGCAGGGGGAAGGAATTCCTTGTGGGATGCTCCCAGTTCATCCCAATTCTTGACCTCTGTTCAGTGTGTTTGGTGCTCTGTTTTCCCTGGGCCTGGCAATGTGCCTGTGCTGACATCATCTTGTATTTTGCAATAATAGATTAAAGAAAGCTGCATAGATGCCTCTGGCTCTGTTTAGTGATGGTTGACCTCTGAAAGAGTGAATTTTGGACACATTGTTTCATCAGACTTTCCACAAGGAGCGTTATGGCTGATGAAAGGACACTGAACAGACTTCATGGAAAACCTGCTCAGTCCAAAATATTTAATGATTTACACTGAAAATTGTTCCTGACAAATATCTCTTACCAAGAAATGTGCTGTTTCCCTTCATAAATGTGGCTTTCACCACATTTACAGCAACTCTCATCCCTCCATGGAACACTGAAATTACTGATGAACCTGCTTAGGTCTGCCCATAATTCTCTTTTGATTCCATCAGGGGAACAGTTTACAAAGATTGCAGCTGGGAGTGGGCTGTTGCCACCTGAGGAATTCATACAGACTGTTCTTCCCTTCCTTGCTGGGCATGGCCAAGAATTTATGAGGACATGAAGTGCAAGTGGGATAAATTGGAAGGGTTCTGAGGAAATTTGTCTTCTGTTGAGCATCTGGAATAGAGGATTAGCAAGGGGATGGTTTGTCATGACAGTTTGCAGGTGGTCAGTGGGCAAAATAGTGTCTCTGCCCTAGGCTCTGATTGGTATGAGTGTATTTATGTGTGTGTTGATTGTATATTTGTACAAATACAGTTTAAAAACAAATGCTGTAACTAAAAATAAAAAAACCACATGCTAGATTTACTAAATTTCTTCTTGTTGGTTTCCTGTTTATTTTACTTAGATAAATATTCCTTATGGAACAGTTATTGTTAAGAAATTTTTTTTTTCACTGGATTTGGGGCTTTAAAGTTGATTTGTGTGGGTGTTTTTGTTGTTGTTGTTTTGGTTTGTTGCTTTTTGTTGCTGGCTCTGCCACAGCTTCCAGGGCAATGTTAGATCACTGCATTCCACTGTTCTTCAACTTCATATATTGGATTCTCCTGTGATTGCAGCTTTAAAATGGCCTTTAAGTGAAATAATCTTTTGCTTTGCCAAACAGTTTGATAATGTTTGACTGGCTGGGACAAATAATATCTTGCTCTGTTGTCAGGACACACAGATGTTCTGGCAGAATTCAGGCCCAGGTACAGGAACAGGGAGTCTTTTAAGAGACATTAAGAGCTGCCTCAACCAAGTGTTGATGAAGTTCAGTCCAGGCTCCACTCACTGAATGATTATGACAAATGAGGAGCTTTAAAGGAGAGGTGCTGGCAGGTCCATCCACAAAGCCCTTGTTAACAAAACTGAGTGAGACAGAGAAATCCACACTTCAGTGTTTGTTTTTCTGAATATCTCAGTTAAGCAAAATGTCCTGTACCAGCTTCCCCATGAAATGCAGTCTGTGGTTATTGTTGTCCTGCAGGAAAAGCTTTCTTCTTTCTGAAAGACAGTTCCTTGTTGCTTCCTGGAGCAACAATAACCCCAGTCCTGGTTGGATGCTGGAAATCCTTTCTGCAGAGAGGACCCTCAGCCTTGAGCTGGGCAGCAGCTCTGCTTTGATAACTATCACTGCCCTGCTGTGCTTTCCTTTCATTCTTAAATTTATCTTTTTCCTTTGGAGGCTGATCAGGTGATCTCTGAATTCTGGATTAGCCCCACAAAGGGCACTGTGGAGAGCTGAATTGTTTTTAGAATATGAAGCATTTTAAAATGGAGTGTTTTGATTTTTGTTTAATAAATTCACCCTCTGTAAAGAAGACCAGAATAATTAAAGAAGAACATCTATCTGGCTAATTTATCCTCAGAATTCCTGTCTTCTGGTAACTGAACTATTTAGATTAAAGCTGTCAGAGGTATTGTGCCACCCTTAGGAAATGCAGTGTAGGAATGGCCAAACCAAAGAGAAGCTTTATTTTAAATTATTTATCCACCAGCTTTTCTGATATTTTGTTTGACTTCTTTCTGTTCCAGGATGATCATCATGACAAAACCATTTCTTTGGATGACAGTGACCTCGAAACTCGTTTCAATAGTTGGAATCTTGGGGTAAAACAAACTGAGTGCATTCCTTATTTATTAACTTGAAATGGAAACTCCTTATTAATGTTGTCTGCATCTCTGAGCTTAGACAAACAAAACTGCTGTGGGAGTCAGTCTTTTAGAAATGGTAAAGCTTGGAATGATTATTAATGAATATATGTCATCCTGAGAAGAAAACATTAAAAATGCCTCATTTTTAAGTTATAATAAACTTATTGTATTTAATAAGGTTACTGATGAATCAAGGGAGTGGTCAAAATCAAGTATATTACTCTGGTAGAAATTCAGACTGTTTCTTGATTACTTGTCTTTTAGAGGGTGATACAAGAACAATTTCTAGGACTTCCAGACTTAGATCAGTGTCTTTTTCAGGAATTGTAGCTTTGTAAAGTGGGGAAAGTGGATCCTCACAAAGACTTTCAGTAGCAGCAGCTCCAACTTGCCAAAACTCCATACAGGTGTCTGAAACAAAGGTGCAAGCAGTCACTTGCAGGTTTTGGATATTTGGGCTGCATAAATACCTGGATTATAGGAGCAGATAACTATAACACCTTGAGCTTTCAAAGCTGCTGTAAGGGGGAAAACTTGCTCATGGCCATTTTACAAATTGTTCCAACTGATGCTGACAAAGAATCTCTTTCTATCCAGCGTTTTCATATCAGTGTTGATCTGCCTGCTTGCTTATCTCTGTAATTTTATTTGTATTTTATTCCTTTTTCTAATTGAAATTCCAGCTTGCAATCATGTTGTGATGATAATGGATGGTTATTGAAGTGTGATGATCCTCTGCTGATACAGGAGCTCTCTTGGATAACAAATTGGCTACTGTGACACATAAATCAGGTTTTCAAGTCTCCTCTCCAGGGATGGTAATTAAACAAGTTGCTCCTGAGAGACTTTGATTGCCTGATAAGACTTGTTGGGAGTTACCTGACAAAGAGGATTTGAGGTTGTAAAAGAGAGGTCTGTGAGGGGTTGCTGCTCAAGAGTGTTTCCCTGCTGTGGATCACGGCCTCCAGTGGGTTCTGAAAGGGTCAGGAAGTTTTAAGTAGAGTGTCATACTTAAAGAAGAGCATGTCACTGCTAAAACGGAAATAAAAATCTCACTGAATGACTGCAGCTCCTTGGGATCTGGAAGGTTTGAGTGTCAGATGTGGCTGCTGTTATTTGTGAGCATTTGCGGTGTCATGGGAGCATCCAGCTCCCCTTTAATTGCCAGTTCCATCTGCAAACTGTTCAGGAAACTTAATTTACAAGTGATCCCACCTCAGATACAGAAGACCCTTGACCCAAAAGAACAAGTCAGTAGTGGGGGAAGGTAGGAAAGGAAATACAGAATGGCTTTTGCTCTGAGCTGCCCATTGTTTGGAAAAGGCTTTTCAAACTTGCCTTGGGATTTTTTGTTTATGCAAGTCTTTATACCAGGATTTTTCCCAGTAGGAATCCTTGTGATTTTAGGAAGCTGGGATTATTTCAACCAAGTTTATATGGAGACTCTGCTTTTATTGTCCCATCTGCAAATTCCTATCTAAGTGCTCTACATATTGCTGAGACAACCTTGGTGTCTTCCAGCTGCAAGTTGCTGCTGAACCTTCACTATTCCAGTCTGGGCTTGATTATAATGACCAGTTATAAACTGTTAATTTATTTTTACCATTATCTTTTGATCTCCTACTTCTTTACTATATTCTGAATTTCCTCTGCTTCAAAGCTCTTTTATTTTGAAGGTTACAGAGTGGATGTATTTTTAGTGTTTATGATGTGCCCAAATCAGTGGCTGAGATTTTTTTATTATTAGCATTGCTAAAATACTCTGATAAGGTTTGGGAAATACTTTTATGATTTCTCTGCTAAGCAGAGAGGTCAAAGCTTTACACACTGGTATTTGTTGTTAGCAATAATATTTTTTGCAGGACAGTAAGGCTGTTGCATCACTTTACTAATATTGTTGCTTCTCATGAGCAATGAAAGAATTTTTGCCTTTGCCTTGCAACATTCCTGATTATCATAATCAAGCATTTTGTTGTTCTTTAGATTCCAGTCATGCATGAGTAAATATTTTTTTAAAGTTGAGTTCTGAGTGCAGTACATTTGCCTGTTGTACATGGAATACTAATATAAGCTAATTTTACATACATTTTAAAAGTGTGTTTTTTCTTAGCCCTTCTTGACTCTTATCTAAATGTGGGCACTGTCCTTTATCAAGTGTTTATGCCTTGAAGTTGCATTTGCCACGTAGAAAAGAAGAAATTCTTTTGCATTGCTGTTTTAAGGGAATAACTTCAGAGCCAGCAGTTGAGACAAATGTCATTCCTTTGAACTTCCTTTGTCCTTCTTTAGGTGTTTTAGGACATAATAAAAGTAACCTGGGCTAGTGGAAGGTGTCCCTGCCCATGGCAGGGGGTTGCAACAAGATGAGCTTTAAGGTCTGTTCCAACCCAAACCATTCTGTGATTCAATGATCTTATTTTATTAATCAGCTGTCAATAAACTTCTACATATTGTTGCAAATTTAGTACACCCATAGCTAAAGGGAAGGTGGCCACCTCCTATTTGCCTCAAAAAATAATTAAATATTGTGAGATAGATTTATATAGAGTCAGGGGAAAAAAGCTTTTTGGATAATGGAATTAAACTACCTTTTTTCCTTTTTTTTTTTCCCTCTTGTAGTTGAGCTTTTTAGGTTGCAGAGAAACATAATTTTTGGATAAAAAAATTTAAGTTATGTAAAGGAACAACAATGAATTAAATCCCTGCAAATTCTTAGCTGACCTGCCTCTCTCTCTGTCTGTCTCTCCCTTTCCCTATTTCATGGTGCTTCTGATGCAGTTTGATTTGTCACTGAATTGTGACCAATTTTAGGTGTGACAAAGCAAGTCTTTCAAACATCCCAGGAAATTCAGCACATCATTTTAGGTGGAAAGCTTACAAAGAGACTGTACCCTGGGGAAATAGCAAAGGGTTTTTTAATCAGGGAGAACATGAGTTTTCATCACTGGAATTCAGCCAGCACAAGAATTTAACTCTTTGGGTTTTACCAGAAGTGATGTGGGATGTGCAGCTCAAAGAACCTGGACATCAGGTCTTGCCCAGAAGGGTTTACCATGGGAAATGTAATTGCCTAAAAAAGGTTTAGGAGGACTTAGACCAAAGAAATTCTGCGGTCAGTGGCTTGCATTATGTTCTCCTTCCTTGGAGAAGTGATAGAACACAGGGTTAAAGCAGATGGAAGCGTTGGGAATTCTTGGGTGGCTGCAGCAGCAGAGGAGGCTGTGCCTGCTCTCTGCACTTGGCTCACATCTGCCTGTGTCTTTCCACTCTAGTTAAGCTCAACCATTTCTGTACAAACCATTTGATTATCTTTTGTTTGGTTTCTCAGTCTGTCTGCTTACTATAAACATACCTACTGTATATGTTGTGGCGTTGGAGGGCAGCAACACTGTAAAAACTTTCCCACAGTGAACTCCAAGTGCTGTTGTGACTTCAAAAAATAAATTCAACTTCCATGCTGACAAACAACCTTCATGTGCTTTAATGTCCTTCCACTAAGACTGCAGAAGCAGCATTAAAGTGAACTTCCCTACAAATTATGATGTTAGATAAGAATGTCCTTACTCAAATTTCCTGAAGCTACTCAGCAGTTATTTCTGTAGGGAACATGCTGGCTGGGTTTGTTAGATTAAAGTAAGAATTTAGGGCAAGGTTCAGTTTAGTTGTTTATCATTTCAAAGTCTTAAGTGTTCTTAACTCTTTCATGTGTGTTTTTGCCATCCTTGTTTTGAAAACAATCACATTTTGTCTTTGAAGAAGCTTAAGGGGGAATGTGCAGCCAGGCTGCTGATCCAAATGTGGGGGTTTTGTTCCCTGAATCTTTAATATACACAATATAGCTTCTGCCTCTGTGACTGAGCTGAAATAAGCTCCAGTTGTGCTTTATTGAACAGAACTAGACCTTGATAATCATCTCCCAAAGAATGAAATGGGATTTTGGAGGGGTGGGATGGAACCATGACATTAATGTTGTCATTATTGTGGTATATGCTGTAAAATTTCTGGACTATGATTAGTGCACAAGTATAAAACCTGTGCAGTGTTTTCAGCCTGAGAGATGGAATATAGTTGAGGTCCTGAGGATGAATCTTGTGGAAGTACTTAGAGCTGAAAACTGGGCTTTTCCTGCACTGCCCTTGCTTTTGGGGGAAACAATTTTATATCAATTTACTTTTATCAGTGCTTCACTCATTGCTTGCATAGGTGCCTTTATTGTATACTTCAAAAATGCTTAGTTTTGACCACTTTAGGGGTTGTAAAATAATGTAAAAGAAATGTAAAATACTGAGTTATAAATATGACTGACTTGCCTCAGATTTGGAATTGTTTTGGAATTGTGTTTTTATGCACATTTCTGACACTTTTTTTTTTTTTTCAACTTAGGACGATAGGTATGTTTTCATGAAGTAGATTATTTCTAAGTGATGGGGTTCCCTTCATGGGGATCTGGTCACCCAACACCTTCAGAGCTCTGGTTTAGGAGGACTCAAGTGCTGGAAGGTGACCACACCAGTCCTCACAAATGGAAACGTGGTCTCTTGTCTGACTGCCCAGTAGAAATCCTAAATGTTTTAGGGAATCCTAAATGTTTTCTACAAAGAAATTCAAAATGCTGTTTTTTATTAAGAAGTGGTATTTACAAATTAGAGTTCAATTCTAGTTCAAATGAAGATGTCTTTCATGATGACATTTATTTGGTTTATACTCTTAAAAAAGCCTATGATTTACTGTTCTTCTCATGGCAGGCCTTTAGTTTCATACATATGTATTTTGGCTTGTCTTTGACCTTTTGCTTATTATTTTAAAATTTGCATGTTTCTCATAAATACAGGCACTTTTTTCCCCTTTTTTTGGGCATTCTTTATTGTGATATTCCCTCTTTAATGTGGTCTAATTTTGAGAACAAGAAGTTTTGCAGAAGACCAGCATGAAAAGAATGAATGTTGAGGCATTAAATGTTTACAGATCAGTTTAAGTGGATATAATCCACAACAAGTAACAAAGTGGGAACACTTAACTTCAAAGCACATATGGCTGCTGTTACAAAATGAAAAAATGCAAGACTTGGGCTGTACAAAGTATTAGAGACACATTTTCCTTCCTTCTCACAAACAAGTGGGATCTACCTTATCTTTTTAGATGGGTTTTGAAGGCTGCAAACAGCTTAATGTCATGGGCAGATAAAGGACTTGGATTAATTGTGAATATTTATGATGGTTTTTTATGATGACCCTCCACTGAGATTAATACTCCCTGTTGATCTCACTCCTCTATTCCTCTCCTCACCAATCTCTTCTGTCCAAACTTCTTAACTTTTGTGGCAGTAGGTGCAGGCAGGATTCCTTCATGCCCTGATGGATTCTGTATGGAAGAAAGTTTAATGTAACTGTAGTAAACTCATTGACAATAAATAGATTATTTGTTGAATTATTTTCTTATACCTTGAAATGTAGTGTTAAAATAATAGATAATAATTCTTTGAAGTGGAGTTTGTGTTAAACATGAATATCTGCAACCACTGGGTGAAATATGACAACTCTTCCCCATCATACAGAAATCCTACATAACCTTTTAGGACAGGCAATGAACAGCACTGTATCAAATTGAAATTTCAGAGGGATTAAACCTCTTTTTCCCTGATAAATTCAGCACACAAATTTTTCTAATAGCACTGGAGAAAGGGCAAGCATTTGATATATTTACCATGCCTCATAGGTCAACCTACTCTTACAACATTTAGTCTTTTTTTTTTTTTTAATGCGTATTGCAATCACATTCAAATTCCAGATCTCAATGCTGCATTTTGCAGGATTATACCCTTGAAAGCTTTTTTTGGGCGTCTCTGTGATGTGATGTTTGAGCCTCATCTCTGACAGAAGGAGGAAGATAGAGCTGTGTGATAGAGGAAGTGGGTTGGGAACAATGTTTTGCCTTCAGTTCTTTAAAAATAGTGATTAAGAGCTGCTCTAATTATACAGTCACATTAATGAATTATTTCCTTATGTTTTGTCACTATGACTTACATGTGTGGCAGTTGTTTCATTGCACCCCACTGTAATTTTTCAAAATCACTAGACTTTAATCAGTGTAATCTGTAAGATTATTGTAGCTTTACACTGATTTCAAGGACAATATATCCAATAAAGTTGGGCATCTTTTGCACAAGCCACGTCTGTAGCTGCCAAAGCCTTTTAAAATACGCAATGATGGAATTTTTACAACCACAAAAGTTTTTGGGGAGGGGGGGAAGTGCAATTTTTTTGCTCTGTTTCCATTATAAAACCTGCTGAGTAGGTCATACCCACCCAGGTGATCTCTTAGGAAGCTTTGTTATTTCTGTAACACTTCAGGCATTTTGAAATCTGTTGTGTGGTGGTTTTGAGTGATGCAGTTGCTGTTGAAGTGTAGTTGTGATGTCTCACTGTTTTGTAAGATGCAGTAAGACTTTGTTGCCCTGATGACTTTTTCTCTGACTCATTTTTCAGGTAGAAAACCCAAGATACTTGCGACAAAAACCAATGGCAAGGTCTTTGGTAGGTGCTTATATTCCCTTTAAGTTTCATAAAGGCAAGCAAACACACACTCTCTATACTTTTCATTTCTGGTCAGGGCTGATTTTACTTGGAGTTGCTGTTTTTAGCTTAATAAGTTGTTTTGAACTCTTTCTCATTCAATAGGTGATACCTAAAATTGGCCCAGGAAAAAGACCTTCTCTTGACCAGCAGGCACTGCTTCGAGCACAGGAGAAACAGGTGAGATTCCTTGGAATCTTTGGGGCATTTTCTTTGGAAATTGGGCATTTAGAAAGTTTGTTCTAGCAGCAAAATCTCATGGAAGAAAACTTTTGCTGAAGTGTGAGAGCTTTTCATTAACTGCTTAATGTATTTCCCAATTAGGGAGTAAAAAAGACTTGTTTGAAGTCTGGGAATTTTCCAAACTACCTTTTAGCAGATGCAGTGAAACCCTTGATTTAGTGAGATTTTTATTTAGTTTCTATACACCTTTAAAAATCTGCAGACCTTGACCTTATTTCTGTTAGGACCTACATTATTTCTGTATTTACCTCATTGAGTTCCAGTCCTCTTTTTATTCATATGGGGTTTTATTTTACTTCTTGGGAACATTGTGAATTGGTGAGATTTCTGTCAAAGCTTGTCTAAGTCTCTCACACATATTTTTTCTGCTTTGAATGTGTTTAAAAGTTAAATCTTGTGGTCATTTTCACTTTTGTCATGGCTTAAGGAAGTTGATTAAGGAAGCCTGTGATACTTTGTCAAAAACTACTCAATTTATTTAAAACATTTTTTTTTTGAAAGACAGAAGCTTAATGAGCAGGAAAAGAAACTCAATGTGCATCAGGAAAACAATAAAAACCCAAACCCAACCAAGCAGTCTTAAAAAAAACCTCAACAAAACCAGAAATTCAACACTTACGAATTGTAACTGTCCTAAATTTACTTCAGAAGGCGCCTTTAGCAGAGATACAGGGGAGAGTGAATTTGATTTGCTTCCATTGTTAAGAAAATAATGCATATGAAATGATTTCTGTTGCTACCTGGCAGCCTTGTTTGATGCTCAAACAAGCAGTTGCACAATCCTTTCACTTTCTCTGCTCTAATATTTATTGCCTGTTCTTTTGCACTGACAATATTCAAAGCTCCACTGCCTCAGGATGAGGCAAGGTTTCATAAGATGTGAAAATAGCCCAGAAAATAAATAAATTGAAAGCACAATGTTGTCATTTAAACAATATTTTCAAATTAAATAAACAGGAATGCATGCCAAGGAGCTGCATAAAATACCCAGTTAAGACTTTGCTGGTTCAGTGGAAAAATCCTCTAAACCACACAGTAAAAATCCAGGACTTTTTGCTAATGGTGCTGGTTTGAACTGGAAAGGTTACAGACAGTGTTTCACAATCACCATGTGTGTGCTATTAACTAGAAAACTTAAATGTGTTTTCATCTTATTTTGTTTGTGAAGCTCAATTAAGAATAAAGCCTTTTCATTTATAGAATGGAGATGCAGTAACAGAAACGTAGAGCTGGGCAAAAGAGTTTGGGGAAACCTTTAACTGTTCTCAACCTCTTTGTAGTACAACAGGAGAACATAAAATAGGATAACTGTGGGGGTTTTTTGCTTTTAACCTTTAGACCTTTGTTCATAAACCATTCCTGCACCTGTTTAGACTCTGTAATGCTGAACACATGGCCCTGTGCAGTTCTAACCACATCACAGCCCTGGGAAAAACTGCAGCAGCATCAGGCTTTTAGTCATCTTTTCCCCAAATCCTTCTGACATGGATTAAACCATTTGGGAAGTGGTCATTACTGAAAAATCAGGGGTTCAAATGAGGAAGATGCAACACAACAGGAATAGATCACACAGCAAAGCACCACAGATGGTGGTGGCTTGTCTTGGTACAAAGCAAAAAGTGTCCCTTTGAACTTCACCTCTGGCCATCCTGAGGGTCACCCAGAGCTCCTCGGGGAAGAGGAGGGGAAAGGAAAAGATCTGATTTGGGATTTTGCAGAAAAACAGATCCAGTACCACTGCTAAGGTACAGAATTCTGCTGGGTTGAGAAGATAAAATGAACCAAGTTAATAAAACAAGTTGTTTTGCTGACCTTTCCCGAATCACTAGTTTATCCAATGTATCCTTTAAAGAAGTTTTGGTGTTCCTTTAAGGAAGTCCTCTTTCTTAATTTTTATCAATCTTAATTTTATTTTGCATGTTTTTTCTCAATTTCTTTCTGATTGACTTTTTGTAAGCAAAGACATTTATTTATCTTATCTCAACAAATGAAACCTAAACACATCTGAGGAATATTGAAAAGAATTTTCACATTTTGTTATTTTAA